>VZRW01008556.1:0-15332 GCA_013398125.1 Aegotheles bennettii
TTCTGTGATTCTGTGATATGGCTCCTATAAAGCCTTGATATGGCTCCTGTAAAGCCTTGATATGGCTCCTATAAAGCCTCAATGTGTCCCATGGAGAGTTAGATCCTTGTGTTGAACCTGTTTCCCTCTCCAGTACTGCAGATCAGCAAGGACGATGTGACTGCGCTGCAGTGTAAAGTAGTGTGTCTGATCCAGAATGGGAACTTCAAGGAAGCCCTCAGCGTGATCAACACCCACACCAGAGTGTTAACCAGGTGAGTTGTGTCTTGCTGTACTCTACAAAATATGAAAATGCGAGTCCTCGAGAAGCTTCCACAGCTTTAGTGGAGGGGACTAATAGGCAGTAAAATAAAGAGCAAGAGGTGCTCAGAGCCGTGGGGATGGGGCTTCTCAGTGAAGCACATTTATTCTGGGTGTGAGAGGTGGTCTGAGTGAGTTTGAAGGAGTTTAACATCTCGCTGTTATTGCTGAAGGGATTGTCCCTAACCGAGTTTTCAGCCACCTTCATGAGCTGATTCTGCTTGTAGACGTGGTCGAGCACCATAGCTGGTATGAGGGAAGAGGACAGATCTTATGGGGAGTGAAGAGAGAAGGGAGAAGCTGTTGGCTTTGCTTGGCTGTCTCATCATACTGCTCCTTGGGGTCCTTTTCTTTGCCTACCTGAAGGTACTGCTTCACCTTTTGGGGTGGTGCAAGCCCTTCTTGCACGTTCTCAAAACTAGGACCTTGGAGACAGCCCGTGTTTGAGAACAAGTCCAGCTTCCCATTTGTGTCATTACACAGACTTTGATTTTCTTCCTGGTAAAGATGCTTTTTGTGCGACAACAAGGATGAAAATTGGTGCCCAAGAACTGCCTGGAAGCAAAATTTTTGTATTTCAGATACTACTTTTGTAAAGTAACCTCCCAGAACAGTGCATTGTAGTATCAGTGTGGTGAAACATATCCTCATTTATGTTCACAGCTGAAAAAAAATACCTTATTCACAAATTCCTTCTTTCTTGCAATGCAAGGGGTTTAATTAAAGTTTTTTAGCTTGTTTTTTTTAGTATATGGTGAGTAGGAGGAGTTATTTCTCTAAATTCAACTGGCTTCAGAGTTGTCCCTATAGTTTCTTCAGCTTGGCTGTGCTCTGCGTCTGTCTGCAGAGCAGGGCAAGTGGTGGTTCTTGTTCTGCCTTGAAGTTGTCCTGTCTGGCACTGGGGCTGTCCCACTGCTTTGCTTTAATTCTTAATGCCATTTGCTTTCAGACTCCTTTAATAATCAGCTGGACCGAGATAATTTGAAATAAGCAAAGCAATAGCTGGTGACAAGTGGCACCAGTGATGAACTCGGGGAATCACTGATTAGTTTTCATTTGGCTTAAGTGGTAACTCGGAGGGTAGGTGGAACATGGCATTCAAGACTCTGCTTGTTTGATAATGCTTTCCTGCTGCTGTGAGCTTCTGTCAGAGCCAATTTTATGTTAATATCAGCAAACCCTTTTGCTGCAGTTCTGCTGCACTGATATTTCAAAGTAGGTTAGTGTTAATGTTGGCTTAGTGTCTGACTGTAAGAGGGTCTGTGTTTTGTACTGTTTCCTTTCTCTCTCTGTGTGAGTTGATTGTCTTTGAAAGTCTGCAGTAACAGTGTTTTGCTGTGATGATAAGCCTTCTCCTTAAGGAGTCACATCACAAAGTTTGGTGTTGTTTTAGCTGTAAGCATTTGATTTACATGATTGGTAGGAGGCAGGAAGGGAGATTTGAAATGCTGTGTGTCTGGAAACATCAGAAAAAATGAAACTCTTAGGTGAAGTTTTGATATTCCTTCTCCGTTGAACACAAAGTAGGTTTAAGATATTTTCAGTGCTCAGCAGGTACATGATTCAGTAATCTGGGATCACGTGCTCACTTACTGTGTTTGGCTCTTTGGGAATGTAGCAGTCTGACTAATTAGGGCTGCTTAAACAAGTATGTTCAGCTGAGTGAATGCTATTGAGCGAAGACTGCAGTGCCTGCTCTCAGCCTTTGTCTTGTCCTTGCAGTGACATTATTGCCTTTGAGAAGGCCTACTGTGAATACAGGTTGAATCGTATTGAAAGTGCTCTCAAGACCATTCAGAGTGCCAGTCAGCAGACAGACAAACTGAAGGAGCTTTATGGACAAGTGGTAATTACAACCTTCTCTTCCTGGTGGGAGTTTCACATGCTGGGTGCCTTGTCCCTCCTCTAATGTGGGGCAAATATGGGGACAGAAATTCTTTCTCTGTCTGGAAGGTAAAGGAGAGGTATGGTTCCAAGCTGCTCCAGCTTCTGTGGAGCTTCAGTCCCCTGTTGCTGGGGGCAGAGTCATCATCTTATTGCCACTGAACCAAAGCAATACATTTGTGACTCCTTCTCCCTCCCTGGATCTGGCCTGATGGAGGATCTGGCCCAAGTGATGGAGAATGGAAGAGAGCTGATGAGATTTACTTGTGGTTGAGCCATCTGCTTGCTTTGGATTACCTGTTCAGGAATGATTTGCGGGACCTGACATCTCAGGTGTTAGAAGTAAAGCAGAAAAGAAGTTGCATTTTTGTCTCTCGTTTCTCCCTCATTGATCAGAACAGTTTTGTGAAGAATTGTCTGTCTTCTCCCAGCTGCACAAAAGACCATTCATTTAACCTCTCACAGAGGTGATTTAATCTGGAAAAAGGCTGTTTGAGGACTAGACTGTGTAAACTGTTCCTTTAAAGAAGCTGTGCTAGGAATAAGAACTGTGCCGTTTGTGTGCAGGTACCTGGTGGCATTGCTTGAGTCCTTGCAAATGTAATCTATAGAGTTTGCCCTTAAAGGTAGATGCAAATGGTAGTAATGTTCAGCCTAAAACATTGGATGATCTGGCACTGCCAGTCCATGAGGAGGGAGGAAGAAGGCTGTGCTAGCATACACAGGGAAGTACTGTTCTGAGAGCTTGTCCCTTCCCCTTCTCAGTTGTACAGGTTGGAGCGTTACGACGATTGTCTGGCTGCGTACAGGGATCTCATCCGCAATTCCCAGGACGAGTATGAGGAGGAGAGAAAAACCAACCTCTCTGCTGTTGTGGCAGCACAAAGCACATGGGAGAAGGTGATGCCGGTAAGTGTGTGCATGTCTGTGTCCCAGAGTGAGAGCCCAGGAATAAAGGATATGGAATCATAGATATGTAGCAGGATAGAAACG
Organism: Aegotheles bennettii; assembly: GCA_013398125.1. Lineage (NCBI taxonomy): Eukaryota > Metazoa > Chordata > Aves > Caprimulgiformes > Aegothelidae > Aegotheles > Aegotheles bennettii. Next base: position 3,178 of record VZRW01008556.1, read on the forward strand.
TGTTTCTGTTTCTTAATGACTGCTGAGCTTATTGAAGATCACCTAGTGGTTTCCCCTGCATGGAGGAATAACTGCTGTTATTGTCCTTGAGTTATACTTCACCTTTGATTTCTTGGAGACTCGTATTGGTAGGTGTCACAGCAGAGCAGGAAGGACATCTCTCTCAGTCTGCAGCAGACCAGACACCTGTGGTGACCAGTGCATTCCTCCTTCTCATTATCCTCTTGCCCAGGGTACAGCTAACTGCCTGGATCACCCAGCCATGCTTGGGAATATTTTTGTTAATGAGCAATGCAGACTGCAATGTTCTTGTTTTTTCATAAATCTTTGTCATTGGAAGTATCACAGCTTTCTGTTCAGTGCTGTGGATCCACTTTCTAGTTTTCTAAAGTAGCGGTTCTTCCCTGTCTTCCTTCAGCAGCCTGTGCAGTCCCCAGGTTCAGGCTGGAGTTTCATTGCTGCCTTGTCGGTTGCTTCTCTCTTTGTTGTGCAGTGTGAGGGAAGATCCTTTGCACTGTGGTGTGTTTGCCAGTGTGTGCCTGTCCTGGTTTAACTCCAGCTGGCAGCTGAGCACTACGCAGCTGTTCGCTTGCTCTCCCCCTGGTGAGATGCGGGAGAGAAGTGAAAAAAAAGTAAAACCTGTGAGTTAAGATAAAGACAGAAAAGGAAGATAATAGCAATAACAATAACAGAATATACACAACAAGTGATGCACAGCACAATTGCACATCACCTGATGACAGATGCCCAGCTAGTTCCTGAGCCATGGCATCCCCCAGCCCACTACCCCCAGTGTATATGCTGAGCATGACATGGTATGGAATATCCCTTTGGCCAGTTTGGGTCAGCTGTCCTGGCTGTGCCCCCTCCCAGTTTCTCACTGGCAGGGAATGAGAAGGTGAAAAGTCCTGGACTAGTGTAAGCACTACTTAGCAACAGCTAAAACACCAGTGTATTATCAACATTGTTCTCATACTAAATCCAAAACACGGCTAATGGGAAGAAAATTCTCTCTAATCCAGCTGAGACCAGGACAATGCCCTTTTAAAACTTCCTCTGAATTTATTTTGCAAGGCATAGTTTGAATGGACATGAGAAATATAATTTGTGTCTGTTGCCTGTCAAATCTGTAGATCAATTGGTGTTTATGCAACGTTATATTTGCTTTTCATGCTAGGAGGATTTGGGCCTCCGAGAAGCTACCTACGAGCTGTGTTATAACAGTGCATGTGCATTGATTGGGCAAGGAAAGTTGAATGAAGCGATGAAAAAACTACAGAAAGCAGAAGGTAAAAACATGGTGAGGTGAGGGGGAAGCTTTGTGTGATAGAGGTAGTTACTTGCTCTCTGTAGGCAGGCTTAATCAGAGGGAAAGAGGTTTTGAAAATTTAAAAACTGACCACCAGCAGGATTTGTTGTAAGTTTCCAGATGGTTCCTGACAGAACTGGTGTTTTTGTAGAAGCATTCTTCTGCAGCTCTTTTCCAGACCTATGCAGCTTGTACCATCTCCTGGCTGTCTTACAGCCCCCTGATAAGTGTTCAATGCCTTTGAGCGGTGTTTTTGAAGTAACATGTAGACATGAGTATAAGCTCTTCTCATAAGCACAAGACGTTTCATCTATTCAAACTCCTGGTCTGGTTAGTGTGTGTGTGCGTATATACACACACACAAACTTGTACTGTAAAAAATAGAAATACTTCATCATCTGAATTAGGTATGAAATTACTGTGAGCCAATAAATGAGCTTTTGTTTGCGAAGAGGGCTTTTTCTGTGGGGTGGAAGGGTGATTTTGTGTGTGTTTTTTTTAAAAAAAAGACTGAGGGGAAGAATTAGGAAGAATTAGTTGCTCTGTGATCTAGTTGCTCTTGCAGATAAATAGGTCAGTTCTGTCCTGATTTTGATGATAGAATAGCAGCTCTCCCATATTAGTGATTTATTATGGATGTGTAATTTGAGCCTGTGTGCTGTGATAGTAGTCCTTTGGACAGCAAAACAAGTGATGTTCTGGTGAGGTATAGGAGGAAGTTAAGAAGCGACTGGTGTGTGTACTGAAAACTGATGGAATTGCTGCCCTATAGTGGGTGGCATAATCTGAATACTGCAGGCTTGCAGTATTTAAAATAACTCCCAAGGTGGTAAGCAGTTGCAGGCGAGTGATCTCTATGGAAAAGATCAGGATCTAGGTTTAATAAAATTTGTGCAGGAGAGAAAATAAGTGTATGACTGCTCTCAGAGGGCAGCTCTGGAAGGGACAGTATCTCTTATGCATTTGATACTTCTTCTGCATTATTTGGTCTTCTCCCGTATGCTCAGTCACATCCATCATCAGATTTGCTGTCTGATGTGCCCTTGTAATGCTGCTGAAGTTTCGGGGATACATGAAAAAAGTTTATGTTCCCCCATGCTTCTAAGCTATTTTTTCCCCTAAAGCCTTCTAAATTCTGTTCCTTATTTGTTTTTCCTTCTAGAGCTGTGCCGCCAATCGCTGTCAGAAGACTCTGTAAGTTCTTGATGTTGTTTTGGAAACTGTTTACTTTGCACCAGCATGAACGAGAGTGCAGTCATAAAGTGTACTGCAGGTAGCCAGGTGGTAGCCAAAGCTGCTGTGCAGGCTTTCCCAGCAAGATTTGCACTGCTGAGACTGGGGCAGCCACCATGGTCGTTGCAGAAGGGCAGCTAGCACTGCAGGCTGTTTGCTGCTGTGCTCCTCCCACAGCTGCCTGTGCTGGTGCAGGCAGGATGGGTACAAGTTGTCTGAAACCTCCCTGTGACCCACCCCTACGATGGATGAACACCCTGAGTGGATGGTGGGAAACACTGGAAACGTGTAATCGCTGTCGTTGGCTCAAGCAGAGAGGCAGGTTCAGTGCACAAGTTAAGGGTATCTTCAGATTCCTGAAAGAGCAGGTGAAGCTTGATTTTTTTTTTTTCCTGGTTTAACCCAGATGTGCTTGTGTTGTGGCTACAACCTTCACCTGTAGTAGCTGGAGTACTTTGCTGCTGATGCTACCCAAGAGAGCCCGTAGACGTTTGCTAGCAGAATGCTGAAGCCAGGGGAAGAGAGGCGAGATGGCAGCTTTTTTTCTTTTTGCTTTGATTTTCCTCCAGGATGTGACAGAGGAAGACATTGAGGCTGAACTGGCCATTATTCATGGTCAGATGGCTTATATCATGCAACTGCAAGGTCGTACAGAAGATGCTCTACAGCTCTACAATCAAATAATCAAGTTGAAGTAAGGGCTTTTCTGAAACAAATGCTCAGTCTTCCATCTGTAGAGAGACCACTGTTTACTAACAATGTGCTTTCTTTTCTTATCTGCAGGCCAACAGATATAGGACTGCTTGCTGTCATTGCAAATAACATCATCACAATTAACAAGGTATGTATTACCTTGCTGCTTTCAATGCTGTTACTCAGCCTGCTTCTCTGCTTCTGTGGAGAGAAGGGAGATAACAAGGAAAGACTTTTTCATAAACAGTAGTTAAAATGCAGATCCAGAGACCTTTTCTTCTTCAAGGAATGTAGTATAATCTTCTCATGGTATGTGATTTCCCCAGGACCAAAATGTCTTTGACTCGAAGAAAAAGGTGAAGCTGACGAATGCAGAAGGTGTTGAGCATAAGCTCTCCAAGAAGCAGCTCCAGGCAATTGAATTCAACAAAGCTTTGCTGGCAATGTACACTAACCAGGTAGGGGAAACTGATCCATAGTAAGTAGTTACAAAAATAGATATGCAGCTGTTCTGTGTCAGAAGATAAGACCAATTGGTTTAGGCACATAAGTGAGGAGAAAAAAAAATCATCCCTAAAAGAACAGCCAGCCAATTGTGTAGGGACTTGAGTGTTGCTGTAGGGAGGATGGTGTGGAGATGACTAGAAGACAGAAGGTGTGTGTGGGATTCTTAGATGCATCTGAAGTGCTAAGAGGACTCGTTCTTGGTTCTGTGTAGCTATTTTAGGGAAGCCATCACTAGCCTTCTCTTCTTAGATACAACTGGTACGTTAGCCCTGTATTGGGTGCTTGCAGAGGTTGAGAAAAGTGTGTTCTCTCTTCCCACTCCTCAGGCAGATCAGTGCCGCAAGCTGTCGGCGAGCCTGCAGTCACAGAGTCCTGAGCATCTGCTCCCTGTGCTTATCCAAGCAGCCCAGCTGTGTCGTGAGAAGCAGCATGCAAAGGCCGTAGGGCTTCTGCAGGTACGTTAACAGAAAATACTCCTTTGGCCAAGCTCCATTTAACCTTGTGCTTTGTGTTCTTGTGTGCTGTTTCTCTTTGTTTTGTCTGGTTTTGATTTCCAAGGGTACCTGACTGCGCTTATTTTGGTTTACGCCCAACTGAACAATGTTGCTTTTAAAGGGAAATAGTTTCCTTGCACCTCTGATTTTTATGCTTAGGAAGCTGTAGTAGACGACTTCTAGGGTAAGCAGTGGGCTTTGCCACTCTGCTTGTGAGCAGTTTGCAGCAGCCTCCTTTTTGGAGGGAGTGAGTGGCCTGGGATGGAAATCCGAGAGGGCGATGGGGCACTGAGACACCTTGGGGCCCTCTCTGCTGTGTGCTGAAGCCTGCCTGTGCTGGAAGGCTTCGTTTGGCTCTTGCCAGCTTGCTGTGACTGAGCATGAGATATGATTCACCAGAGCAGCAGCCTGGTGCCCACGCACACGTTGAATTGTTCTTTCTTCTGACTCTCAGGACTTTGCAGACCAGCACCCTGCCAATGCAGCTGAAATCAAGCTGACGATGGCCCAGCTAAAAATTGCTCAAGGTATCCAGTGTCCTCCTTTGTTGGGAAGTGTCTGCACATGATAATGGTACAAGGGGTGAGATCTTTGGGGTGCAATCTTTGCAGCAGTCACCATTGTGACAGGTGCAGAGCAAGGTTGCTTTCAGTCAGGTGTTCTATGTATGTGGCTGTGGCAGGATAAGGCTCAGAGCTTAATGTCTGGATATCCAGGCTCCAGGGGTGCCCACAGTCTCTGGGAATAATAAGGCTGAATCTGATCTGGGGCAGGAGGGTTTTGGGAGCAGTGTGGGGCTCCCTGGTGGTACCATTCCTGTACACAGTAGGGCAGCACAGAGTTGCTCATGGAAGAGAAGGCCCTGCTTGCCAAAGCTTGCTCCTGAACCCTTGCAGGAAGGGGCAAGGGCAGAAAGGTCCTTCATGTGGAGGCCCATCCTTTATTCTGGGAAATGGGAGAGGTGTTCTGAGAAGGAGATTGTTATGTCCCCATTGTTTAACTTTGGCTGGAAGTTAACTGGCAGGGTGAAGCATTGCTGTGCCACTCAGAGCATGTTCCTCTCTGTCTCTCTTCTAGGCAGTGTCACCAAAGCCTGCATGATCTTGAGAAGCATAGAAGAACTACAGCACAAGCCTGGTATGGTAAGCAAAACTCAGTCTGACCTGTGTGAGGTTTTCCTCTTGTAGCACAGCTTTGTACTGCCTGCTCCTTGTTGCTTCTTCCCTGTGGCTTTCACTCCCCTGAGTGTCTGCAGGGAATTTGAGCCCATCTTCCTTGTCTTGGACAAAGGTGGGATTATAAGTTGCATCAGGTGGCCTGAATTTAGCCACAAAAGTACCCTGCCTGTCAGCAGAGATGCTCTCTGCCCGTGCTGCCCGCTCTCTGCCCGTGCTGCCCGCTCTCCCGTAATCCCTCAGACCTGTGTGTTGCCTGGATTTACTTGCATAACATGGCTAGAGCAGCTGCTTCCCTGGTATGTACTGTTGGGAGGTTCTGAAGCAGAATTAGGACAACAGGCACTGGGGAGAAAGTGCCACGTGTTCCATCCCCACAGCACCACCCTGGTCTGCACGCATGTCCACATCTGGTGTTTGAAAGAGCTTGATGACCTGAAAGTGTACAGTGTAAGCATCTTGAGCAGAGGCTGGCAGTTGTAGGTCTGTTCCAGCTGCAAGTGTGAATGATCAAAGTAATTTCTGGGAGCAGTCAGCAATACAGCTCCTTGCCCTGGGTCACCTCTGGTTGTGACTGGGGTGTAGACAAACAGGTGGTGTCTGTCTCATCTCTTCAGTGCTGATGTGTTTTTTCATGGCTCTTGGGATAGACAATGGGGGAAGAAAAAGGGTTCTAATGAAACTGTGTCCAGTGGCAAGCAAAGAAAGTGGGAAGACAAAGTTCTTTCTGTGAATACAGTCTTAAGCTTGTACTGTAGGAGTGAGATCGGTGACGACGTTTCTTTGGAAGGGGCCTGGGAAGGAAGGTCTCACGCAGGTGTCCTGCCTGTTGCCACAGCTGGTTTTTAGGGATGGGGCAGGAAGTTCACATTGACTCTGCTTTTAGGAAATTCTGTCATTCAACTGCTGACTGTCTGGCTATGGACAGCTTGTGTGAGGATCTGCTGTAAGCTGCTCTTGAATGTTTGCAGGTGTCTGCGTTGGTGACAATGTACAGTCACGAAGAGGACATTGACAGTGCGATCGAGGTCTTCACACAGGCTATCCAGTGGTATCAGCAATTCCAGGCAAGTCAAACCAGGGGAGCTAATGCGCAAAGATTTGTCTCAGTCTTTTCTAGCTAGTCCAACTCCTGTTGATGCACAGGCTCATCCAGTTGGGGTTTTGGAGACCTGAGAGCTCCTGTTTTGTGAGCATTCATTTTATCACTGTTTTCATTATTTTAAATGTGTTGCAAACAGGGAGCAGCAGCTCCTGTCAGCTGGGAGAGTGGGGACAGTGCGTGCTCAAATGTGACGATCAGGCCTAGGTTGGATTGTGGAGCAGCAGCCTGCCTTGTCCCATGCAGTTCTGCCTCACATCCTTGAGTGCAAAGGTGTTCTGCTTTCTGCATGACAGGGTGCTCACACTGTTCTCCTTCGCCAGGTCTCAGGGGCATGAAAGCGAGCTGAAGCTGGGCTCCATGGTATGATAATGAGGAACTAATCATGGCTGTTGTGTCTTTCAGCCAAAGTCTCCTGTCCATTTGTCGCTGATAAGGGAAGCTGCCAACTTCAAACTAAAGCATGGCAGGAAGAAGGAAGCAATCAGTGACTTGGAGGAGCTCTGGAAGTGAGTTGGGTGATTGCTGAACAGGTCTACATGCAGAGACCTCTGCAGGCTGTCTGGTGCCAGATAGTGTCTGACAATGTTGATTTGCTGGTAGCCATTCTTTAGAGTTGCTTTTGCTCCAGTGCAAAGCTGTATTTTGGAAGTAGGGGGGATGTTTCATTTGATCTATAGCTGATGTTCACTTGAAAACTTGGTTGACTTGTCCCAAAGGCCTCTTGAGTGCAGTGAAGGTTGCTTTGGGGACTGGGATGCATCATTTTTTCTAGTGCTGCATGAACCATGGATGTCTAGTTTTTATTGGGTTTTTGTGCACTTGATGGGATTTGTTGGGGGGAACTGTTAACTTGCCTTTGCTACTGGGTCCTGAGGGATTTTTGTCTTTCATTTACGTGCTTTGTGATACTGTGGAGATGTCTGCACACCTCCCTTTGCCCACACCAGTGGCGTTTGGTGATGTGCTTTGGAGGAGACCACAGACTGACATGCTTGTCCCCACAGATAGCAGCTGTGCTGCAGCAGCAAGCACTGCATGGTGATACCAGTCCTTGGGATGAGTGTGTACCTTGGTAACTCGGTTCTTCTCTTTTTTTTTTTTCCCCCTTACAAAGGCAAAACCCAAAAGACGTGCATACTCTGGCACAGCTCATCTCTGCCTACTCCCTGGTGGACCCTGAAAAAGCTAAAGTGTATCCTTTTGATGGTGGTATCAGAGCAAAGAAAGAGGTGTTTAGGCATTGCTCCTTTGGGTTTCAGCTGTGTGGGGGATTCAGACCTGCTCTCACCTGAAGAAAGGCAAGGAACATCTCCAGAACAGCTACATATCCAGGTCAAGTTGTCTGGAGCTACGTTATTTCCCTAATTGGTTTGGTTACTGTAGGATCCCAGGATCCTTTTCTTTGGCCTCTTTCTCTCTGAAAATTGATAACTTAAGACTAAATAGAACCAAAAATAGGAGCTCCTCCATCTTTTCTGTTGGAATCTTAAACCTGTGGTAGTAATGCAGGACTGTGCCTGATAAAATGTGGATAAGCTCTCACTGATCTAAAATACCAGGTTCACATACTGCTTTTGCCATCCTGAGCAGCTTTCAGGGGAAGTTGCTTCTTCTGTCCTCATATTAAGGAAGGGGAAAATCAGGCAGATGGCAATTAAGTAGCTCATCTCAGCTCATGTAGGAAGCTGGTGAGGGAGCCAGAACTGGCCCCATAGGCCTGTCTTGCATCTGCATTGCCAGCAGGCCAAATTTGTTCAAGCTGAAGTTGCCTGTTGCTATCTGGACAGGCCTGGATATTTATATTTTTTACTTGCCAGTTTGCATCCCTGAACTTTTCCCTTGCAGTCTTAGCAAACACTTGCCTTCCTCAGACACCATGTCACTGAAAGTAGATGTTGATGCGCTAGAGAACTCCCATGGAGCAACCTATGTTCGGAAAAAAGCTGGGAAGCTCACTGCAGACAACCAGCAGAAGGAGCAAGGGTAAAGTGGGCTGCTGTACCTCTGGTGCAGTCATTCTCTGGGGGGGTCAAGAACCACACATGGTGTTGGGGGGACATTGCTGTAGAAGGCGGGCTGGTGGAAGGGGAGCCTGCTGTTTAGCTGCAAAGAGCTTCAGGTAGAAGCAGACAAAGTTTTGAAAGAGATGGGTTTAGCTTCTTCCAGAGCTAGTTTTCAGTTGACTTGTGTGCTGTGTCTGTGCTACATCGCAGCAGCTGTCTCTCCCTTCTTGCTTTTCAGACAAGGGGATGTGAAGAAGAAGAAGAAAAAAAAGAAGGGTAAGTTGGATTTCACAGCTGTTGACACAGCACAGCTCCAGAAGCTCACCAGATGGTTTCTTCAAATAGCCAGCCTGGATCTCCCCAGGAGCTGGAGCCCTTGGCTGGGACTGAGCCCCAGCTTGTTAGGATGGGGCATTTTTCCACAGAAGTGAGCACAACACCCTGATAGGATGATGTGGGTTGCTGGGCTCTTTGTGCCTCCTGGCTGCTGACATCCCAGGCGTATCCCTTGGTGATGCCTCTCTAGTGTGTTGACTCCAATCTCATTTCTCTGCACTGGATGTTCTGCAGGAAAGCTGCCTAAGAACTACGACCCCAAGGTGACCCCTGACCCTGAGCGGTGGCTTCCAATGCGAGAGCGTTCCTACTATCGTGGACGGAAGAAGGGCAAGAAGAAGGATCAGGTTGGCAAGGGGACTCAGGGTTCAACCACAGCTGGCTCCTCTGAACTGTAAGTTACCATTTGCAGGGCTTGGTGTGGGGAATCACTGGGCGGCTGGGAGGGCTGGGTTTGTGCTGCTCTTCTCTGACTCTCTCACCACACCAACTGTGGGTAGCACAGTGGAACTACTTTGCCACTTGAACCTTCTACCAGCTGCTCTTCCCGAAGACCCCTGTAGGTTGCTGAAAACCAAAATGGCGTGATAGGCATGATTGAAGGTGCCAGGGTGCAGATAAAATTTCCGTAGTCTTTGAATGTGCTTTTCTTAGCTTTGACAATGAGATGAATTTTGCATGCTTTCTCTCGAGTTACTTGCTTTCAAGTCTTTTCACAGCTGGAGAACCATTAGCGAGATTTGGGAAAACACTATATACTTCCTTCTAAGCTGAAACTGATTATTTGAGCTGGAATCAGGTGTGTGAGGCCTGGCAGCAGATGGTTGCTTACTAGCATCTGAGAGAAAGAAGTACTTCTAAAATAATAACAATGCAGGGAGTCACCAGTGCTGTCTGATAGTTTCTCTTGACACAGCTGCCTTAAAACGGAAGTGTGAAAAGCCTTTTGTGGCACTGCTGGCTTGAGCAGTGTTTGCAAGGAGAGATGGCACAAAGATGTCTTTGTGGTTGAGGAGAGAGAAAGGATGTTAGGTTTGCACTGCCTGAGTGTGGGGGCTGAAAGGCTTCTCATGCATTGCACGAGCTGCCACACATCTGTTCAAAAGTTAGCCTTGCTTTTGTTGTTGGGGACTTAGTCTAGTGAACATCTGTTAGAAGGTGATGGACTGCTCTTTGAGACATGTTCCCATCATCCATCAGCCCTTCCGTGTATGCTGAAGCTTATTTAAGATCTTGCACAAGTGCCCTCCCATACATGATGTTATCTAATGCTGTCTTATGGGGCAGCTGCTCTTTTTCACTGTGAGCTTCCTGCAGTAGTGCCGTGTCTTGCAGGTGGTTGTGAACCCACGTGATATCTCTTCCTCTCATCTTCTCTGCAGGGATGCCAGTAGGACCGCCAGCAGCCCACCTACCTCCCCTCGGCCTGGCAGCGCTGCAGCTGTATCGGCCACAAGTAACGTCATCCCTCCTAGGCACCAAAAACCCGCTGGCGCCCCGGCCACCAAGAAGAAACAGCAGCAGAAGAAGAAGAAAGGAGCTAAAGGAGGGTGGTAAAAAGCAGGGTGTGTAACCTCCCTCCCTCAACAGGTGATGCTGGTTGCAGAATAAAGGTCAGAAGCAAGTGCTGGTGACAGACTTTTGGTGTCGGGATCTCTGTCCTGTCTCTTGGTGGTCTGGGGGGAGATGGGCTGGTACAGGCACCAGGATGTGTCTGCTCACCAAGTTGCCTTCTTATGCTTGCCCCTGCTGTGACTCAGGGTGTTGCCATCAAACTCAAATGCAGCCCCCAAGAAAAAATCTCTCCACATTGCCAAACATTTAAAAGATGTGGCATGATCAAGAACTTCATGAAATGTAGCTTTGTGCTCCTCCTGCTGTTAGTTAAGGCTTTTACCAGACTTGTCTGACCATGGTCTCACTACGCATGATGCAGGCATTGCCTTCTGTGTCTGATCCCAGTCAGTCACTGACCACCTGTTGTGGTTTAATCCCAGCCGGCAACTGAGCTGCACACAGCTGCTTGCTCACTCACCCTGCAGCAGGAAGGGGGAGAGGATTGGAAGGGTAAAAGTGAGAGAAAACTCATGGGTTAAGGACAGTTCAATGGGTGAAGGAAAAGCCACACATACAAGCAAAGCAAAACAAGGAATTCCTTCACTGCTTCCCATCAGCAGGCAGGTGTCCAGCCATCCCCAGGACTGCAGGGCTCCATCACACATAACGGGTGCTTGGGAAGACAAACACCATCACTCCAAATATCCCCCCTTCCTCCTTCTTCCCCAGCTTCATCTGCTGAGTGTGACATCACATGGTCTGGGATGTCCCTTTGGTCAGTTGGGGTCAGCTGTCCCCCCTGTGTCCCCTCCCAACTTCTTGTGCACCCCCAGCCTACTCGCTGGTGGGGCAGTGAGAGGAGCAGAAGAGGCCTTGGCGCTGTGCAAGCACTGCTCAGCTGCAAGGAAAACATCCCTGTGCTATCAACACTGTCCTCAGCACAAATCCAAAACACAGCCCCTGACCAGCTGCTGTGGAGAAGATGAACTCAGCACAACCACCAAACAACACAGGCACAAAGGGGCATGGAAAGCAACATCTCAGCCAGATCATCTGGGAGGAGATGCTGTGTTAGGGGAGATCAAGGCTGTTGGGAGAAGGCATGGTGCCATGGTGCAGCTGACTCGGGGTCCCCTTTCCTCGAGCCGCCTGCCTTATCCTAGCGGGCTCGTCAGGACAGGAGTGAGCTACAGCAAAGTGGCTGGGTGTGCTGGTGGGCTGCAGTGAAGAGGCCCTCCACAAGTGGAAGCTGGTGGTGAGATGGAAGATGCCTGCTCTCCTAGCACCCCCAGGCAGCCCCCAAGCACCTATTGAAACTTGGTTTCCATGTGTGGGCTTTCAATGGGCTCACACAGCACCTCGGGGAGAGTGCCCGGAGCCCTGCGGAGTGAAAATCTGCCAGGTAGAGCCCAGTGTTTGTGACCTGGGCTGGACACGGGGAGCAGCGGGTGGGGGCTGGATGTGTGCTGTGCTCGGAGGGGAACAGCCTGGAGAAAGCAGCTCCATGACTGCTGGCAGGCACCTGCTGCCACGAGTGCTGAGCCGAAGGGGTGGCTCCGGGTGATGTGCGGGAGAGGCGCTGCCCTGCGGCCATGCAGCTCCTGCGGGGGGATGGCGAGCAGACGCGGGAGGAGGATGCCAGCCGCCGTGCTCCAGGGGCCTCCCCGGGTCAGACCCTGCCCGGGCTGCCCGAGCCTTCCCCCGGGGCGGGGGGAGCGGGCGCTGGGCGGCCGGGCCCCGAGC
>VZRW01008556.1:15434-63532 GCA_013398125.1 Aegotheles bennettii
GGCCGCCTGGGGCCTCTCGGCGTGGCCGCGCCGCCCCCCTCGGTGCGATGTGTCCCTCGGTGCGATGTGTCCCTCGGTGCGATGTGTCCCTCGGTGCGATGTGTCCCGCGGGGCCCTGGGCCGCCGTCGCTCCCCTCCCCAGCTGCGCGCTGCCGGGCGGGTGTCCCTGGCTTCCCCCGCTCCCCTGCGCTGCGGCCCCGGAGCCCGCGGGCACCGGCTGCCCCTTCCCCGCCAAGGGCTTCTGCGGGCCCCCCCGTTGTTAGGGCTCCTCTGCCCCCAGCACCCCCTGTGCCCGGCTGAGCGTGCTGCCCTTCGCCTTGCAGGGCCAGGGGCACGGCCGGCAGATCCTGGTGCTGGGCCTGGATGGCGCTGGGAAGACCAGTGTGCTCCACTGCCTGGCAACGAACCGGGTGAAGCGCAGCGCCGCTCCCACCGAGGGCTTCAACGCCATCTGCGTCAGCACCGAGGAGTCCCAGATGGAGTTCCTGGAGAGTGAGTGACCGTGTTTTGGTACAGAAACATAGAATAAGGGCCTACCCTATGTCCTAGGGATCAGGCCCCGATGTTAAAACTTCCATATTCCCTCACTCCTGCTCTGATAACGTGAAGTGTTCAAGGCCAGGTTGGCTCAACAACCCCATGCACCAGTACAGGCTGGGGGCTGACCTGCTGGAGAGCCGTGTAGGAGAAAGGGACCTGGGGGTCCTGGTGGACAGGAGGATGACCATGAGCCAGCAATGTGCCCTTGTGGCCAAGAAGGCCAATGGCATCCTGGGGTGCATTAGAAAGGGGGTGGTTAGTAGGTCGAGAGAGGTTCTCCTCCCCCTCTATTCTGCCTTGGTGAGGCCACATCTGGAGTATTGTGTCCAGTCCTGGGCCCCACAGTTCAAGAAGGACAGGGAACTGCTTGAGAGAGTCCAGCGCAGAGCCACAAAGATGATGAAGGGAGTGGAACATCTCCCTTATGAGGAAAGGCTGAGGGAGCTGGGGCTCTTTAGCTTGGAGAAAAGGAGACTGAGGGGTGACCTCATCCATGGTTACAAATATGTAAAGGGTGAGGGTCAGGACGATGGAGCCAAGCTTTTTACAGTGATGACCAATGATAGGACAAGGGGCAATGGATGCAAACTGGAGCACAGGAGGTTCCATGTGAATATCAGGAGAAACTTTTTCACTGTGCGAGTGCCAGAGCACTGGACCAGGCTGCCCAGAGAGGTTGTGGAGTCTCCTTGGCTGGAGACATTCAAACCCCGCCTGGCTGCGTTCCTGTGTGATGGACTCTAGGTGATCCTGCTCTGGCAGGGGGGTTGGACTGGATGAGCTTTCGAGGTCCCTTCCAACCCAAACCATTGTGTGATTCTGTGAGGCTGTGATTATTTTCTCTCTGAGGATTCTGGTTTCCCACCCTGCTACTTCAGTGAGATGATGTGCTGGTTTTAGAAGGGGTCTGTGTTCATTCAGCCCTGTCCTCCAGTGAGTTCTGCTCCCAGAGGGAAAAGGGTGACAAGCCTGGTTACGTGAAACCAACACAAAGCAGAGGTGTCCCCAGTAAGCCCTGTGTTGTGGTCTGTAGCCATGGTGTGTTATACAGCTTCTTGGTGCTCATGCCTGACAGAAAGCAAGAGCAGAAGAGGAATAAGGTGAAAGAAGGGAGAAGAAAGAGAAAAGCTTTACAGACTTTTTGTTCAAAAGCCACATAAGTGATGTTTTCTAGTCTTTAGCAGCTTTTGAATATCTGTAGGTTTCCGCTAAACTTTCTGCGTTACCCTCAGTAGTGATTTTTGGGTATTGTCTGTGCCTGCAGAGAGCATCTCCTGTGATGCTTTTGGGGTGTCACAGCTGTTCTGGGTGCAGCTGGCTGATGGGAAAGGTGGAAGCCCTGGAGTCAGGGCAGTCACTGGTGCAGAGGGGCTGACATCCAAGCTCCATCAGTGCCTGCCTGCTGTGGAGGCAGAAGCTGCCTTTGGCTTCCTGCTGTTTCTGCACTGTGCTGTACCAGTGCTCAACTGGCTCCGTTGACAGCTAGCCCACAAACACCTCCGTGCCTTTGTCAGCAGGCCTAAAGGGGTTGTGCTGTTCCCAGGTAAGTCTTTGGGATGTGCAGATGAGGCTGCTAAGGCAGAGTTTCATTCCTAGTCCTACTACCACAGGAGTCTCTGCAGTGTCTTAGGGAAATAATCTCTCCAGAAATGCTTGTAGTCTGTGCCCTGTTCCTAGTAAGTATGAGACACCTGTGTCTCCTTCTGGGAGGTGCTTTGTGTAGCTGAGCCCAGGGAAATCCAGAGTGTATCTGCTCTTCCCTGGGTATGGCCTGGGCCCAGCGCTGTGCGTCCCACGGCAGAACCTGTTGTTTCTGAGTCGTCCTTCCCTCTCTGGCACAGGTTGGTAGTGACTGAGCTGTGGTGGCTGCGATCTGACCCATGGGAAATGAAATGTCTCAGGCCAGTCAGACAGGTAAATCCATGCATGGCTCTCGTTACTTACCCAGTCTGTACCATCGCCTAGTCCAAGGGTTAGCAGTCTGTGCTGGGATTGCATGGCACAAGATGATCAGCAGACAGCAGGGTTTTTATTTTGCTGGCTTAGACAGATAGAAAACGGTTCTACCACCATCATATAGGTAAGTGGGTGGTGTCTTGCCTCTGGAAGGGATGGGAGCTCCTGGCTTCTGATGAATTCCTCCTGGTTTGGGGGGAAAAAAATGTTCTTTGTGAGGTTGCTGACCCCTGGATTATGCAATGCATGAATGCACGTAACAGAGGGAACTGTGGTGAGCCCCCAGAACATCACAGTGCAGAACTGGAGGCATCTGTCCCAGGCGTGAGGTGTCTGTCAGTCACAGCCCCCCGGCTCTTCTCCACGGTGTCAGATTGCTGTTCTGCCTGCAGGTGCACTGGAGCTCTGAAGAAAGAGGCACGCCCTAGTGGGACATGTTGCTTCCCTTTCTACGTTCTTAAAACTACTGCACCCTTTTGACGTAAGTTAAAGCAAAATTGCTGTGAAACAGAGCAAAGTCACTTGAGGGCAGTAAAAGATGGCTGACTAGCAGGTCAGTTTTGGAAAGAGCTCCTGTATAAGGCAGGAGGCAGTTACAGGGAACCTCAAATGTATTGCTTTGAAAGCCAGATACATTGGGGATCTCACCCATGCCTTTGGAGCACCTCAGTACTCTCAAGTGAATGGTGCTGCAGTGTGCCTAAGGGGAGACCTGGAGAGCTGAGAACCCACCTGAGATACTCAATACACTGTTGCTACTTCTGCTCCTATCAAACTCTGCAAACTACCAGGCTCTTTTTGTCCCCAGATGCAAACAGCAGTCTCTGGCAACTTGCTGCATACGGTATCACAACAGAGCTGTTGTAAGGCCTGGTTTGGAAGGTGGACAGCTTTCCTCTGTATCTAGCAGAGAAGGGATGAGGGGCATCCTGTGCAAAAATGTCTCCCGTGGCCTCGGGATTGCCTTGAGGAGTCTGCTAGGACTTGATTTTTTTCCTAAGTGTCTCTGGTTATTGGCAGTATAAAAGCTGTGGAAGTTTTAAACCAGTCCCCAGCGTCACACAGATCTGATGAGAGGCCTTCCCTCCCTCCTCACAGCTAAATTTCTTCTTTGAAAACTGTAGGCCTGCTTTGTCTCGAGATGTGCGTGTGGAGATAGGTTATATGGCAACATTTTCACGTGGTCTTTGTGGATTCTGAGCCTTTTTCAGCTCTCCCTGCTATCTTGAGATCAAGAACCAACGAGGCATAAAGCAACCATAAAGAAACTGAACCCAGGATCCTCTCAAAATAAGAGCTTAGAGTGGAAAGACTTTTTTTTTCCTAGAGCATATGCCTATGCCTACATGGGACTTGGCTGGGGAAAATAAAGCTATTTCCAGTCTCGTATGAAGTAGCCCAAATACTTTGAGGTTTTGCTAGCCCAAATACCATGGGTTTTCCGCCCAGGGCCTGCTGTCAGCACCTCTGGGAGAAGTGCTGCTTGGATTACTCGGTGAATCCTGTGCTGCTGTCTTCTCTTCCAGTCGGGGGCAGTGAATCTCTGCGTTCATACTGGAAGATGTACCTACCCAAGGTGTTGTTGCTCATCTATGTCGTGGACTCGGCTGATCATGCCCGACTGCCTGTGGCAAAACAACTGCTTCATCAACTGATCCAGGACAACTCCACCCTGCCGGTGGTGGTTCTGGCCAACAAGCAGGTAAGAGTTCCCTGCTGCTAGCTGAGCTTGGGCTGGCAGCAGCTCTGAAAACAGCAACAAAGCCTTTCAAAGGAGGCTTCCTGCCTTTAAGGAGGCCACGCGGCTGGGAGCTGAGGATCTCTCTGGGACACCTGTTGACCACAAAAGGAAATAATCTGAGGTGGAGTTTTGGATCCACGAGGTGCAGGTCCTGTGCTCAGAGGTGGGGCAATCAGAGCTGTGGGTGAAAATAGTGGTGAAGACTGCTGTAGAGCTGCAAGGTTGGAGACCTGGAGTTAGGTTTGTGTTCTGAATGTCTGTCTAAAAGTACCACTTTACCTAGCAGCAGCCGCAAAGTGAAGCACCATTGTTGGCCTTCAGATTGGTTGGTTGCTTCTAAGGCTGCTGCAGAAGCATGAGAGGAGAGCAGCTTCCCTCACAAGGCAGTGCTTTCTCTTAAGATCTCTGTGGAAGTGTCAACGACTAGTGCTGTACCTGGAATGGAACTGTGTCCGTGGGACGGTCGGGTCTCGGAACAGCCCAGGGTTTTTAAGCCCAGGTTTTCTTCTATGAGGGCTGTATGCTCGGTTTGCTCTGTGTTGTTACCTCCTAAATTTCTCGTAACTCGGGCATGTTACTCGTAGTCATTTGTGTTGCTCTTAAACGCAAGCACAGGCTTTGGCTTCATCAAACACAAATGCTACTGCTGATTCTCCAGGTGCCCGAGTCAGAAGTGCTGGTGGCTGGGAAGGTATGCAGGGACTGACTGTCGTACGTTTGCCCTGTTGTTGTAACTCTGTGCTGATCTCCTGGGGCCTTGGACCAGCAAGACTTCTGTCTGCCTTGTACAGGCAGTCTTACACTGTTACCTGAAACACCAGAATTGCTAGAAACAGAACTGTGCCCATATTTCTTTGGGAAAAAATTAGGTTAAGGATAAAGATTTTATTTTTTCCTGAAGCATTTTAGGGCTTAGGAACTTGATCTCATAGAAGGTACCTAAGAGTGGTGCCCCCAGAGCCTCGAAGACCCATCCCCTCCCTGGACAAAGGCCGTGGCTCACAGCGGGAATGGTGCCACCACCTCTTGTGACTAACAGGCTCCTTTTGTTTTTGTGTATCAGGACCTCAAAGGTGCATATTGCATCACCGATATCCATGATGCTCTGGCGCTGTCTGATATTGCGGACGAGAGGAAGATGTTCTTGATCGGTACCCACGTGGCAGAAGATGGCTCCGAGATCTCCTCCAGCATGAAGGATGCCAAGGAGTTGATAGCGCAGCTGGTTCTGGACACTCAGTGACAGCTTTTCTCCTGCAGCATGATGCTTGCAGCTGAGGGAGATGAGGGGTTGGGGTACGGTCGGTTTGCCCTATGGTGGCTGAAATGTACAGATACCTTTTCCTTGTGGGGATGGGATGCCTCTGAAATTGATGTCTAGTTGGTAAGAAAATCTTAATTTATAGCGGTTTGGAAATACATTTGAAAAGTGCTCTGTTTTGTAGTGTATTTGTAGGGGAAGATCAGTCTCAGACAGCGGAGTTAAGGGGATGTAGAGCTTAGATGGGCTGAGATGGTTTCTCGCCAGCAGGAACCAAGCTTGGCCTTAGTGGGACAAAGTTGAACGCGGTGAGTTCAGCCTGGCTTGATGTCTCAGGCTTATGTGGACATACGTGTACTTCACAGGCTTTGCAGAGCCCTGGTAACGCTGCTGCTGTGTTAAACATGAGACCTCGCTTCTTGACAGTGTCAGAAATGTGAAGTGCTGTGACTCGCATGGTTGGGTGACGATTCTTACTGTCCCTGTGGGAGCCAGCTGGTAAGGGCTAATCACTCATCTCTGGAAATTGGATTGGTTACTGCTTCTTGAGTAAGAGTGAGAAAATGGAACCGGTGAGACATGAAGTGTTTCTTCGCCTGCGGGGGCAGGACTGGAACAGCAGGGCAGTGCTGGGGGCGTTTAAGGTACCTTGGCACGGGGTGGGAGGCTCCTCCACCAGGCCAAGAGCCCTTGGTTTGGTCCAGGCTGCCCTGCAGCCATCGGTCTGACCCGTGAAAGCATCCGGGGTGGTTTCTGCGGGGGCAGGAGGTGAGGGCATCACCCTCCCGTGTCCCGCAGTCCCCCCCCGAGCGGGGCGCGGGGCGGCTCTGCGCAGGGCCCGTTCCGTGCGTGCGGGTCCGCAGCTTTGCCCTTCTATTCACCGGGGCGAGGGGGCTGCCGCAGCGCCCGGCCCTCCTGTCCCCCGCTCTGCCGGGGGGGCGGATGCGGTTACCGGAGCCNGGCCCCTGGCACAGAGGGCTCCCGGGCACAGCGGGGCCGGGCTGGCGGGCACCGGGCAGAGCCATCCCAGCCGGCCCCGGGGCCCCCGGGATCGCACCCGGCTTCCCCCGGTGCCCGCACGCCTCGGGGGTGCCTCTCCCCGCCTCTAGAGCGCGGCGGCTTGCCGGGCACGGCTGCGGAGTGCCGGTGCCACACAGCCCCCAGCTGCGCCCCGGGGTGCTCGGGAAGTCCCCTCGGAGGCGCTGAGGGCCGGCACAGGGGCGGTGCTTGTCCCGGGAGCAGGGTGCGGGGGGGATGCGGTGCCGCGGTGTAGGAGCAGCCCCGGAGCAGAGAGGCACCGGGAGGGCACCGAGCACAACTGCCAGGGAGCTGTGTCCTAAGGAGAGGCACGGGCATCACCTGCCTGTGAGGGTTTCACGCTGAAGAGCAGCCAGCCCCGGCTGCAGCTCTTACCAAGCTTTTACATTCACCTGTTCTTGTCTTTGCAGTTTCTTGTTGCTTGTCCACACCCCCACACGACAGGTAAGATGCCCTCCCAGGCCCAGCCTCCTGGGTGGGTGTCCAGGCTGTGCCCCGCGGGGGTCTCGTGGGGAGGGCTGGCTCGGGGGTTTATGCTGAGAACACGTGGATGTATCGGACCACACTGGTGAACACACAGAGGAGATGAGCACCGGGGGGTTGCCCTTCCCCCTGCTTCTCACCACAAACAACATCTGACCACCCTGCCCCTGGGAAACAGCAGCTGTGACCCTTTGCTTCACAAGGAGTTGGTTGATCTCAAAGGGAGTGGATCCCCCTGGAGCAGGGATTCTGTGTGAGCTCAGGCAGCACAGGGGGGGTGTTCCTGCATCTGGCTGCAGCAAGGCCTCCTCTTCCCCGCTGGGAATCACGAGTGGGACCAAAATGGGGGCGAAGGCTCCCGCAGGGCTGTCCCTCTGTCAGTGAGGTGGCTCAACTTCAAATTGCAGGGCTGCTGCAGATGTGTCCTGTGTGGGGATGCCTATCTGTCCTTAGCTTTTGCCATGATAAAAGATTAGAAACTAATCTTTCTCTTTGTAACTGGAAAAAAACAACCACTTAATGATTGTCAGGAGAGTTGAGTGTCCCAGCTGGGACACATGCCTGATCCCTCTGTTGGCTGGGTCATGATGCAAGCTCTGCACAGTGGCGTCCAAGCCGGTGGTGTGGGGCACAAGGCCACATGCACTCTGTGCTAGGTTTGTCCATGGCTGTGTGGTGGATCTGTGCCAGCGGTGGAGGAAAAGCGACAGGCGTGCCTGCAGAGAGCTGCCAGCTCTGCCATGCAGCCAGGCTGTGCAGGGAGACCTCTGCCTGGTGATCCTACACCCCCTTGCACCTTGGTGATGAAAAGCCTCCAGGCAGCCACTTGGGGGTGAGCAGTTGAAACTGTTTTTTGGCTCCAGAAGTGACTGCTGCTTTCCTGAGCGTGTCCCACCTTGAACTGGTGGCATGGGGCCAAAGTCCCGCGGGCAGTCAGTTCCCTCCGGGGGAGGTCGGTGGGAGCTGTTTGCAGCGCCGTGACCAGTTGGGCACGATGAGGAGATAAATCAGCAGGTGTCTTGCAGGGAATGTGCAGCGATGCTCTAACAGCAGCCTGCCATTGGGAGAGTCTCTGTGGTGCTGAGCTCTCTGGCAAGCATTTGCTGGGGTTTGGTGTTTCAGCAGAAGTATCGACCCCATCAGAAAAACCACAGGTGTGTTCCCAGAGCACAGACTGCTTTCTGTCAGCAGACAGAGCTCTCCCTCTGTTGGTGTCCCAGCTCCTCTCTAGGACTATGCTGCCTTGTTGCTGAGTGATACTATGCAGGAAAGCAATGCCCTGGGCTTTCACCTTCTGTGCTTTTTCCATGGTGGGGCAGCTCCACAGCTGCCAGCATCGTGTGGTTGTTCCCCAGCTGGCTGGAGGAGGGCACCAGCAGCCCCAGTGGGTCAGTATGGGCTTTGTCTGTGACACCAGGGAGTTCTGCAACGCACTTGTGGCACTGGTGTCATCTCCTCTTTGTACCCAGGCTACCAAAGCACAGGCACTTCTCAGCCACTGGGGTTTCAGCCCAGGGACATTTGAGCAGCAGGAGTAGACACAAATCTCTGATCTTCCTGAAACGTTTTGGTCTGATGAATATTCAGTAAAAATGTTTTCAGTGCAGCTCCTAGTGCAGACTATGTATGTTCCTGTGTATCTATAGCATCTAAGACCTCTGTGCTAAACAGACTGAAAGAAAATAATAAATTAAAAAATATGTCTTCACCTGTGCTCCTAAAGTCATGTAGGAACAGTGCTGTCTCCGTGGTGCCTTTTAGTAAACCACAAGAGTGATGATAACAGGTGTTTGTGTTTATCTGGGCTCCTGTAGGCTGGGAGATCATCCATCTCCTACCTGCTGGGGTTGCGTGGCCTGTTATTAACCAGAAAAGTACCTTCCCCCTCTTTCTGCCGTGTCCCAAAGAGACCCCGCGGCGTGGGCAGAATTGCAAACTTGTGTCTCTGCAATCCAAGAGATAGCACAAAAATCCATGGGCTGTTGAGTTCACCAGATTAAATGGATGGAAAGTTACTTGGAGAGAGAGATCCCTTTAAACTCACTCTTGGAAGGGATGCATCGCAAAGGCAGGGGGGTTGAAGAGTGTGTCGAGTACAGCAGGAGCTTCTTTATGCTTTGTGGTTTAACTGTGTGTTTAATGGCACATTTGCCCTGTTCTGCAATTTTGACAGGATACAAGAACTTGCAGAACCCAAGAAGGTGGCTTGTGCACATGACCCCAGGTAAGGCAGCACCCAGACAGCTCTGGCTCGAGGACTAAGGACTGATTTGGTCTCAGTGGGTGCAGACCAGCCTTTATCTTGCTACTGCTTTCCTCTCAAGAGCAGAAGTGGCTCCAACAAACCAGACTGGGATGTTCAGTGCATGAAGGGCTCGCTTCAATTTGCTCTTTCTTGTTTTCAGTACAGAAACTGGGCTTGACCCGAGTCTTGCCTTTGCTGACCCACTGCGGTGTTGTGGGGTGGGTTGGTGCTGTGGTGCAAGGGGACTGGACCTCATTGGAGCTGCAGGCTGCTGTATCCTGGAGGACACAGTTCACCTTTAGGAACTGAGTTGCTGTCTGCGTTACGGGGTCAATTTATGGCTTGACAAGCAAGGGCAACAGTTTCTTGATAACATCTCTTCTCCACTGTCTGGATCCATGTCACTGTGCTCAAAAAAGGCTCCACAAACCCATCACCCTGCTGTTCCCTGTCCTGACTACCCAGGTGCCTCTCCCACCATGGCCTCTCTCTCAACAGGGGATGAGCAACTTGAAATTTTGCCCTCGGCACAGGAGAGTAACCACTAACGTGCTGCAAAACCTCACCTACTTTCAATGGCACACCCTGACCATAACATTATAATTATTTTTACTGTCATGCCTTTGGTATAGTTAGGTGGTAATGGTTAGGCAAGAAAAATGCAATCATGAAACTCCCCGAGGGGTTTCAGAGATGTAATGAAACAACCCTTTCTGCATATCCACTGGTAACTGTAAAACCAGACTCATCACTTCAAGGCTATTTTCTTTTTGTGTTGACAACAGGCACCTGGACAGTGTTAGCAACCTCAGTGCCAGAGAAGGCGAGTGCTCAGGGGGTGGCAGCGACTCTGTACAGCTATGGAGAGCCACAGGGACTCTGTGTGTGTCCCATCCTCGGCAGGGAAGGATAGCCCCAGCAAGCACCTTTCACACTTCTGCACGTTTCTAAAATGTCACGCCCTTTCTGTCCTTGCTAGGTTCGTGAGGGGAAACCAAGAGACGATCTGGACCCTCTCGCGAGGTGCTCTGACAGCTCAACTGTCCCCAAGAATAGTGGCACTGGCCAAGCCCAAGCAAGATTTTAGCAAGCACCAGTGCAGGTCAGTGATGTGGTAGCACGTTCTCAGGAATGAGGCAGCTCAGATGGTGCTCTCTAATCAGGGGCATGTGCTGGCTCCTAGGGGAAGGGGAGATGCCATCTCCTCTCCTGCCACCGCTGCCCCACAGGGAGCTCCATGCCACTGAGATCCACCAGGCTGTGCTGATGCTTTGAACAGGGACTGTCTATATCAGGGAAGAAAATGCTGTGGGAGCATAGCCAGCCTGAGTACTTGACTTCCAAAATGAGGAGGAACTGGGGGATGCTAAGTTTTGGTGCCCGTTTATTTCCTTATACCCTTTTCCTGGCTGTGGGAAGGGCTTCTGCAGCATGTGGTGGTTGCTGGTCTGATTAAAAGTCTGGCTTCGGATCAGCTGCCATAGGAGCCAGCCTTGATCTAAGTCTCCAAGTACATGGGAGCATGTTCCCCTGCTGTAACAAAAAAACCCCCAATCAGCAGCTCTGCTTCAGCTTAGAAGCAGAGACATTAAGTGTATGCATGCCTGCCTAGATGGAAGCATGTATGTGTCACATGTCTGTCCCCAGAGTGTTCCCTGTCTGTACTGGGGCTGATGCAGCTCAGCCAGGTACCTGGACACAATTTGTGATCCCCTGCACCCTCTTGGAGCCAGACCTAAATCTTGAGGTTAAAAGTTGGGAAGTGCTATGAACAGAGAAATTTTGCAGCATCCTGCTGGCTGGAGAGAATCCAGGTCTCTTGCCTTGAGTTAAACGTCTGCTGTCACTGCATGGGGAACAACCAGTTAAAGCATTCCCTGTTTGGGATTAGGAGTGAAAAATGTAAAAAATGGAAACTTCAGTGGGGCTGGTGATGCTGCATTACTTGAAGCAACTCATCTGTTGGAGGGGATGAAGCTCTTCTGGACTCCTGACTTTCCTCTACCTGGAGGGTTGTCAAGGCGTGTGTAATTTTCTCTGCCACTGTCATCAGCTCAGGGGCTCTCAGCTACCTGAGAACTTCTGCCTCTGACTAACAGTGTCCATCTGACAGCCCTTCCTGCCTTTCTCCTCACCTCAGCTCACCTCCTGCCTGGTGGTGACAGGCATCTGCCAGCAGATGTGGCTGGTGGAAAGCTGGATGAGCATGAACTAGGCAAGCCTGGGGAGATCCCAAGATGGAAGGAGCTGCAAGAGCGCAAGGTGCTGTTAAGCCACTGCAACAAAGAGGTTTCTAAATTGGCAGAGTTGAACACCAGAGACGCTGCCAGGCTTGTGTTGTGGAGTGGCTTCTTGAAACGGTCCAGGGAAAGACAGACTTTGAAAGCAATGCACTGAGGGTGCTTCAGAAAGGACTCTGCATACGCAGACAGCGTTTGTCTTTCAAGTCAGGAAATCTCAAGTGTAAATGCCCATTTGTTCGTGGCTTTACCATGTGCACCGGTGCCAACTTCTGTCCGTGCAGCAGGCATGCATGTTTAACCAGACTTAGGATACCATCTGCCAGAATCATGTTCTCTGTCAGTTGCCTTTTACTAACTATTTTGTTCTGTTCCTCAAGACCCCTCTTCTTGTACAGCTGCGGACGGGAATCAACGATATGGGAGCGTCCCCCGCTATTGGATTTTGGCTTCCCTTCTGATCGGCTGCTGAAGTTGTCTGAACCTAAAAAATACCAGGCTGCCTACCTGCAGCAAAGGTGAGAGGCCACGAAACCTGTAGCGTGCTACAGGTAGGCCCTTGGGTCTTGTAGCATCAATGCACCTTCCAAGTAAGAAATACAGGAACAGAGGATGGGTACAACAGAAGGCAAAATGCAGAGCAGGGACTCTGCTGGGATTAGGACCTCTGGACTTGTGGCATGCGTGGGTTCTACACTGGAAATGGCCACAGGACAAAACACAAGGCTTAAACATCCCAGATGCAGCCTAGTTTCACCACTGTGCAGGAATATCTGTGAGCAGCAGTGCCGTGACTCTCTACTTCCAGGCCCCGTGAGTCCCCTGAGTGGCCTGTGTCGCCAGCTGCATTGAGCTGCAAGGCCTCCCCGCGGATCCTGGAGCTTGCCCGCCCGAAGGTGTTGCACCCAGAGTTCCTGCCGGCCAGAGCGGTGAGGAGGTGGTTGAGTGAGATTTGGAGTAGACAGTGATGCAGCAAACTGTCCTGAGCGTTCACACCCCATGTCCTGCCCTGGGTGCTATGTGCCCACTGTGTGCTATGGAGGCAAGGAGCTGCCTGGTTCTGCTGGGGTTTGAGGTGCTGGGAGAAACTGCCTTTTTGGAAAATCTCCCTGCTGAGAGGCAGAAAACAGCCAGGCTGGAGCAGCCTAGGATAGCAGGAGAGCCAAGGGAGGAATCTGGGCTCCATCCCCTGATAAAGCAGCCTGGGAAAGTGGAGAAACCTGATGGGAATGGCCTGTTTAGCTCCTAGGGACTACTGTTGTGGTTGTTGGGCAGCTGCACTCCTATCTGTGTGTATAGGGGGGATGAGCCTGCAAACACTATGTATGTTTTAACGGTGTTTTACTAGAAGCCTAATTTAGAGACATAAATTAGAGACATAGAGAACTTGCTCCTTTTAGGCGGGTCATTGCTTTGGCAGGGGTGAAAGGGCTTGGGGCAGTCTCAGATTACAGTCATTTCCATGTCGAAGGCTGAATTCTCCGGCTGCAGTCTCTGGGCTAGGAAATAAGGGAGGCTGTGCTGGAGCAGGCTTTGGAGCAGGCTTTGGCATCAGTAACCTTGTGAAAAAACAGAGGAAGAAGTCCAACACTGGAGCAGTATTCACTTTTGCTGTAGGAATGCAGTTCACTGCACCAGCATATTTACCCTGAAATCTGAGCATCTCTCCTTAGCAAGGAATTTATTTGATGCAGCCAGGAAGATATATGTGAAAAACATTTCTCTACCCTGGAGGAAATTTCTCTGCACTTTTACTTGGCTATACAGGCTCTCATTACAGGCATTCCTCTCCTGACTATGAGTGGGCCACAACTGGGGGAAAAAAGTAGTATTGGCTGAGGTGTACAAATCCCAATGGAGCCAAGGTTACCTTGTAGTTCCGGTGAAAGAAAAATAATGAGTGCTGGGAAAGTCAGAGTGCCCCTTCTTGTGTCTGTGTCTGTAGAGGAAGGGTGCAGGGTGCTCGTTCATCCCTTTGTGAGGGAGTGTGTCCCTATGGGCTGCTGTGGATGAGCTCTCCCATTCTGAACCTATGCAGGTGCCAACACAGGTTACAAATGCCGCAACCTTGGCTCGAGCATCCTCGCGGTTACAGCACCTCGCAGAGCCCCGGGTCAGGACGGTGACCAGCTGCTATGAGTATGGCTCTCCCGAATCTGCCATCCGTCCGGTAATGCAGCATCACCCAGGACCACGCATGGCAGGGACACCAGGCGGAGGGGAGGGCATGGGTGCCCAGTCACTGATGGCTTTCTTCATGGCAGCCCTGGATGTACTGCTGTCTGTGCTTCCTGGGATGGAGAGCAGGACTCGTCCTCCAGTCAGAGGACTCCCAGCAGACATCCCCAGGGAAGGACAGACCTGTGCCTAGCCTGCAGTTGTGGGGATGGGGAGAGATGGACATGTGTCTAATTGGGATCTCCAGTGCTGGGGGTGGGTTGGGCAAAGGACTGTGACTAAGAGGAGGCTGGAGGGCAGGTTGTGGGACTGGCCAGGCAGCAATTTCCCCTTCCACAGCTTGTCTGGTGCCAGTCACAGCTGTGGACAGGGTCATGTCCCATCTGTGCTTTGTCAGTGGCTGTGAACTCGGGTACACTGAGTTGCAGGCTGGTCATCCTTGATTGCCAGGAGCACCTTCTTCCCCATTCTTCCACAGGTTTCCAAGTTGGCTCAGGAGGCAGTTGCGAGCCCTCGGACCCTGGAGCTGGCTAGGGCAAAACCACTGCATCTGGATTATGTGCCCCTGCGGGATGCTGAGTGGCCAGTGACAAAGGCTGCAAAGCACGCAGTGACCACACCAAGGCTTGAGGAACTGTCCCAGCCTTGCAAAAGGTAGGTGCTGCTTCCTCGCCATGGGGAAATGATCAGTTGTCAGCCCATTTTGTGCAGGCCATGGCACCTTGTTGATTTGGGTTTCGCCTGTGGGATTAAGTCACTTCCACTTACAAAATGCATGGATTTTACATGGCTGGATGTGCTAATGCTACATGGATTGTGGTTTAAAAAGTGTTTTTGATATGGAAGCAGAATCAAGAGAGAAGAACTTTCTGATTCCTGTAAGAATTACTGGTTGGGAACTCTCAATTATTCATTGTGATTATAAAAAGCAACCAGCTGACACATGGCACGCTGTAGCACATTCACGTTGCCCAGCATGACGCAGCTGGCCTCAGCCTGGGCTGCAGGAAGTGCTGGGTAGGATGTTTCACAGAGTATGGGGGAGTGCCTGGCTGCAGTGGCTGTCACAGCAGCTTCCGTGAGAGATGGGGCACCCCTTCTCCCGAGTGTCCTGGTGACAGCAGTGGACGCATGACTGCTTTTGTCCTCCCTTGAGAGGGAAGGGCAGGGCCGGGGTGAAGGTGTGTCTGCTGGCAGGCACCTTTGAAAGCCAGCCCTGCTCCAGTCAGAACTGACCAGCTCTGTCCTTGCTCCCCCAGGCCTCCTATGAGCTTGGTTCATTTCAACCCAGACCCATTCACAGTGAAGGAGGCAGCTATGAAGGCAACTTGTTCTGCTCGGATCCAAGATCTGGCTCGTCCAATTAAGCGTTGAGCTCCTTCAGAAACACAGGCCACTGCTCGTGCCAGCTGTCCCCATCACCCCTGGAACATCACCCTCCTCAGGGGTGCTGTGGCTGGAAAACCTGCTTGAACGTGGTGCAGAGGCAGCACCCAGCCAGAAAGTTTTCTTACGAGCAGCTACTTTTACGGGGCTTATCTGGGGAGTTAAATAAAGTGGTCATTCCTTAAAAACAAAATAGTCACCAGGGGAAAAGAGCAGGATTTGACCGAATGTGGGAAGCCTTTCTCCCTAGGAAGCTGGGTCTCTTTAGCTTGGAGAAAAGGAGACTGAGGGGTGACCTCATCCATGGTTACAAATATGTAAAGGGTGAGGGTCAGGACGATGGAGCCAAGCTTTTCACAGTGACGACCAATGATAGGACAAGGGGCAATGGATGCAAACTGGAGCACAGGAGGTTCCATGTGAATATCAGGAGAAACTTTTTCCCTGTGAGAGTGCCAGAGCACTGGACCAGGCTGCCCAGAGAGGCTGTGGAGTCTCCTTGGCTGGAGACATTCAAACCCCGCCTGGCTGCGTTCCTGTGTGATGGACTCTAGGTGACCCTGCTCTGGCAGGGGGGTTGGACTGGATGATCCTTCGAGGTCCCTTCCAACCCTAGAATTCTGTAATTAGGACGGGTTATGTCTGGAGTTCATCCCTCTTCTTATTTTTTTAGCTGTAATAGTTAAAGAAGCAATGAAACAACTGCTGGGGAAGCCAGCACAGGAACTCTTCTTTCACATATAGAAGTGTGGCAACCCAAAGCTGACAGTGCACAGTAGGTTGATGCAACACAACTCCTGACCTCGGGTTTCAAAATTTTTGCTCAAGTTTAGAGATCTTTTTAGTGACACTCGAAATTTTGTGCTTGTGACAGAAACATGAAAGGTTGCAAAATTCCAGATCCAGGCCTGGATTTGGTAAGGTGCAGAGCTTTAGTACAGACTTTGGAAATGCTGGGGTGGCATGTGCATTGAGTTGGCTTGGACCTGGGGCCCGTTTTCTCAGATGCCCAGAGAAGGGGCAGATCCAGCCTGTTGCTTTGCATGCATCTTTGATACAAAGTTACATGGGTGCGTTAAATCTATGTCATTCAGACATTGAATTGTGTGACCCTGGGCAAAATAATGGAGCCCTGCACTGGGATTTTTGGAGTCTAACTCAAAAAAGCAGAGTTCCCCCTGGGCTCCAGTCAGGTCTGAGGGTCAATTTGGCAGCTGGACTGCAGGGGAACAACTCAGCCAGTGTAGGACATGGCACAGAGAGATTGCTTTATCTGTTTCCTGCGAGTTTGGTGTGCTTTGCACTGGTGACCTAACTGGTGGGATGGAGATAACTGAGGCAAGACAGATGCTCTCCAGCAAGGGACAAAGGCCATAACTGAAAGCATGTGGCAGTTTCAGTGCCAGTGTATCTTAATCTTCCCATGTTAAGCTGATTCTCCTACCAAAGGAATAGAGGCAGGTGACTGCAAGCCAGAGGAGGATTAATCAGAAGATCCATTCAGTAATCCACTAAGCAGAGGGTTTTTAAACCCTTTCGAAGAAGGTAAGGTCACTGGGCAATGGTGCTGGTGATTTTTTAGCCCGTGCATTGTCCTGTACCCGGAGAGATGAGAGTTTGGGCTTTGTGCAGGAGTCCCAGCGCAGCTGTGTCCCTCAGGCTTGAGAATGGCTGGAAAGAGGCTGGGATCTGTCCCCCTCTCCCCCACCCTGTGGGGAACTCCAGCACCACCAGACTCTGCCACCTTGGGGCTTAGGGTTTGCATGAGGCTGTGTGGACTACCAGGGGTGGACCCGCAGGTGCCCTAGAAGAGGTGCGGGCTATCCCTGTGGCAAGAGGGAAAACCCACGGTGCCTACTGAGGCTGCCTTGGAGTGGTGTTGCCCTCCCAGAGGAAGGAGTCTGCCTCCTGCCACTGGAGCAGGGAGCACAAGCAGGGACATAACACAGCTCCTGTCAACAAAAACCTTTCATTTTTTATTAATGCATTGGGGAAAAAAAAAGACCAGTTCTTTCCCTTTGGTGACCTTTAACAGAAATGTGAGAAATGCATTCGAGGGGGGTTTGGCTGGTCTGGTTATGGTGTAGGCACTCAGTTTGCCAATATCCAGAGCTGACTTGGACATCTTGAGCTAACCAAGATCACCTTTACAACACATCTGATTTTCCAGATGCCCTCTCCTCTGGATGTTCTGTATATTAAAGCTAGCACACATACTTTGCCTCTGGGGATCATAAGGAAAATAAATCTTCCCCCCTTCTGTGTCTGAACCTTTCATGGCAGCTTTTCTGCAAGCATGAGATATTCTGCAAGGGCATGAGGTTGGCTTGCTCTGTGCAGCCACTCTTAAAGGATGGGAATCACTAGACAGGTTATGCAGCCATCAGAAGCTGTATACACACATATATATATAATATTTTTTTCCTGGTTATGTACACTTTAAATAAAACATATTAAATAGTGGGGTATTACTTTGTATCTCAAAAGCTATTGCAACAGAAGTCCTGAGGAAAGCCACTCTGAAGAGCTGCACCATCATTTACAGCAGGCATGGGGATTGGAGCAGCACCCTTTAGTCCCTGACAGAGCCGCTTTCTGAGGGCAGCCCTTCAGACTTCCTCCACTCTGCCAGGCGCTGCTTGAACCATTTCTGGAGAAAAAAAAAAAAAGAGAGATTGAGTGCACTGGGCTGACGACACCCTTTGCTAAAGGTGGTCAGCACATGGGACCAGGTGAGGGAAGCTCATAGCACTGCTGTCTTGTAGCAAGGTGCTGCACTGTTCCTAGGCAGCAGGACAGCCACTCCTGACTGAACGGTCTTGTTACCTATGTGTGCACCTCTTTTAAATAATTTCTCTTGCTTGCTTCAGACCTTGACAGCATGGGTGAGCCCTCATTTTATTGCCGTGAGCCCAGTTTTTCTGGCAAACAGAGTAAGAGATTGGCTAAGGAGCTGCTGGATGGTGTCTGGTTAAATGGCTGGACCAGTGAAACAATCACTGCAGGTCCAAAACCGACAGGAATCAAAAGTTGACCTGTATCAGAAAGGAGGAGAGGGACAACGCAGTGGCTATCAGCAACTTTAAGAACAAATAGATTTAAAAAATAAGTTAAAAATTATCTTGGTCCTCAAGCAATATTCATGTCTGCATTATTCTGTAGTAACTTGGCACCTCTAAGCCAACTCCCAGAGCTGCTGATGCCGCTTCAACACAGCCTCAATGTCAAACGTTCGATGAAATGCAGCTAGATAAAGCCACACTACCTCCATAAGAAGAGAGATACAACTCGAGTGCCGGAAGCACAGCTCAGCCTTTTGTTTGGGAATGTGCCTGTGATTTGCTTTGTTGTGGCAGATTTTGTTGCTATATTTGTTCATGGCTATTTTTGAAGCTGCTGTGGTCTGTAATGGTACAACCACGGTGCTCTCTGCAAGTGTCTCTGGTGCTTTGGACCACATCCAGCCAGATGATTGCCTGCCTAGCCTCCTCCCAAAAATTTCACTTCCTATGATAAACCGCCATCTCCTGTTGACTCAGTACATCTTTGCACCTCACTTTTACTATTTTTTTTATTAAAATGGCTGCTATATCTAGCCGATAAGGGTGTCAGGAGCAATGACTCTCTCTGTCATACGCAATGCAGGTGCCCTGCAGCACACTGTCCCAGTCTCAATCCTTTCCCTAATATGACCTTCATCTCCAGATCTCTAGGAACACCCTGGATTCATGGAAAAAGATGGCTCTCAGGGGAGATTTTAAGACATCTCCAGAGGTGTCCTGGGCATCTGTGGTCTGTGTTTACAACTTGCTTTAGGGAGAAAAAGAAAAGGAGCAGTGCAGTTTCTGAGGAGGGAACGGTATTTCAGGGGCAGCACCTTCCTGCTGCCTCAAATAAGCAGTGGTAACTGCCTGTCACCAGAGCACAGTGTGGGAGGGGTCTCCTTTCCCACTCCATCCAAGGAGTGTCAGAGCAATGGATGTTACACCAGCACCCCTCCCTGGGACAGGCTAAATGCTGCCTTTCCCCGCTTGGCTCTCACATCCCTTTGGCTTTGCCCAGGGAGAGCCAGGCTTGGTGGCTCTCAGCAAAATGCTGCTAACTTTTCAGTGGGTTGGATTCCTTTTCTATACCCAGCAATGCTGCTCTGGGTCTAGCAGCTTGTAAAACACCTGCATCAAAAATGGCTGCACCGCAACCTGAAGGAATTGGGAAGGAGCCATTTGCTTTTGAAGCCCTGGGGTAGCCTGCAGGTAGCCAAAAGGAGCACAGGGCTCAGTGCACACTGCAGACAGAGGCAGCCTGCCCCTGTGGAGGGACATGTGGAGGCCTATGCATCTCCTGGAGTGGCTGACAGACTTGCCCAACATCTGGGCTTAGGGACGCTGAATTCACCTGAGCATGCCCACAGCACATCTGCAGGAGTTGCATCTGTCCTGTATCTGTTTGAAAATGACTGTCGTTTCCTCAGACTACAATGCCAGAAGTGGTTTGGGCACCCAAGACTGTCAGAAATGGGTTGGAAGGGAAGGTCAGCATGCGTGGTTGTATACTCAGAGCTTCACAGCCTGCCAGTGACCCTTGTTCTGGCTGTGGGAAGCACTACTCTGGTCTCCAAGCCCAGTCTAGGGATGGGGCTCCCAGGCAGGGGGGAGCAAGGATCCCAGTGGGACACAGGGCTGCTGTGCAGGAGGACAATGCTGTGGCATGAAGGGGCTTCAGTGGAAGGGGCTTTGGGGGTGCAGGGGCAGGAACATGTGGGGTGCAGGGAGGACGTGGGGTGCAGGGAGGTGCAGTGGTGGGGTAGAGCTCTGTGGGTGCTGTGTGGGTTTGGGCGTGCACTGGGGGTGGTAGAGGTGCAGAGGAGACTTGTGGGTGCAGTGTGGGGTGCAGTGAGGTGCAGAGTAGTGCAGGGAGGTGCAGGGGGGGTGGAAGGAGCATGAGAGGTGCAGAGGGTACATTAGAGAGCATGTGGTGGGACAGAAGAGAGCAGGGGCTATGACAGAGAGCCAGGGACAGGGCAGACAGGATATGTGGGGGACTGTTTGGGGCACAGGGGCATGCAGGGGGAGCAGGGCTGGTGCCAAGGCAGGGGAGGGGGGAGCAGGGCTGGTGTCAAGCCAGAGGCAGGGGGAGGAAACTCACCAGGGTCTGCTCCTCAGAGAGCCCAGTCTCAGCTGCGATGAGGCACAGCGTGGTGGGGTCAGGATGCTTGTTCACCTTGCAGAAATTGTACTCCAGGATCTCCAGCTGCTCCTCAGTGAGAGTCACTGGCTTTTCCGTGGCCATCTCCTCCTAGGGCAGGGCTATGGCACCAGGCACTGTGGAGAGGGGCTGGTGTCATTGCCCAAGCTGGGAGTGGCCAGTGGGGCCACATTTGCTGAACCCCAGATTTGCCATCCCCGCTCCCCACCAGCTCTCCTCTCCCCAGTAGCCTGTGGCCATGGCAGGGCACAACTCCCTTCCCAAAGGCACAACAGGGGAGCTCAGCCGGGACACCCAAGCCCCCCAGCAACCCCTGCCTCAGTTTCCCCGCTGTGGTGACCACACACCAACAGTGTTCAGCTGAGCTGTCTCACCATCCTTGGCTGTCAGGAAACTGCAGCCTGTCCTCTGCTCAGCGCTCCCCTGTAGCTGTATTTATAGTCAGTGTGACTCCCGTGGAGACAATTCCTGTTTACAGCCATATTTAGGCCTGGGCGTCACTTGGGAGTGATGTCACAACAATGGGCATGTTGGGGGGGGTTAATTTAAAGACATTCATTAAAAAAAAATTAATCTTCTAGATGTGGGGACAATATTTGGCATCCAGACTAATGTTTTGGTTTTTTTTCTTCTCCCCAGCCATCAGGCCAGTTTGTGCAGGGAAATCACAAACCAGAGGATGCAGGGTCTTTTGGGAGCGTGGACTTGGACTCAGAAATCACCCCATTTTTTGTCCTAATCAGTGTCCTGGTCCTTCTCTTAGCAGCATGGCCAGATGTCACGCAGAGCCAGTGATGCACAGGAGAGCTGCTTTGTTTTTACTAATATTTACTAATTTTACTAATTTTACTAATATTTACTAATAATGAGCCAGCAATGTGCCCTTGTGGCCAAGAAGGCAAATGGCATCCTGGGGTGCATTAGAAGGGGGGTGGTCAGTAGGTCGAGAGAGGTTCTCCTCCCCCTCTATTCTGCCTTGGTGAGGCCACACCTGGAGTATTGTGTCCAGTTCTGGGCCCCGCAGTTCAAGAAGGACAGGGAACTGCTTGAGAGAGTCCAGCACAGAGCCACAAAGATGATGAAGGGAGTGGAACATCTCCCTTATGAGGAGAGGCTGAGGGAGCTGGGTCTCTTTAGCTTGGAGAAAAGGAGACTGAGGGGTGACCTCATCCATGGTTACAAATATGTAAAGGGTGAAGGTCAGGACGATGGAGCCAAGCTTTTTACAGTGACGTCCAATGATAGGACAAGGGGCAATGGATGCAAACTGGAGCACAGGAGGTTCCATGTGAATATCAGGAGAAACTTTTTCACTGTGCGAGTGCCAGAGCACTGGAACAGGCTGCCCAGAGAGGTTGTGGAGTCTCCTTAGCTGGAGACATTCAAACCCCGCCTGGCTGCGTTCCTGTGTGATGGACTCTGGGTGACCCTGCTCTGGCAGGGGGGTTGGATTGGATGATCCTTCAAGGTCCCTTCCAACCCTAGAATTTTGTGATTCTGTGATTCTGTGATTTAATGTTATCATGCATGGGCAAAAACAGTCGGTCATGTTGTTCTTGACCTTGTTTGTTGGTGTACAACTGAAGGGTCAGTCATCAGAGAACCATACTGCCACATGTCTGCTGCCCAAGTGCTCCCCGCTTCCAGTTGTGATCAGTGCTAGGTGCTGCCAGCAGTGGCCAAAGCAAGGACCCCACATTCTCCTCAAAAGTAATGTTTGTCCCACTTGTGCTCTGCATGAATTTCTGGCAGACTCGTCATGAAGGAACAAACAGAACAGGTAAGTACACTCGGGTAAGCCCCATGCTCCTCTTCTGCAGGGCTCCGAATTTGCTCCGGTGTGGTGGAGGGTCAAGCCTGCCAATTCAGTCAACTGAAACACGAGGCGTTGCCCCCACAAAACATGCAGAAGTCCCTTGACACTGAATCATCTCTGTGTTTCCGAAACCAGGCTGTGGGGTGTTGGCGAGGGAGGAGCTGGATCCAAAAATGTGGCCTTTCTTGATCTGCTCTCCTGCTGTCCGAGTTGCCTGGCCCATCTCTGCCAGGTGGGTGGCTGGTGTAGCTGGTTCTCCAGAGCTACCAGGAGCCCTTGGCCCGCCATAGGACAGCTCTGGGCCATCTGCTCCCTGCCTCAGCCTCAGACCTGCCCTGTCTCCATCTTGCAGTCCATCTTCTCCTTCCCTTTGGCTTGGAGATGTAACCCAGATATCTCCATCATGCTGCACGCCTACTGCATAACTTTAAACCCAACTTCTTTCCTGGTTGATGGATAACCCATCTTAACCCACTCGGTACCCTGGGGCCAAAACTGCCTTGCAGGCTGCAGAGAGCCAGCTCTCTTATTCATGAGAGGCTGGAGAGGTCATCTTCTTTGAGCTTTGCCTCAAAAAGCAAAGGACCCATTGAGCCTTGCCTGCAGGATGTTGCTTTGACTAATAAAAGGATCCTTTGGCTTATAAATAGACCAGGGCTGGTTGTGAAACAGCCCACTCTGTTTGAGTCACTTGGTAAATACTGATTGTAACACAGTGGTTGCGTAAGGCTGGAGGACCTCTGAGCATGATGGAGTGTGCTGGTAGAAGGCCTGGATGGACTGGGGAAAGACCACCTTTAGCCCCAGATGCTGCAAGCTGAGCTGGCCTGGCCTGCAGAGTGTTGCAGCCACAGGTGTGCAGCAGTAGCTGCCCAGGCTTTTCTGGTATCAGCTCCATTCAGAGGTGTCTGTATGGGAAGGGGGGAGGCAAAGTTCAATCCCTCATGCATGTGAGCTGGTGGGGGCCAGGTGAATGCTGCTCACCTACCTTGCGCATTTGGACCTCTGAATATGATGCAGGGGGAGAAAGAGATCTAATGGACTTGAGGTGCTGCTCTCCAGCAGAGTGGCTGCTGGGCTCTCCATGAGGTCAAAGTGCAGACGAGGCCAGGCTCAGGCCACAAGTCCTTCTTCCCCTTCTTGATCAGCACCTCGCATCAGCTCCGAGCCACCTACCCCATCACCACAGGGCTTCTCATCACCTCTGCATCTAGCCTGGGCAACCAGCAGCAACATGTCCTGGTGGTTTATAAATCATCGTTTGCAGCCTGCTGCATTAATGCACATTGATGTGTGTGCATTGATTTGCATAGGGAACACGCGCTTCAACTCTCACGTTTCATCTTCACAGCTGTTTCTATTCCTGATAATCTCCAGGTTCCTGAGGCATTTCCCCATAGGACACAGTATCTTCTACCTGCTGGCAGCTCAGGGTGCTCCAGCACACAGGATGTGGTGCTTGGTGGTTTTTCCTTGTCTCCCCTCTCTCCCTGCTCTGGAGGGAGAACAGATCCTACCTCTCAAGGCCATGAGATGGCTTTCAGGAAAAGGTCAAAACCTTGGGTGCCCTGGAGGACTCTGCAGGTCTCCCGACATTGCACCACTGAGCCCTGGATGTTTTCAGGAGCCACGTGGCCCTGTGCAGCATGTGGCACCCAGCACTTGGCACTTCCAGGGTGCCAAGAATTGGGGGTATATGATAGGACTTGAGGGCACCATGAGTCCCTAAACGTCTTGATTCGCTGTATCTGGACCACAACTCACCTACCCACTACTTAAATGGAGCCCCGTTTAAGCCCAGGCCTGCAGCCTGGCCTTCAGGCTACACAGGACCTCTCCCCTGTACAGGAGAGGTGATTTTCTTGCTTACATTTCCTTAAACCCGGCAGAAACATGGAGAATCATGACTGGTTTGTTCAGCTGCTGAAAAGCACTACTGCTCACTGCTTTTTTCTGCCTAAATTTTTGCTGGCATTGGAAAAACCTGGCTTTTTCAGTGCAAAGGATGTAAAGTATCTACTTGGCTTTCAGAAAGGCTGTGGGGCTGTGGTTGTCATTCAGCTCCGTGGGCAGCCCCACGCCCACTGCTGTCTCCCGTGGGCGTCACAGGGACGAGTTTGGTGGCAGGGGGTTACCCACCCAGGCAGAGGTGACAATGCCAAATGCACTGTCACAGTGAAACCACAGAACCAGTGACACCTGCTCTGTCCCAAGTGTCAAGCTAAAGAGTTTTCACACTTGGAACCAAGAGAATTCACACTTGGCTCTGACTAACCATCTTGGTTTTAGGTGGAGCAATGTGAGAGCAGCCACCAGCTGAAGCTTGCACAGGGTTCATCGACTGCCTGGGCTGTGGATGGCCCCAGCCAGCAGTGCTGTGCACATGGAGGCTGTGCAGGCAGCACCTGGTGCTCTTTGTGTTGCTGGTGGGGCATTTAAATGCACCTTCAGGGCCGATTTGGAATGAGCAGTCAAAAGGCAATGGCTGATGGACACAAGTTGCAGCAAGAGGAAGTCTTCTGAGATATCGCGAAAAAAGTCTTCCTAGTGGGTGGGTGTCCAAGATGGGGGCAGGGACCAGAGAGGTGGGGGCACCTCCATCCTTGGTGATCTCTAAAAACCATCTGGACAAAGCCCTAAGTGACCTGACCTAGATGAGAGGCAGGAGCAGTGGGGTAGAGAGAGACCTCCCTCAACAACAGTGTAACTGCCCGTGTCCTGTGGTTGCACCCAGCTCCCCAGAGACACCCTTGGGGTTACTAGTAGGGCTCCCACCTCTGGCCTGAGGTGGGAGAGGACATCCTTCTGTGTCCCAGCATGCCTGCCCAGCACTGCTAGTGCAGTCAGTATTTGCTGTCCTGGAAGAAAGCAGGCACTTTTCCAGAAAAGACATGATCTCTGTTTGCTCAGCTTTGCTTTTTTGAACAGCGGACACAATAACTGACAGGCTGTACAGCTTTCTAATTATTTACTGCACCCAAACCCCTTGGAAAACTTTCTGAGAAGTAGCTCTTGCCCAGCTGATGAGGCCTCACAGCCCTTGCTGAGCTTCTTGCCCCTTTCTCCAGTGCTCTCCCCACTGTCAGGGCTGGGATGCGACTGGAGGCACCTGCATCTGGTTTTAGCTTGCAGCTATTTCCTGCCACTGCAGGGATCAAAATAGCAGTCCTCAATGCAAACGAGCCCTCCTGCCTTCCCTTGCTCTGCGGCAGAGCCACGTCCTGTCCCCGGCTGTGCTCGGCCTCCTGCTGTGGGGTGGCTGTGGAGAACATCAGCTGGCATGGCGCACAGGATAAGGTGGGACGGAGGCTTTAAAAATAAACTAGACCCTGCCATAAATAAGGAAAAGCCACCTGTCAGGCATCCTGTAAACTACCCATTCAGCCTTTTAGAAGATAATATCACATGGGAACAAAGCAAACAAGAGCACAGCAGCTGCTGAAGCAGAGGCAGGTCCCTGTGGAACCCCCAGCCTGGGGTCTCTGCCTACCTGTGTGTCCCCCTCCCTGTCCCAGGCATGAAGCATTCCCACCACAGCCCTGCTGGGTGCTGCTCCAACCCCCAGCATCAGTAAGTGCAGGTCAGCTCCTCCCTCCATCCCCCTCCGCCATCCCCAACGGCAAATCCACCCAGCACCCCCAGCAAAAAGCTTGTGCTTACCTGGAGCTGGCAGGGACCAGGGGTGGGTAAAACAAGAACCCCGCAGGTCCTTGTGCGACTGCTTAAGTACCAGCGTGTGTGTGTGACAGGCGGGGACCTGACAAACCTGCCGCAAATCACATTGCTCCCGGGATGCACAGCCGCTCTCCGGGCTGGTAATTCAGGTTTGGCACCCCCTCTCCTTGGCAGGGCTCAACTCGTGCTTGTAGGCACCGCGGGGCCCTCCGGGCGGGTGGCACCAGGAGCCGTCGAGGCTTGTCCGGCCACGCTGGGGCTGGGGCCGCCGTCCCGCCGTCCTGCCAGGCTGTGCTGCGGGGGTACAGGGAGGGTGACCCAGGGTGATGGAGCTGCTCACGGGTGCTCCTGCTGCGCCTGCCCCTGGCTGGACCCTGAGCTCACACCACCACCCCCGCGGCCAGGCTGCCACCCGCTCCCTGCTGACAGCAGCCCACCACCACCCCCACGGCGGCTGCTGCTGCTGCTGTGCAGGGCTGGCTTCTCACCTCACCTTAACCACCTCAAATTGTTCGTCCAGGTTTAAGGTTCCTGACTGCTTCGCTGTAGTCAGCCCGGTGGTGCCGCCAGGCTGGGCACAGGGGCAGAGCTGGGTCCTGGATCTGCTGCTGCAGCCCAGGTGCCCTCAGAGGCACAGGGCAGGAGCCTGGCTGGGGAGGGGGAGGAGGGCAGGGCAGCCTCTTCTGTCACAGACCTCTACTCTCCTCTCATGAAGTGCCTGGGAGCCTGGCAGTCCCCTGTGGGGTGGGCTGGAAGCATTAGACAGCAGCTTAAAAAGAGGCATCTTGTGGGGTGGGGTGCAGTGGGGAGGAGCTCGGCTCACAGGCAGCTGGAAGGGGATGCCGGAAATTCAGAGGGGCTGGAGAAAGGGCTCATGAGAAGCTGAGCATGGGTTGCAGTGGCTGAGATTATCTGCCAGAGCAAAAGGAAAACTGGCACCGGATGCAAAAGCTGTGGAGCTAGCTGGAGCCAAGGACATGGAGTCGGGCCCCTAGGGAGAGGTGGCTGGACAAACCCAGGCAAGAAATCCAGCATAAGTTCAGCAATGAGCCAAAACCATCCTGAAGATTGAGTAGTTTTGTAATGTGGGGGGAGACACAGGCCAAGGCAAGGGGATTGCAGAGAGATCTGCGCCAAAAGGCAGGCAGACTGGTGCCAATTTTCCTAGCAGGATGATGTTGATCAAGCAAGAGTGCTTTTGCTACAGGAATAGCCTCACTGCCTGATAAACCAAGTGATGCTGTTCAGTGCCTGCCAGAGGAGGTTTCTGGGAGAAGACTTGATCCTGCATGCCTTGGGCAGGCAGCTGGCCAAGGGGATATGCCCTGTTTACCACTGGTGCTAAGCGACAGGAGCATGGGTAGTGATGGGCAAGCAGGTTGGAAAATGTGTCCGGTGAGATGGTTCCAGCAGCTGTGGCTGGGGATACTGGGGTGCATTCAAGGGGGCTGGAGCAGACCCCTGCAGCAGGAGACAGCCCTGGATTTCAAACCCAATATGGGAAGTCCAGGCAGAGGCCCTGAACTGCACACTGCCACGTGCTTGGGGAGCTCTGGTAGGTATTGCTACTTACCTGCTCCATGCCTATGCTCCGTCCTGGCACCTGCTCTTGGCCACCCTTGGAGACAGGACAGATGGGAAGATACTCTGGCCCAGAAAGATTTTCTTATGCTTGTATGCTGTCTTTCATTTTCTTCCATGAATGTGCCATTGCAGAGTCTGAGTAACCTGGCCTGCGGGAACAGGATCAGCTCCTCTCTTCCCTTGTTTATTACTGTCAACAGAGAGAAAGTCTTTAATGTGGAAAAAACCCTTTTCCCTTAGCCTGTGGACCCAGCCCAGACTTGTACTGGGAGCGCTGGTAACGATGTGTTTCAGGCTGAGACATGCCACTGAAATGGCTTCAGAGCTGCTGGGAGTCCTGCAGTGACAGTGCGAAAGTCACGTCATGAACCTGTACGCGTCTGGCTGGCAAATGCTAATGCTTTTCTCGTCCTGAAATCTTTCAGGCCCCATTTCTCTTCCTGGGAGAGCATCAGAGTACTGCTGGAATTTATGCCTCACCTGGTATGAGGAGATCCTGTCCCCAGAGGATGTCCTTTTGTCAGGAGATTTAGATTAGATTAAATGGAAACAAAATGCAGGGTGCATCCAGGCCCACCACAGAGTTTTCCTTGGGGAAAGCAATACAGCTGTTGCGATGTGCATTTGACAATTCTGCAGGACAGTTTGGCATTGCAGCAGGCAGTCGGCAGCTGCAGCCTGTGTCCAGTGTCCTGCTCCTCTGGACCCCTCTTACAAAGGCTTGAATGTCATCCAGTGCTTGCACTATGGCAACATGTTGTGGGGGGCATTTAACACAAAGCTCATGGCCATCCCAGCACAAATGTTGTCCCTCTAATGCTGTGTGGAGACAGAATGGAAAAAAGATGAAGAGAAGTGGGAAGCAATTTGTCAATCCATCAGGAGAGCTTTTCTGACTCGTCCAGACTGCCCCCTTTGCATGCATGTATCTCCTGAGTTGTGCAATGCTTTCCTTCCAGAAAAAGAGACTTAGTACCAGCACCTCTTCTCTGAGCATTAAGCAGAGATTTTTTTTTCTTTTTCTGAGTATGTGTATTTAGAAATGTGCTTTCCAGAGACCCACCACTCCTCGAACCAGTTGTCAGAGAGGGAGCAAACCCTTCCCTTCTCCCCTGAATGCACCAATGCAAAGGAAAACCACGAAAGCCATCTTCTGTTTTGTTTTCCAGTGGTTTTTTCTTGATGTGCTGGGGTTTTCTGGCTACTAACCAAAAAGTGTGGCTGGAAACAAGACTGTACAGAATTTCTTTGACTTTCATTCAGTTAGAGAAGAGTTTCCTAACCAGCCAGTACTGACTCACAGGATAAGTCTTGCAGCTAATCAGAGATTTGTACCTGCAAAAGCCATTTGCCCCGGAATAGTGTAAAAAGGTCTGCAGGGTCCACCTAACATTTGCCTTTGTCGGATACCCCAAAATACAAGAACCTGATGGAATCATTGACCTTTTGATCAGTTTTTCCCTGGGAGAGCAGCAACAGTAGCTGCAGCCCACGAGCCAGTGGCACACAAGTGCTCAGATCATGTCCCAGCAGGGGGAAGAGGAGGAGGTGGGCACCGACAGCTCCTTGCTGCCCTTGTTGCTAGAGCAGAGCTGCCTGCTGCCCAGCCAGGCTCAGCACCTGCCTCGGATGCGCTCTCCTTCCTGCACTTTCTTTTTGTTTTAGTGGGCAGGGTTCAGACTGTGGCTCCTCAGCATCAGAACTGATTCAGGCCAGACAGATAGCAATCAGATGTGACTTCCAGCAAGATCCCTGCCTTTTCTTTGTCCACGGGATACAGCCATGTGGATGGAACCAGCGGTGTTTTATTGCTCCTCCAGCTGTTCCAACACTTCTCAGAGAACACTGTCATCTCATTGGTATTTCCATGTGCAATCTCTGCCTGGGGTGCAGTCTTCCTCCCTCCTCTCC
Source organism: Aegotheles bennettii (assembly GCA_013398125.1). Taxonomy (NCBI): domain Eukaryota; kingdom Metazoa; phylum Chordata; class Aves; order Caprimulgiformes; family Aegothelidae; genus Aegotheles; species Aegotheles bennettii. The sequence continues at coordinate 44,694 of VZRW01008556.1, forward strand.
CTCTAACTAACCAGATTGTTTTGAAGTGACTAAACCAGGCGCTGATACATGCAGTTCCTTGCCAGGAAGCTTTTCAGCAGTGCTGCCATTGGTTGTGGGCAGAGCGTGCCCTAGCACGCAGAGAGAGTGGCCGGGCATCACACATGTGTGCCGGGGGAAACACGGGCTCCGGCACTGCTGAGAGGCAGGGAAGAGGCTAGAGAGGACACACAAATCCACTCTCTACTCCTGGAGCATAGGAGGGATGTGAAGAGGAGCGAGCATCGAATCCAGAGATCCAGATGGCCATGGACTTTCTAGGGAGCAAGTCAGGGAGGTGGGAGGCTGGAAAATTCCTGCTGAAATCCGTCCTGGTCTGAACCTCTAGGCTTAAGCTGCCTGCTTCAGGAAGTTCTGACTCAATTATTTGTATACTGGTCAATGGCGAGATATTATCCCTCCCTGGGGCAGGGATGAGCTCTGCCAGACCACTGGTGTGCAGCCAGTGTGGCCCTCCCAGGTGCAGGCATGCTGTCCCAAAGGCTGTCCCTGAGGACAGTGAGGGCCCAAGGTTGGCTGAGAACGGATGTGAACCAGTCTGTAGCCACACCATCCAGCCATCATAAAGAGGGTATGTTTAGATTTGATATTAGGAGGAAATTCTTCCCTGTGAGAGTGGTGAGACACTGGCACAGGTTGCCCAGGGAAGCTGTGGCTGCCCCCTCCCTGGCAGTGTCCCAAGGCCAGGTTGGATGGGGCTTGGAGCGACCTGGTCTGATGGAAGGTGTCCCTGCCCATGGCAGGGGGGTTGGAGCTGGATGATCTTTGAGGTCCCTTCCAACCCAAACCATTCTGTGATTCTATGGAGGTGTCGAAGCTAGCTGGGTGCTAGTTGCCAACAGTCCCTACACAGCTGGCCAGGGGGACAGCTGGGTGAGCAGAACAGAGGTGCTCATGGCTGGCACCCTCATTGCTCTGTACAACCCAGGGAATGAGTCAGCTGCAGCAGGTCATCCCCTGCTCCTGGGAGCTCCCCGTGCTCCAGCTCTGGGAGCTGAGGCACTCCACTGTCAGAGGGCCGGGTGTGTCCGCCATGTGTGGCAGAGAGGCCCTGGGCTGGAGGAGGATGCTCCTTACCATCTCTCTCAGGATGGAGTGACCAGGTGGGTGGATATGGGTGCTTTCCAGGGAGGAGCAGTGAGAGCAGGGTGCTGCTGCACAGGCAAGCAGCTGGAGAGTGCTCAACCCAGGGGAGAGCCCAGCAGGCTCAACCAAGCACAAACACCCCAACAACCCGCAGCTGAAGGAGCTGTACCCCCAGCGGGGGCCATTTTGGGTCTGCCTGGGAGTGGGGTGGGTGGCACCTGGCCCTTGCCCTGGTAGGGGCACCTGTCCCGGCAGCTCCTCGGGGTGCAGAGCCCTCACTCTAAGTGGTTGAGGGAATGTGGGCTGTAGCGTCCTCCTTTCTCCTCAGACCCTGAGAGCCCTTAGGTAACCCTTGCAGTGGTGTTTGTTGCTTCCACCTGGCTCTCTCCTACCCTGTGAGGAGATGTGGGCCAGCTCCTGTGGGTAGGGGTGTATAAGCTGTGCAGACAGCAGTTTGTGGAATAAGTTGTTAGCTGTGGTTCCACCTCTGGCGGTGAGTGCTCTTGTCCTGTGACCATGGGATCCCCATTCTGGCACATTACCATGTACTTTCTGCCTTGCTGGGGGATGGCACATGTTTGAGGCAATGTTTGTCAGAAGGAAACAAACATTTCTTTCCCCCTCTTAGCTCAAACACTTGGTTTTCTTTTCAGAGTTAAAGGTGTTTTGGTGACTACTCTTTTAAGGGGCATCCTTCTTCCTCTGTGTATGAGTGGTGAAAGACCTCAAAATAGGCAGTCTTTCCCTCTCTCTGGGCTCAGACAATAACGGGTGCTGCTAATACTTTGCAGACCCTTATGCCCAGAGTTTAGGAAATCACCTTGGCTGATCCAGGCAGATGACTTGCTTGCTGCCTTCTCCTATTCCACTCTAACATGAGTATTATCTAGCTCTCAACTGACTACAGTACACATAGTCAAATGGCAAACTTTGATTACGAGTCTTTTGAGGAGCAGCTGAGGGAACTGGGCTTGTTTATTCTGAAGAAAAAGAGGCTGAGGGGAGACCTCTTTTCTCAAGAAACAAGTGATAGGATGGGAGGAAACATCACACTTTGAATTCCTTTGCGTGGCCTGACTACAGTCACAGGCAGATGGAGCAAAGTTATGTCTAGGAGGTTCCTGGAGAGTGTGGAAGATCGCTTCCTGACACAGCTTTGAGTGAGCCAACTAGGGAAGGCATTCTGCTGGACCAGTTGCTTGCAAACAAAGAGGGACGTGTGGGCAATATGATGGCTGGAGGTCATCTTGGGCACAGCGATCATGATAAGAGTTCTTGATTCTCAGAGGAGTAAGGAGGGTGGTCAGCTGAACTGCTACCTTGGACCTGCAGAGGGCAGGCTTTGGCCTGTTTCAGAGCCTGGTTGACAGGGCCCCTTGGGAGGCTGTCCTGAAGGGTAAAGGAGTCCAGGAAGGGTGCATGTTCTCTTCAGGAAGGAAATCTGAAAGGCACAGGAGCAGGATGTCCCCGTGGGCTGAAAGATGAGCCAACGGGGAAGAAGTCTGGTCTGGCTGAACAGAGAGCTTTGGCTGGAAATCAAAAGGGAAAAAAAAGTTTATGACTTTGGAAGAAGGGACAGGCAACTCAGGAGGACAACAAGGATGTCATGAGGTTATGCAGGGAGAAAATTAGAAAGGCCAAAGCCCAACTAGAACTTAATCTGTCTCTGCCCCAAAAGACAACTAAAATGGTTCTGTAAATATATTAACAACAAAAGGAGGGCTAAGGAGAATCTCCATCCTTTACTGGATGCAGATAAAACATAGTGACAAAGGGCGAGGAAAAGGCTGAGGTACTTAATGTCCTCTTTGCCTCAGTCTAGTAGTAAGACCAGTTGTTCTTTCGGTACCCAGCCCCCTGAGCTGGAAGACAGGGAGCAGAAAGGAGTCCCCATAATCCAAGGGGAATTGGTTAGTGATTTGCTACAGGCAGCAAGGCTGGTGAAGGTAGTAGGACTTTAATAGTAAGACCAGTTCTCTTGGTACCCAGTGTTCTGCAAATAGTCAGGGTACTCAACAAAATGATCACACACATGTTGTATATAATAGGAACAGTTTATTAGGCAAGCACACTAAAGCAAATCAGAGATACAGATGTCTATAGCTACATAAAACAGAAGCAAATTAGTGATGCATCAAATCATTAATGCACAGAAAGAATGGTGGTTAAGAAGAAAAACATCACCAATTAGCATCTAACCCACATCATCTAGGCCCACACCTCAGCTTGGAAGCCTTGTTGCAGCTGATGCCAGGAGTCTCCAGTAATTGGGAGAATTCCTACACGGTGCATCCACCCATAGATGAGGCTTCTGGCTCAGCTACGAAAGGGGCTGCTTGTAACTCTTAGAAACAAAACCAAAGCCAGTGTTATGCCAGATCTATAGTTGTTTACTCGTGTGGGTGTGCAGGTTCTCCTGATCTTGGAGTTGGCTGTGCCTAGAGCGCTGGCCAGGTGCCCCAGCATGGCCGAATGTGGAGGTCACGAAACAGCTGCACACATGTTTTTCCTGCCTTATTCCAACAGGTAGTCATAACAAATACATACTTTATTGAATACACTTTATCAAAGTCACACTTTTTCATGTTTCTCATGGTCATGAGTGGGGATCAACTCTCAGTTAGGTTCTCATCCACTACATTTGCTCCTTTGATCCCTGGTCATGACAGAGACACGAGACACAATTTCTTGTAATTGATACCATAGACAACAATTTTATATTTTTACTAAAATAACAGCTACTATGATTAGTGGATGAATTAAAATATTCAGAAATTTCATAGCAGGTGGTAAGAATCCTGTAAATATGTCCTACCGGTGGTGAGAGGTGAGTGTTTCGATCTGATGCCCAAAGTCCACCAATTGACCCCCTACAATTACTGTTTGCATTTGGTGATCAAATACTGGAACAGACTTGCCCAAAGAGATTGTGGAGTCTCCATCTGTGGAGACAGTCAAAACCCAACTGGACACAGTCCTTGGGCAATCTGCTCTTAAGGGACCCTGCTTGAGCAGGTAGCTAGATCATCTCAAGACTTACCTTCCAACCTCAACCATTCTGTGATTCATGCCAACCACAGATTTCATGGCCTGCCCTCCCCTCCTGGATGGCCCTCTTATAACAGAGGAGGCCATCCCTTACATCAGGGTCTGGTATGGCATGTGTCCCCACCGCTCAATGCCTACTGGATTGCAGCCAACATCGGAGCTAGAAGTTCTTCTTGGTGGCAAACACAGGCCAACCCAGTCTTGCCCTTGACTATGGTAGGAGGTGCTTGGTCAATCCCAGTGCTTTCAGCTGCCTGTCAATGCAGAGCTTTATCTGCCTCATCCAGTAACAAGTCACTACCATGGCAAAGCACACACAGATTTGTGTTAGCAGTACAACTACAACAGGGTACAGCAGCACGTAGAAGACGCTGGTAGCTGCGGGGGGACCAGCCAAAGAAAATTTCCCACCCGTGGCGTTCTCCCACACTCTTTTACAACAGGGTGATTATGCAAAACTGTCATATAATCTGCCCAAACAGCATTTATACAAAACAACTCATCAAGTGTAGCCAGGATTATATTATCACTACTACTAAAATGATACAGATCCTTGGTACTGCTGTTAGCACACTGGTTATAGCAATTCCAAATAGCTCTGTGGTATTCTAAATCAGAATGAGAAAAATTACAGCATTGTATAGCAATGGTGCTGTCATTTGATCTAGTCACAATATCCTGTTCTGGTTGATGTTGTATGAACAGTCATCCGTATCATTGTCCTGATGGGCTCCAGCCCTTCCACAATGTGACTCCTGGAGAGAATGTGAGGTTAACTGCTTAGCATGGGGGATTTGCTGCACAAGTAAAGTTATCTTGTTGCCAAATTTTAGTAGAATTTAGCCACCCCCAACTGAAGAGGTTACCCTCTTCCTCCATCATCTTGCTTCCTGGGGTAGTAGCCTCACACACAGGGACCATGAGACATGAGGATGAGTAGAATCCGTAGTTCCTGTAAAACATAAACTAAAACAATGATATCATTCTCTCAAATAGCAATTGTTTGCGGAAACATATTCCCATTTTTCTTGTCCAGATTTAATCACTAATACTGTATTGTCTTTTCCAGTGGCAATAATTTCTGCTGGTTTGGGTGGGCCGTTGGGTGTTTGGACCCAAACTTTAGCTCCACTATTCAATTGACTAGTGGACCCAAATCCTCAGTTCCCTGAAATTGTAGTTATTTGTGGAGATTCCCCCTTATTTACTTGCATTTTCAACAGGGGCAAAATTAACATTTGGGCAACCCAGTCTTGTGGCTGAATTAAAATGTCTTGATCTCCACTGTTTTAACAAAATCACCTAAATTTCCTCTTGATAATGTCAGTTCATGACACCTCTGAGTATCTGAATGCCTTTAATTGCTAAGCTAGACCTTGAAGCTGTCAAACCTGGCCATGGATAGAGATACTGATCCCAGCCCCTTTTGTGCCCTGGAACTGTTGACTTGCCAATGGGAGGCCCTCCATTGGTAAGTGTACCATCCCATTGGGGTCCAAGGCAGGGAGCAGAAGGTCAAACTGCTCCATCTGTCATGTCATAACTGTGGTTTGAACTTGATTTTTTAACCTTTTTTACAGGTTTATTCAACTCACATTGCTTGTATTTCATTAGTGGGCATCCCATCAATTTTATCTCAGGCCATCCCATCTTTCAACAAGGCAGCAAACATTTCTGTTTGAGAGATTTGAGTCTTTTTCACCTCACCACTCCCGTTATCACCTCTCACATTTTGTTTGGGTCCCTGTTCCTCCAAATCTCCTAACTGCTGGATCTTTTCTAGGACTTCTTCTATGGGGTTTCTGGTTTCATTTATCAATAAAATCATAATAACAATTTTATATGTGTGTGTCTTAATGAGCCCATTCTGAATTGGAACTGATGATGCATTTTGCAGCATGGTGTCTGCATCTCCAGTACAAACAGCAGTTTTCATTCCTTCCTCCTTAACACGCTGAATACAATCCCATAAAGTGTACCAGGGCCGATCTGCACTGGGCCATTCCCTTTCTGTGAGGCATTTTGTGTTACAACCTTTCACTACTACAGCTAATAAATTGGCTTCCCCATTGGTGCCTCAGAAGGCGTTCTGAACAAATGAGTCAGAGCTTAACATTACAAATTTTTTACTATCTTCTGAATCCAATCTAATTCCTGAAGCCCCTAAATCATGCAACCTAACAACCCAAGAGAGCAAAGGTTCTCCAGGCTTTTGTTTGAACCTATCCATAATGTTCTTAGTTTCATGCTGTGTGAAATCTTTTATCATGTCCCGTCTAACTGGACGACCTCCCAGTTTCCTTCGTATTATTGGTTTTGCTTCAGTGAACACTTCACCCTCTGAACTACTATCTAAATCTGTTGATTCCCACACATCCCCATCCCATTTCTCAGGGTCCTGATTTATTCCTGCCTCTGAGATGCCTGCATGCACTTTTTTCCTGTTTACTCGACCCCTTCAATTTCGATATTTATATTGGGCTACCCGAACAGCCTCTTTTTCTGCTACTGTTTGATAAGTGTCCAATTTATCTGTTAATAGTCGATTCTGGAACTGTAGCATAACTATTTCCCCTGCTGTTCACGTACTTCCTTCCCCAAATCACTCTTATCCTTATACATTTGCTCCCTCTGCTGGTGCTGCTTTCGATATGCAGCCAGCAAAATCCATCCTCATCTTGCTAGAGCATTCGCTTCCCTTCCTTTCTCTACTGAAACCTTCCGCAAACATTTCACTAAATCAAGAGGTTCTGACTTCTTTAAACAGGAATCCCAGTTCTCATTTAAACCATGACACGACCACTCAGCCGCCAAAATACAGTAACTGTTCCCAGCCAGGAATATCCAGTTCTACATCTGACTTAGCAACAGTTTTCTTTATGTTAAAAAATGCCATTTTGTCTTGTATCCTGTCTGTGATGCCAATTTTCTTCTGCAAACAGGCAGAGTTCTCAACAAAACTGCCCAGGTGCAGCTTTTCAGACTCAGCGAGGCACAGCCAGCAGGATAGCTTCCACCTCAGCGGTCTGCAGCTCTGCACCCACATCCTGGTGGTCAAAGGCTTTTCCACCTATGCTTATGAACCCGAGGACCTGATTTCCTCTCACACTGGTGGGGCCCGAGTGACAATTTCAGACACTGGGACAGAGAATCATCCTGGAGACAGCCTGGGGAGTCTGTGCTGCAGATCTGAGGAAACTAGGCATGGAGAGGACACTGCTCAAGGGGAGATCAGCAGCAGCAGAGTTTGGGGAATGTCCCCCAGTCCAGTTGAAGATGCTGTTGCAACTGAGGCTCCTGTTACCACCCGTAACAGGATGGGACCACTCATCCTGTCGGAAAGAGCTGATCCCCTCTGGGACCTTTCTGCAATGCACCCCCTCATCACCATTTAGGAAGAGAGTCTCTTTTGGAACGCTGATTCACAGAGAGAAACTATCTGGATTTTTCCAACATTTCCCAGAAGGTAAGCTTATGCATGCAGACAGTTATCATGGAGCAGCCCCAATGCTTCCTAAAGGACCCTCTCCTCACTTTGACAGATGCTCTTCAAACAGAGATGAAGAGGGAGAGCTCACCTCAAGTGTCCATTTACAGACTTCTGCAGCTTGCCGAGTATCAAAAATATTTGAAGGGGGCTGGCAGATAATAAAAAGGACTTCCAGGAAACCCAGATCCTTCCAGGGTAGCAGACTGAGGTTTGTTGCAATATCCCACAGAACCTACAATGACACCAGACTATAACTAGACAGGTTCAACATCTCAGTCCCAGCCCCATTCTCTGCCTTAGAGAGCTTCACTGTAGGATTTTTCAGCCCCTTTGCCTCTGTTTCTGGGGAGGCTGGAACAGACTAGCTTAAGTAGAACAGTTTTAGGTCAACTCCAAACGCTTGTGCATCTAATGTCAGGAAGAATAATTCAGATCTGCTTAAAATGTAAAATAAAACAAGTGTACCAGAATTTTGTGTAATTTCTCACCAGTGACAAAATAACACTTAAAAAGGGTTAATTTTTCCTCAATGTAAAGATGAGACAGAGTCACAGAGGAAAACCATGGGTTTTTTTCTGACGTTATCTAGCTTAGAATGCCCAGCCCAGAAACCTAAGCAGTTGGAGAATGTTTAGCCCAGGGGAGAGCCCAAAAGTTCAACCAAGCACAAACACCCCAACAACCCGGAGCTGAAGCAGCTGTACCTGCACCACTGCTTAAGTAAGTCCTACTCGTGCCTGCTGTGTCTTGTCTGGTTTTGCTCCTTGTCCTGCTGGAGGGGAGTGACTTGGGGGACACAAGGGGCGGGGAGTGCCAGTTCCCATCAGCAGTGAGGTCAGGTCCTGGGGGCAAACATACTTGTGGATTCAACGATCAGGAAAAAAGCAGGCTAACACTGTGAAGTGAGATTGACTGTGTAGTATCAACGACACGGATAACACTGATGAGAAGAAACAGCTCCTAACAGAACGTTTATGCATACAAATGATTAATTATTAATAAAAAGCCTTTCCTACACCTCCACTGGGAACAGAAATTAAAATGAGATTTAAACAAAAACAAATACTGCCACCTAGAGAAAAGGTGCAAATCCCCGAGTTCAAGCCCTTCCTTCTTACTTGTCTCCCACACCATTGAGACCATGGCTCTCCCAGTTAGACCTCTCCCTTCTGCGCTTGCTCATGTTTCTGTGCCACCCAGGGCAAACAGCACTGCTATATACAAGTACAGGCTAACACTACATGGTGCCTAACAGGAAGAGACAAGTCTCTTCTGGGTGACTGTTAATGGCCAGCACCTTTGGAATATTTCTCCCCCAGACAAGTGTTTTCAAACAGCCAGCAATATTTTTTGAGCCTTAAATATCTCAGTGGAAGCGTGGTGGGTTTGATGCATTCCTGTCACACCCAAGAAAACTTCAGGATCCCCTGTCCTGAAAGAGTCTGTCAGCAATTCCAGGAGAGATGCTTTCCTCCTTGTTCAAACCAATGTGTGTTACCGCCTCTGGCTGAGACAACCTGAAAACTCTCAAAAGAGTGCCTCAAGGGGCTGAGCACTTCCATACTACCCATACCACCCATAACAAAGCTGGGAGCTGGAGCCCAGCTCTTTCCTGGACAAATTTATTTTTTTTTAGTATTTCCACATGAGGGACAGTTGGGAATTTAATGAATTAAAAAAGCTCTTCCTATAGCTCAACCAGAAACAAAACCCTTCGTACCTACCCTTCATTAGCAAAAGCCAGTAAGACATCTTCTGACCTTCCTTTGACCTAGATGGATGGCTGCACATTCTCCTCCTGGTCAGGTCAAGACTGTGCTGGATCCTGGGAAGCTAGAAAATACTGTAAAATCCTAATCAAAATATTATCCAATCATCTGAGCTCAGACAGAGAAATGAGAACTTTTCATATCTTGTTTCACAATCACGCCATTCCGTGAGTGTCATCCCTTGTTAGCCTCATGAACTTGTAATAAGCTAATGAGAATGCTTGGCATAAGGTTTGTTGATGTCTAAAGGTTACAGTAACATCCTTCTATGCTACTGATTTTAGCTAGTTCATAAATGCCATGAGTAGCTGCCAGTCAATACCTTGAACCATCAAAGCGACGTGTGGATTTCAATGCATCTGATGAATCAATCATGGTGGTCACCAAACACTGATGAGTAGTCCTGTACTAGTCAGTTTTTAATTTCAAGGAGGCTGGGATTTTATCAATTCCTGTCAGAGCCAGGCATGACATGACTCAATGCTACACACCAGTCTCTGGCACAGAGAAATACACCCCTTTGCTCCATCTGGAAATGTATGTTTAACAGTTTGAAGAACCACAAGTGAAAAGCGCAATTTAAAATGCAACAAGAGAGAGCAAAAGTGAAGTTGGGCAACATACCTACAGCAGTTGCAACAATCTTTCACAACTCTTCCGTCCAAAAAAAGTTTGCCTAGGGAGTAACAGCAAGATATGTGAAAATGAAAGTCAAATTAAAAGAAGTTTACAAAAATAAGGAGATTCTGGGCAAATCGTGCTTTTGATGATTCTGTTTATTCAGCACAGTAAAAAGAGCAATGTAAAAAGTTTAAAAAGAAAAGTAATCTCAAGAGAAAAGAAATACTTTTGCCTTGGTTTAGTGGAAAAGTTAAAGCCATCTGCCCCAAGGAGCTCTGGGTACCAAGACTGAGAGTTAGACCCAGTGCAATGTAGTTATGGCCTCAAGCGACCGGGTACTTCATCATGCTCTGAGCCTGCTTGATCATCTTCCCCTCCAAGTAACACACTTCCAGAATCCAATGACTCCAGAAATAGGAAGGGTGGGAGCATAGTCTGGCTTCAAAATCCTCCTTGCTGGGTGATTTCCCTGAGCAGCAAGAGACTAGAGTTGCCAGCAGGGAAAACATTCCTGCAGCCAAAGAGACAGCTGGGTGACAGCTTTGCGAACAACTAGACTGCTGTCTAAATTCTGAGCAATCAGAGCATGTGGAAGTTACCAGTGTAGACACACTATATTCACTGGTGCAAGACCCGCAGGCTGACTTTCCCTTTTTGCCACTTCATTTTGCTGCTCTAGCATTCTGTCATCTAGATGACTTCCTACCTCACCCATATGTAAAATGGACCTCTAACGGCACCACTGAAGGCAATCGGATTAAATGATAAGACTGAGGATTCTTCACACAAGTAAACCTTGTCCTAAAGCTTCATAGAAAGCCTTGAGTTCTACTCTGGAACCATGAGTCCTATTCTTCATATGAATAAGACCAGCATTGTCCTAAACAATGTACAATTTTAACAATCCCATCACATCAACATTCACCATCTTTTTGAGCCATAAAGCTTCATAAACACCCAACTGGAGTACTTTACTGCATTTGAGAAACGATTTTTTCTGAATGAGGACTGAGATGAATATGATTAAGCCTTTTTAGCATTGCCCTATCTGCACCACAAAATTCTGATTTAAAACAAAAATTACATCCACCATACTGAAATTCTGAGACATCGATTTTTGAATCCGTAAAGGCTGATAAACGCCAAAGTGGAGAACAACACTGGGGTTTTTTTTGGTTTTGTTTTTTTTTGGTTTTGTTTTGGTTTTGTTTTTGTTTGTTTGTTTTTGGTTTTGTTTTTAAAATTGTAGTTTTACAGTCACCTCTGGAAGGATCCAGTTGACAGCGTTGTCATTTATTGTTCTACATTTTAGTTTTCATCATTGCAAAGCACATTGAGATGATACTAGATAAAACAAGACTAACTTCACAATAAAATACACTGTAAGAAATGTTGAAATATTACTTAGAAGTGTATGAAATGCCCATCATAAGGCAAGTCCTGCTCCTACATAGTAATCCTTCTCTCTGAGTCTTCATAGACAGCAGTGCAGAAGTTTCATCTCCCAAGACTCTAATGTGTTCCAGACATTGCCAAGCACAGGAACTGTTTCACCCACCTTCTCTGTAGATCTCTAATGAACGAGAGGTATCTTGTCTGGGTTAAGAAGTAGGATCTGTGACATACATCTGCACTTCTTCACAAATCTTGCTGTCAAAATTTACCTGTGGGAATTGCCAGAACTTCTTAATGTGCAGAAAATGAAGTACAGATGTCAGGGACAGATTTGGTAAGTAATTACACACAGTGCTGAATTCACTGCTTTTCAAATACTCAGAAAATAGGAATATTTAAGCTTTAAGGTTACACCATAAGCATTCATATGCTGGGAGCTGTGCTCTAGTGATTATAGCTGGCAGCCTACATGCTGCTTTTCATTTGGATTTATTTCATTCAGTGGTGTTTACAAAAACGGGTACTTTTTATCAGTTTTGCAAAGAATGCTACGCATGCTTCTGTCAAATACTGAGGAAACATTTCTACAGCTAACAAGACTGGAGTTGTCCAAGTTCTCTTGTAAGCACCATTAGTTATCACAACAGAACACAGAAGGAAACATTGCTTCCATCTGCCTTGCCCCACTTGGGGGACACAAATCTTTTTCATCCCCAGAGAAGGAAAATCCCACGGAAAACCATGGGCTTACTACCAGAATCTGAATACAAAATTATTTATCTAATAGATATAAAATCTTGTGGACTATTTACCAAGCCAGCAGTAGCTGTTGCAGTGGAAGAACATGGTGGCGTTAACAGAATTCACACTAACTGGCTACAGCACAGCTCACAGCAAGTGACACCGACACAGCCAGACACAGCTGATCGCACAACGACATATGGCAAGCAACAAAAAGAAAAGCAGTGTCACCTGCTCTGGATCCTGCATTGTTATAGTGCCCCACATCACTGGTCCAAGGGCAGTGGGTGGCCCCACTCCATCAGCCATGGGCTCTTATAGACCAGTCCTACTCAGTTCAACCTCCCGAGCCCTTGTATGGGCTTGTTCCAGAAGATTCCCATTCTTCTAAGCATGTGCCACTATGAGGGGGGTGGGTGCTGGGGATCCCCCCCACCCCATGCCGGCCAACCGAGGCTGGGAGGGAGGTAGCGAAAAGCACATCACCACCCTCCCCACCCCCGCAGGGCTGCGTCCCTAGGCTCAATGAGCTGGGCTTTGTGAGCATTGCATTGAGACAAGTCCCTCACAGATGTCCCTGGGAAGGCCTTGACACCATCCACTTGTTAATTCATAGCATGGCACACAACTGCTTTGGCATTTGGCATGGCTTGAATAAGCAAAAATTCCCGAATCTGGAGCACACTGAAACTTTCTCAAATGGATTTGCCACCAATAGAGAAATTGGTTTTCTATCCACAACTGGTACCTTGTTAGTAGGCACTGGTCATCTTCCTTTTCCATCCACATATTCATGTCTCCAACTGATCACTTTATCCCAAGCTTCCAGCCTTCCAGTTGTGCCACACATGACATCCGTCAGTGATTAGTCTTTGCACAAAGGAAATGAAAGCAGGCATGTGCTGGAAGATGGGGGTACATTCAACCCTCTACAGGAACGGTAAGACAAAAACATTGTTTTTCAAAACCAAAGTCACTGACCTGTAAACGCTCATCAGGTGTGAAGTGTGCCATTGTCTAGGGTCAGGGCTACAACAAACACCACTTGGCTTGGATCTAAAGGTAGAAGCCATCCATATATTACCTATGCACCATAAGACGACCCAAATACAATTCCTTTCAAGCAACATGCAGAAAACAAAAGTGAAAACAAATGTAAGAAAGGCTTTGTGCCCATGTGCATGACAAGCGGGTGAAGGAAAGGACCAAAGCTCAGTGCTTGCAGGAAGGTCCACCAGATCCACCCCATAGTGCACCCATTTACATGAGTCTTGAGTTTTCTAATTTTGCTTTGTTGTTTGCCATGGGAAGTGGCTCCTGGGTGCCACCCCAGGGTGGTGATACTGGCATCCCAGGGAACAGAGTCCAGAGGTCCAGGGCCCCAGGGGGCAGCGTGTGCCCCTTGCCCACACCTCCAGAGCTCTGAAACAGCTCCTGTTCAGCTGCAGGAGCAGAGGATGCCCAAGTGGCTGCCCTCTGCCAGCAGGACCTACAGGTAGGAACCCTGGGGCAGATACTTGGTACATGTCAGGCTGCCATCACCAGTTTGGTAGCTGCCACAGGACACTCCTCTGGTGGCTCCCCGGGGGTCAGATTTCTCCCAGAAACAACAAGTGGCTTCTGCTGCCAGCACTGCCCACAGCAGGGGTGCTGGGGTCTCTTTGCTCCCAGGTGCTGCTGTGGAAATATTCAAACAGTACTTTGCTTAAGCAGGCAAATTTATTAAGACAAGCCACATAGAAGGTACATTTAAGGGATTGTTTTCATTTGGACTGTCTGCAATCTTCCCATTTTCCTGAGAAGTGGCCATCTGCCATATCAGCATCTTCCCATCTTGAAAATTTGGACGTTCTTTCTATTTTCACTGCAAGCAGAAGAAAAGTATTTTAGAAGAGAAGCATTACACTTGAATTCAACAGAGACATTTTACAAAGCGGACTCTCCCATGTCTTTCTTTGTGCTCAATTGAATGCAGCAATGCATTTAATTGCATCACTTACAGCAAACATTACCGCAAAGTAACTGATGCAAAGATTTATGAATCACACAGACAGAGCGAGTAACTCACCAGAGGCAGCCTCACTGCAGCCTTTGTTACCTATAAAACCCTGATAAAGCTATCTGCAAACCCAAGAAGTATCTAACCACACGACAGGTCTCACAGTGAGGACTGAAGTGTCCATTACAAAGCACTAATGCAAGTCAAACTTCACAGTCCCTGAAGTGGGAACCAGTTCTAATGCTTACAAATTTCCCTCCTTTCTGGTGAGAATTCGGTGGGAAGGGTGTGCATCCAGATGCATCTCTGCATCCCAGGCCTCACTAAAATTTAAATGTGTGATTCTCTGAATGTTGGAATCCTCTCTTTAAGGAAATATGAGCCAAGTCTCCCTTAGTTTGGGAAGATCAGATATTTTTTTTGGAAGTCCCATACATGGTACTTTTGAGATGCTTCATTTACAAATCTCAGTTTACCAAACAAGTGCAGATACACAAAGAAAGTGACAGAATGCAACTGCCCTAGATCTTTAGTTTGCTTCCTTATCTTAATAGAATCAAGCTGTCTTAACTCCTCACGAAATCCAAGAGGCTTATGATTACCCAAAAGCAGGGATAATCTGTACTAATAGTTGTATCAAGGATCTTTTAACCAGAAGGTATTGGATTACCAGTACCAGATTAGTATTATGAAAGGAAAAATGAAATCCGGGGGATGTAAGACACATGTGAAGATGTATGGAAAGTTCTGGCTGAAGGACAGCCCTTATGCTAAACCCTGCAGAGGCAGCTCAAGCTGCTGCATCTGTTTCCAAAGTACTTGTGATGCTGCCAGACTAGGTTTAAATTAAGATCAACTGTTGTCACTGCTACTGGACAGTAAGTATGGAAGAGACTTGGGATCTGCATTTGAGCACCCACTTAAGAATGGATTAGACCTAAGCTTCAAAAAGAAAAAAAAAATACACCAAAAAATGCAGGGAGGAAGACCAGCTTTGATCTTACAGTTAATGGGCTGCACTGCAGAACCAGGATGGGCAGGCTTTGTGCTGCACCTTTGCTCCAGGTGTCTCATGTTATCGTGGCTCAGCCACAACAACCTTGCCTGCATTACTCTTGATGCACATTGGGC
Source organism: Aegotheles bennettii (assembly GCA_013398125.1). Lineage (NCBI taxonomy): Eukaryota > Metazoa > Chordata > Aves > Caprimulgiformes > Aegothelidae > Aegotheles > Aegotheles bennettii. The sequence continues at coordinate 60,013 of VZRW01008556.1, forward strand.
TCTCCAAGTGCCCACACAGTCTTGCATGTCTGAAAGAGCCCATGGTTGGTACTGCCTTGGCCATAAGGGAAGTACAACTCCCTTTAAAGAGTCCTTTAATAGTCTTTAACATGGTCTGGAAGTGACCTGCAAGTTGGCCGTTGAGAATCACCTAAGTTAATTTAGAACTGACTGTTTTGTAATTCACTATGAAATATGCCCATACACCTGTTTCTACATTGCCATGTTACACTATTTATCTCAGCAACTACTGGTCATGCAGCTTGTTAAGAAGGTCAGAAAAACCTCTTTGTTCTCACCTCCTAAGGAGTGTGACGAACTGTACCTTAGACTCCTTGAAGTGAAATGACCATTGCTTATGACTATGAACCATTTTTCAAAGCTGAAATTCTTTCGATAGGACCAAGTGTTTTATCCTTATTGTGTTCACGTCACGTCAAACACCTTAAAACAACAACTCCAGACTGAACTAGAAAGCCACTGAGTACACCAACTACTGAATTATTAAAGAAAAAAAGAATGGATAATATCTGACCACTCTGTGTCCCTTCAGACCAAAATCATGTTTCTGAGCATGTAAGACGACAGCAAAAAACCATGGTTAAGATAAAAATCTACCTTGTGTTTGTAACTGGGTTAAATCCCATGTTTCATACCATACATTATGTCTTATACTAGTAAGACATAAACCCCATTACAAATTGCTTAAGGAATTGAGTGGAAATAAACAGCAGGTTTGGCTAGAGAGCCCTTTGTGCTATGTGCAATGCTGTATTCAAGAATCTACCGTGCACCCATCTGGAACTGAGGGATCATGGCTAAAAAATGAACCATCCTAGAAATGTGAGGCTGGATCTCAAAGCCCATCATTCTGCTCCGAGAAAAGTTCAAATATACTGTTCAGGTCATGAGACACTCTCCTGCCTGTACCTCCACAACATGAATTTGCTCTCTCTATATGTGATGCTTTGCACTTCCCTTTGACTTTTATTGTAATGATTTCAGCCCATTGCTCCAGATCCCTGGGAATTTTGATACTGTCCTGCACAGATCATTGTATCTCATGCCAATCTGCAATTTTTATTGTCTTGTTTCCGATACCCAATTCATTACAAAAATACTGAATTTTATACTACACCTAAAGAAAAACTCACCTAATAGCTCTTTCCAGTTTGACTGTAAAATGCTGATTACTGCTTTTAAGCCACAGCATTTCAAACTGCTGTGACTTCATCCTTTAACAATTTCAGCTGAATAACTCTTTGACTGCTTATGTGAATGTCAACTGGAGTTATGTAAAATGCCTTATTAATGTCATGGAACAACACTTCTGCTTCCTCCTTATCTTGCCAAAAAACTCAATCTCACATATTCTATCAGATTATTTCTGACAAATCTGTACAATCTTTGCTTACTCTCTTTTTTTTACCTCTGGCTGTCTACAAGTCAGTTGCTTAATAACTTACTCCAACATCATTCTAGGCAGCAAAGATAGGTAGGCTCCTAATACGTAACATGCCAGCACCTCTTTTCTTCCCTTTTCACAGACTGTGCTGTGAGTGCCCTTTGATTCCCTGGCGTTTTTCCCCAAACTGTATGTTTACCAATTCTCTTTGCAATTTGACATTTGCTTGGGTACTTTGTGCTCTACTCTGGTGAAAATGTTACCAAATTCTGTAGATCTGCATACCTTTAAACATACTTCGACACACTTAGGCACTTGCTTTAAAATATTATTTCCTTAAGCATCCTTTGACACTTTCTTTATTCTGGCCTGTGTTCCCTCTATCTTGGTAATTTGAATTTTGTAAATTTTCTGGTCACAGTTAATCTTTCCCTTGCCCCGAAGTTAGAAACGTATTTCAGCCTTCCCTTTCTTGAGATCTATCTATTTGTAATTTTGTAAATGCTCATCACTGCTGCTCTGCTACTCTCACTTCCTCTCTCTGCTGGAAACAGAAATTCTGCTATTTCATCTATATAAATTTCTTTTACCATCAAGTACAACCCATAAGCAGTTCCTCTCACTTTGTACCGAGATGATGCTCTATAGAACTTTCCAGTCAATCATACTGGGGGGTAACAATGCTCATTGAGTACTGATTATGTTTTCAATGTTTATAAAAAATCATTAAATTATTATAGAATAAAATACCCTCTCACAAATATTGGAGACATTTTTCTTGATTTTTAAAAAATCTGAATGGCAAAACAGTATATTCTCCTAACATTTGGCATTCTTGTTCTTCTCTATGAAAGGAAGTACAGGAGATTGGATCCTGAATGCAAACATTTGGTAGTAAAAGCTGCATTTTGGGTGGGATCTTTCATGTTTTCTGATGGAGAGTGTGGAAGAGTCTGACATTATATTTAACGGCAACGTGACACTGTATGGATGTGACAGGTAACCCCCCTCTGAGATGCTCCTCCTTAAGAATTACAAAAGGGAATACTCAGTACTCTTAGCTAATGGAATCCAATCTAAGGCTTTGACAGGCATCACCATAAAAGCTGTTGCAAGAGATTGATAGTTGAGGGGACATTGCTAAAACTGCAGTTTCACAGAGTGTGAATGAGCCAAAGCCAATAATATATCAGTTAACTGGGATGTCAGGGTGAATATTCTGCATGCATATAGGGACGGGAAGGTTAGAATGTCAACTAAGTGACTACCTGTTGGAAAGGCAGAGCACACACTCGTTTGAGTAGGTCTCTCCGTCTGTCCCACAAACTGGGTTGTAGTCCCTTGGGCATCCAGGCATACCATACTTGTAGCAGGCAGGCTAGGGAAGAAAGGCACATAAGAAGTCTAAGACACACCATTTGAAACAGGTTTCTGATCAGCTTCTGGTCTGAGAGCTCCTGAAGAACACTGGCACGCTTGTGCACAGAAAGGAGCACTCAACAAGAGCTGGCACAGCGTTTTCATGCCCTTATGGGCATTTATCACTGGAGGTTTGGCTTCTGCTGTGGTGTCAGGACATACGCGTGCCACAAAACTCTGCTCCTTCTGACATCTTAACGTCAGTGGGACACACGGACAGCGAGTCCCCGTGAAGGGCAACTGCGACCGGAATGGCCAGGGATGGGAATCACAGACCGGTTTGGGTTGGAAGGGACCTTAAAGATCATCTCGTTCCAACCCCCTGCCATAAGGGGTGCTCTCCGGGCTGTGTGTCCGCAGGGGGGAGTTCCCCAGGGCACTTGCGCTGCAGCCCGTGGCGAGCGGGTGCCAGGCTCCCGGGGTCCCTGGGCTGTGGGGAGACCCCCTGCTCGGCCCCGGGGCTCCGGAGCCAGGGCCGGGCACCTCCCGCGGCGGTGGGGAAGGGGCAGCCCTGCAGCGGAAAGCCTGGCCGGCGGCACGGAGGCCAGGTGGGATTGTTCTTCCCGGGGACGGCGGAGCAGGACGCACTCACCGGGACGCTAGCAACGGCGCCGGGACACGAGAGGAGCCCTGTGGAAAGCAACCGGTGTTAACGGCGCCTGAGTTCCCCCTGCCCGCCCACCCCCGCCCAGCCGG
>VZRW01008556.1:64617-165331 GCA_013398125.1 Aegotheles bennettii
AGGACCCCCCGCGGGGAACGGTGGCACCCGGGGGGCGGGAGGCGCTGGCAGAGGTGGGGAGGGGTGTGCTGGCTGTCGTCCCACCTGTGGGTCTGGGGAGGGGGCAGGCACCTCCAGAGGCACCTCCGGGGACGCTCCCTCGGGGTGCTGGGGGATTTGGGGTTAAGGTGGCCGAACGCTGCCTGCCCTGCCAGTAGGTCCCCATGGGGCGCTTACCCCTGCCACTTCCACTGAGGACCTCCAAAATATTCAACGGTAAGCACCTAAGCAAGCTCTGCTTCTGCGGTACCCAGGGCAGTGCAGAAACATCACCAGAACCATGCTCACAGGATGAAAACCTTCAAGGTCAGGGCTGTGGAGCAGGGCAGCAGAGTTGATGGTGGGCGCCTGGCTGTAATTCCGGCATTCCCTGAGTTTCCCTGCTGGACTTCACCTTGTTAGCGTTGCACTCTGATTGCAGGGTGTCTTGGGCAAATCGGGGAGGTTGAAAATCTGTGTGCAGTGCCATGTGGAGATGATTTTCCACGTGTCACATTTTTCAAAGGAAAAGGTGCCAGGTGAAGGTGAAGAAAGCAAAAGCAAAGTAAGAGGTATCTGTTCAGTTGTTCATTTCTTAAGTTCGTGTCACTACACAGCTAAGTGCAAAGCTCTTGCACAGGGCTGTGTTTGCATAGGAGAAAAACCAAACACAACGAACCAAGTGAGAGCTCAATGACCCAGCTGCTGGTAGCCCAGACAAGGTTTCTCCCAAACAACTCCAGCACAGAAAGCACAAGAGAATAGCTGCTCCCCTGCCCCCAACATTCTCCACACTAATGTATTTTCCAATGAGTTAATTACATGATTATTATTTTGTTGCACTTGATCCCAGATAAATGGGCTGAATGGGACAGTTTTGGCTTAACATCACTTCAGTTGTCTGTGACAGTAACACGAACTCAATCACAGCCATGTGTTCTGTCCTGGATGCTTCCCCTTGATGTTGCAGGTGCTTCATCAACTCTCAACATGACACTCATGTTTTAACTTGGTGCCAGTCCAGCCTCCTCAGTGCTGAAAGCATTTCATTTCACTTGTTCAAATTTTTTCCACTGAGAGCATTTAACTTTGCCTTATTTCAATAAAATTCTAGAGATAGGTCTTTAGAGAGGGAAAATGAAAGACATGAGATTTTAAACAGAGAAAAAAGATAACTTACACAACTATTCTTCTAGCAAGATGGAATTTCATCCATGAATTATTAAGAACTGGAGGCAAGGAAGGGGATAATTGTGTAGAGGGCTTCTTAATAGTCTTTGTATCCTGTTAATGCATTTCTGATATGAATGCTGAGTCACTGGAAAAGAGAATTGCAGAATTATTTGCATATCTCCTAGAAGTTATCTGCTTGTTAACACCAGGTAGCTGATTAATAAACATGGAAGATAATAATGATCCTAACATATAGGCTGCAGGGAGCAATACATAATTAGAAGTTATATCCCTACAGAGAAGGTCTGTTTCTGCCTTAGTGGAATAACCCTCTGTGCTTGGAGCTAGAATTTGCTTGAACTTCAGTCGCTTTTCTAAGGAAATGTTTATGACTGCCTGAAAGAAAAAAGTTCCTTTGGTGAGTTTATGTGTGCTTCATATTCTTCTGCTGCCCAGGGGCTAGGTACTACCAAGGTTGTGACCCAAGGCATAGACATTTTGTGACTGAAAGGTGTTAAGAGCAGCAGAATTGACTAAGGGCAGGGTATGCCTGTGTCCTTTTCTTGGAGTAAAGAAGTGTTAAGTGTGAGAGCCTGTGTTTGGCCTGAAGAACAAAGGGCATAGTTCAGAGCCTCAGACTGACCTAAGAACAAAGTGGTTGTAATAGGAAGGAGGGACTGAATATTACCACTGCTTCCAGCAGAGCTGGCCTGTAGTCTGGCTGTGTCTTGGAAGAAAAAAATAAAACAAGCTGCTGAGCAAAACCTTTGGGGTTGAAACCCATCTGGCACATTAACCACTGGGTTAATGTCTCAAACATTGGTTGTGGAGTGAAGGGCTCCCACTGGGAACGTGGGGGAATGTAACAAAAAGAAGNTTCCTTGGTCTTGCTGCTGCTCCAGTGGCTGCTAGCCAAGTGCTTCTGAGATGCACCTGCTGCATCTCAGCAGCACTGATGGACAAAAGATTGTCCATTGATCATGACTACCCTAGTGATGGTGACAGGAAGGTCCTTTTATGGTTCCACCTGTATAGTTTATCCTCAATCACTCATGACAGCTCTGCTTGCTGGAGATGCTCGACTGCTTGGATCTGCCTGTGGGAGTGTTTCCTCTCTTAAATCTGTGCAAATCAGCTAGGTGAGCAAAGTCCTACTGCTAAAAATCCCCAAGTACCCCAGACACAATGGACTCAAGTGGCAACCTCTGCACAAGGTCATGGTGTGGGTAGCTCCAGCTTATTCCAAGATGAGAAAGTTTGTTGTCTGTCTCCCCAAACCATGCTAAGCAAAACAGGAATGTTTTTTATACACACTCAACCATGAGTAGGTATTAAGTGAAACAGCCAGCGATGAGGGTAGATCTGCAGCAAAAAGAATTTGGTTGAATGTGGAATGGATTCAACATCAAGGAAAGCTTTTAGACAAAGAATGATAACGGACATTATCTGCTGTTCATTTTAAAATTATTGAGTCCCCTTGTGGAAAAACAAACTTGGCCCACCCTTGGTGTTCCTTGGAAAGAAAATGTGTTGAAGATGTGCAGACTCTGTCTGACATCTTCAACCTTGGGGATTTCCTAAATTCAGCTAGACAAGGTTACAACTTTGCTGATCTACTCTTGACAATAGTCCTGTTCCAAGTGGGAGGGTAGGCAAGAGACCCAGAGGTCCTTGCCAGCCATCACTGCCATGACCCTGTGTCCCTGTCCCTGGAATCCATTCAGAGCTTTCATCTGCTGATTCATAGTGTGTTTACTCATGTGCCTATGCTCCTGAAATCAAAGGGCATTAGGCACTGAAAGGATGGAGACTTCCAGTGAGAGACAGCCTGAAACTCATGCCTGTGCTAGGAACTTTTACCAGTATTATTTTGCAACATTTCAATACCAACAAAATTCTGGATATGCAGCTTAACACAGGTATCAGAAATGTATTTGGTGGTGCCATTTATTCCTGTTATTTGAAATGGTGTCACCTTTGTTGGGAGAGGGTTTGGCTGGCATACCTGTGCCAGGGTGGACATGCCAAAGCTGCAGGGACAACAGGCTGTTATTTGTCAGGTCCTCAAGAACATGCCAGTGAGACACAGGCAGTTTCTGGGAGTGCAGAAGTGCCTGCATTGTGGTAGAAAGGGCTTCAATATGTTCCTTACTCTTCTACCAGCTGAATAAATCAGAGAGTCGGGGTTATAAGCCTTAGCAGGATTCTCTGTTCTTCTCTGATTTGTGGAAAACATTTGAATTAGTGGATTAACATCTACTGTGGGCCTCTCCAGTGCCTCTGACAGTAAGGTCACTGGGCCTAATAAAAAACCACAGTATTTCATGAAGATGGGGCAAGTGGAGAGCTGTTTTGTACCACTTAGGGAAATGAGGTCTCTTTGCAAACAGGGAGTCAGGCTGCTTATAGCTTTGCTCAAGCAGGAGAGCAGCATGGGCTCAGGTGGCAGGGCAAATTTGGAACAAGACAGGAGACACCAGTTCTCAATATAAAATGAGCTCACAATATCGAAAGAAAGCTGATCTATCACCTCATCTGCTTAAAACAGATATAGGGAGAGGCCTTAGCCTGTTGTGGTGCTAGGAGGACTGGGTTAATGTCTCAAACATCGGTTGTGAAGGGCTCCCACTGGGAATGTGGGGGAATGTAACAAAAAGAAGAGATAGTAGGAGTGGAGTGCTGCCAAGAGGAATGTGGGAAAGTGGTGGAGGACACTCATCCAGGCCTCCTTCTGCAACGCTTGCTTGTTTGAAGGACACAAGGAAATTTTCTATATGAGGTCACTGAGCAGTAATAAAATACAGGGTCCGCGTGACCCCCGACTCAAATTGTGGAAGGGGTTAATGCTGCCCTTCCCCCATGCCACATGCACAGTGACTGTGGAAATGCCTGCTCTCCCCTACCATGCAAATTAACTCTGGATGCAACACGTGGAGGTGACGCCTGCCCCTGAGGCACAATAAAAGGCCCAAGCACTATTTACCCGGTTGCAGGAGCCCATCACCTGAGGAACTGGACCTGAGACAACTCTGGGTCCAGGGTGGTGATTCCAGACCTATCTCTCTTTCTTTCTCTTTTTCTCTCTTCTTCCCTTTTTCTCCTTTCCTTTTTCTTGTTAATACAAGTAACACCATACCACCTGCTATAATTAATTTTATCCACATTGTTTGCCATAAATAGTTGTATCCATATATTTTGCCCTTGTTTGTTTTATCTTAGTCAATTATCATGAGTTCCACACATTGTGAATGGTTAATAAACTTTGTGTATGGACTTCGAGGCTTGTCTCACCGTTGTCCACTCCACTGGGGATTTATGGATCTTGGCCACTTTTCCCCTGAGCAAGATGTGACAAGGCACCATTCCCATGAAGGCTCAATGCTGCTGAAAGCTGTGCCTTCCCTGTGTCACTTGGCAATGTGCATGTGTGCATCTTGCTGCCTGCACCACTGTCAGCCTCAGCTGTGTGGGCTGTAGTTTTGTTATAAACCTGCCATGGGTCAAGGGAGGAGAACAGCAAAAGGAGGAGGGGTGACAAAGTGTGGGGCTTGTTGGAGGCACCACTTCTGAGTGGTGCTGCTGGTTGGAAGACCTAGAAAAGGCAGGAGTCTCCCAAACACTGCCTGGGCTTGAGGATGATGGAAGAAGTTAAATCTCAGCTTTTCTTCCCCCTCACCCTTTTGTGGCCTGACCTAGCCCTTCATCCTCCATCACAAAGCTGCGGTTTCTCTTGCTCTTCTTGCTTCTACAATTGGGGTAGTATCTGGCATCATGCTTTTGGATTGGCAGGCTTGTGTTCTAGAGAAAGCCTTTTTTTAAATAGTGTTTGAAATATTTTTTACCTGCGTGATCTTTTTTCCAACAATAAAGACAATTTTGATATTTAATGAAAAAATCTCAGTTTTCCTCTGGATTTTCAACTCCTCTCTCCTCACATTTTTGGGGGATATTTTGATAGGGCCGAAAGGGTGGAAGAAAAATTATTTTTCTGTCTTTTGCTGATGGTTCTGTTATTGCAGAGCAGAATCACAGTTATCTGTACTGCTCTGTAGTTCAACACGAGAGGCCAAGGCTCCCCAGCCATTATTGGAAGTATCATGCTTTTGGATTAGTTCCACGCCCACAAGCGATGTGAGTTTAGGAACTGCAAGAGCTTGGTATATTTCTCTTTACCAGTGCTCTCAGACTCCACTGAGCCCAGAATTTTCTGATCTGGTACTGGTACTGTACTCTTGTACTGGTTCACTTGATTCTCCCTAGTGAGAACAGCCAGATCCTATCTGTGTTCTAGGAATCCCAATTTTGCAAGATTCTGGTAGTTTCTTTGCAAGAGATTTTAATGACTTGGAGGGGAGGGAAGGGTGCAAGAGCGGCAGTTCCTGACCAGATTAATTGATCCAGCTGAGACATCAGGATGTGGCCATATCTGGTCAATGAGGACAGGGCTGGTTGGAGGTGTGAGGATGGTGTTCCCCGCTCCTGCTGTAGCTGGAGGAGCCTGCAGGCTTGTCCTTGCACCATGTGGTGGCAGCCTTGCTCACAGTACGTGCTCTGTGCTGCCTGCTCGCATGGCTGGTTTTGTTCGCAGCATTTTTTAGGGTCAACAGACCGTACATGCTGCAGTACTGTGGATAGTATTGTGCAGTAATGTAGTGTGTTCATCCCCACAGCATCAGCGATGCACAACTGCTTCCTTTCCCTGCCGTGCTGGAGACAGCTATAACTGAGTGTGAAACAGCCCATTCTGCTGGGCTGGGTGCTCCCACATTTATTATCAGGGCCTCCTGCATGTCGGGGCTGTGCAGGAATGAGGATGTGAGGATGTCTGGGGCATATGAGACCTCACCCAGCTTTTCATATCCCTGTCTGGCAGTCTCAGAGGCTTCCAGGAGCTGTGAGCAAGCACTGGTAGCAGGTAGCAAGGGCCATTCCCAGGTGACTCTTTCCCCTGTTCCCTGCTGATTCACGCAGGATTTGTCTGCCCTGTACTGTGTCTCACTCTGAGCCTCGTTTTTTGGAGAACTGGGGTCTATTCTGCTGACAGATTTGCCTGTGCTGGTGCTTGAAGGGACGAGGGAGAAAGGTGGTATTTATTTTGATTGAGCTGCAGAGTTGTGTTTGGTGGGGCTTTCCAGCAGCAATCTCTTAGCAGGTTGTGGGCATACTTGGGAATGAGTCACCAAGCAGTAATGACAGTAGGAAGAGGAGAAGAGAAAAGCTTCGAGCTTTTGTTGTTGTTCAGCTTTTCCTGATGGGAGCCCAGCACAGGGACAAGGTTTACTTGGAGTGACAGAAAGCATCTAAACTGAAAGGTCACCTGAGGTAATCTGGGGACATGGCTCAGCTGTGGTCTCTGTCTCTAATCCTCATGTGTCCCTGTCACCAGCTGATGTGGAGACTTTCTGGCAGATGTATATGATGTAAACAGGAGAGCTTTCTACCTGCCAGCTTCTCTAGTCACCAAGGATCTTGTCAGGCTGATGTGGCTGTCCTACCGCATGTTTGCTTCAGTGCAAGCTGGCTTTACTAGAAATCATCCAAACACAGTATATTTAAATAGAGAGGCACTTACTGCTGCAATAAAAGTGTCTGCATGGAGGTTACAGTGTGTTGTAACTGGTTTACACTTCACTGAGCCTCAGCAAAAAGGATGTGTGTAGCTTGCAATATTTTTTCCCCTTTCATCTGCCTTTCACTGCTGTTTCTGATAAGACACATGTATGGGGTAGTAATTAGTTAGGAAATATTTGTTAGGCTGCATTTTGGCTAATGCAAGACCACTGTTACCGGTTTTGCTAGGCAATATATGTGGGCCAGGTGGCCTAAATGATGGAGCTCTGTTCCCTCCACGTTTGCTATGCTTCTGATATGTGTGCTACACTGAGGACCGGTACTCTTTGGGCACTGCTACCGTGGCATCCTGCAAATCCCAGTTTCCTTGCATTTAGAGACCCTGTTGCTTGCAGGCACTAACCCCATGATAATGAACATAGTATAAAAACCTGCAGAGAAGACAGGGGGGAAAGTAGATAGGAAGTTGATCTGGCAGAATTTTGCTTAAACCTGTGTTTAAATTGTTTGAAGAACTGAGTCTGGGCTGGTGGGTTTCCTTTTCAACTTCCAGCACAGAGGGGTCCCTTTGCAGCAGATCTGCTTACTACAGGTGGCTTTTGGTTTCAAGTAGAGGGCTTGGAGCTATGAGATTTATTTGTTGTAGGAATCAAGTGTAGTGCAGTAACTAATGACAGAATAACATCAGTACGGAGCTTGGGAATGAACCGTGGTCGCTGATGGCAGTGTCTCCATGTGCAAAGGACAAAGAAATCATGGCTTCTTACTCCTGTATTTGCTATTACTTTAGCATGGAGCTTTTCCTGCTGGTAAGTGGCACCGTGCAAGCTCCTCAGCCTGTTGCATCGGTCCAGGAGGAGATGCTCCCGGTTTTACTGACTCCCAAATGTTCCTTGCACATTATTAGGTTTATCTGCCAGACTCTGGAAGTAAATTGGTGGCTAATGCTGAGGTCGCCCTTGAGGACTGTGGCTATAACTGCCTGCAGGAGAGGCAAGGAGTGACATGGCCTGTGGAGCAGCACCCTTGGGTGAACACAGCATGTGGGAAGCCTTTCTGTGAGTAGGTGTGTGGAGAAATGCGGAGCTGAAGCCAAGGCCCCATGACAACATCCCTTTACATCTATAATGCTCTGACCTCTTAAAAAGGCCTTCAGTCTTGGCCTGCCATGTTTGGGGTGGTCAGAGTTGATGAGATTCCCCCTGAACTCTGTGTTACAGGGATTTAGGGCAGTGGATCCTCTCTGTTTTGGGAATGGTGGTGTTAGAGGAACATGGTTTAGGGGTACCTCTAAAAGTGCCAATGGAAAACCATCAGGGATATATCCTAGCCACTCAACTCCAACTTTGGTTGCTCCTAGCTCTAAGTCTGAGCAGGTGGCGACAAGTGGCTGCAAAGTCTCATATGCCATGTGAAGGGAGCCAAGAAGAGCTACAGGGGAGTCCCAAGCTCTCCTATCCTTCCAGAGTGTTTGGGGAAGAAAGGCCTCTTGTCTGTGCATTTCTGAGTAATCTTTGTGGGTGAACTGGATGTGCAGCAATCATCAAAGGTGAACTGATACTTTGTTCACCTCAGTTGTCTCTTTGGTCCCTTCCCCTTCTGTATTCTACATGCCCATTCCCATGGTGACCGTACATGACACAAACACCTCTGCAGTTTCTAGGAGGTATCAGCAAGCCTCTTCCACAGGCATCTGGGGACCAGACATGGAGCAGAAAGTGCAGAGGGATTGGTGCCTGGGACCACTGTTCGGAGCAGTTTAGGCATTGGTTTGAGTCCCCCAAAACTCAGAAAGGGCTAGAAAGGGAATGCCTATGCTCTGTGCTCATTTGGTGCCAAGTCTGGAGCACACACCCAACTAAGAGTATTGCTGAGAATTAAAGCTTTGCCCAGAAGTTTTGGAGAAATTAAAAATTTTTACTCTAAAGTGCAGCCTCAGCCTGGTGGTTAATTGAACTTCTAGTTGGGGCAGAGAGGACATGCTGAGATTGCAAACCACCTGTGGGCATCCCCCAAAGCCTATCAATACCAGGAGCCACAGAAGTTGCCTTGGAAACTGAAGTTGCAGGGAGCTTCTGGCAGGCTAACTGGAATTGCAATGTAGATATTGTCCACAATGCTGGCATCAGATAGAGCTCAGCAACCCTGGAGAATTTCATCCCAAGTCAAATGTTAGAAAGGGCCATCCTGGTGTGGCAGGATGCTATGCAGCTTTTCATCTGCAGGTCTGCCCACCCTGGGGAGCATGAAGAGAGGCAGGGTTCATATCAAAGCTCTTTCTCCCCAGGGAAAGAGCGACATGAGTCAACTGCGCCTGTTCCTTGGTTATGTCACCCTCTCAAAAAGATGACTGACCAAAGCAGGTAAATTTGCAGCAGTGGAGGAAAGGGATTCTGTATGGAGTGTGAAAGGAGATGGACAGGAAGACCAAGCAGCAGATAATTTGCCTAAGATACAAAGGGAATGAAGCAGGTCACTCACTTTTTTTTTTCTTTAAATTGCCACGAGCTAATTAAAGAATCAATGTAATGCTGGAAATGTCTAAATGCTTAATGGAAAAGCAGCTAATTAATTAACATTACAAATCATAATCATTAAGGAATTAATCTTGCATGAACTTCATTAGGAATGGTGAGTGAACGGGTTCATGGGAGAATGGCTTTTGGAATATGAATTATGGTTGTTTCTTTCCGAATCACTGCTAGTTAATGAAGACACAGAGCAACATTACTGAGCAAACAATGCAGAAGGGAACAAGGCTGTGTAATGATCCCAGCTAGGAGTGGTAATTGATTCATTTGTTGGGAAGGCTCACAAATTGGAAATGGTATTTGGCATGATTGTTCTGTTGCTAGAGATGACCATTTGCTTACAGTAATAAAGGGCTAAATTGTCCTTGACTGTCTGCCTGGAAGGCAAAACTCCTGACTGTGGCTGAGGCTTTGTGTCCAGTTCCCAGGGTTGGTTGTGGTCACTGCATAGGGACCTCAGGATTTCTCTCATCACAAGGTAATATGATGTAGATGATAAACACAGTTTTCAAAAGAGGAAAAGGTGTCCCCTTTTGTCAGCATGGCTGAATAGAAAGGGATTGGAAGGCCTGAGAGAACTGCAGTGCTCTGGACCATGAGAGGTCCCCATCTGACATTTTCCTAAGGGACTTGTGCTAGCTCAATCTGGATTTAAAAACTCCCAAGTGATTGTTCCTGTGATGTGTGGATCCACTTGTGGATTTCCAGACTGTTACAAGTATGTCTCATTTTGTGCCTGCTTCCCACTGTCTGACCCCCTTCTAGTCCTTTCTGCTAAGCAGAGGCCCTCTGCACCAGAGTGGTTGTGAATGTGTCCAGACTGCTCCCAGTGGTGTCAGGCAGAGCTCTAAGCAAGCAGAAAACCCTGGCTGTGGTTTGGAGAGCTTTCTGCCTTAGTGAAGAATCAGCTCTCTTTTCTGTTCAGTACTTGTTTGGGGATCATTCTGCTAGTAATTGTTCCTAAACTTGACAGTCAGACAGAGAACTGAGTGAGGCTAAGGACTCATTCGGGGTGGGGAAAGAAGTAGATCTTGCTGGGATTTAGCTTGGGGAGCACGTGCCAGTGGAGTTGCCCCAGTAGGAAAAGGAGGCAGCATTGGCCCTCTATTTGTATTTCTGGCTTGAGTGTCTGACACAAGGCTCCTACAGGGACCAGGAAACTACAAATTGAACCAGAAGCTAATGAACAGCCTCCGTTCTTGAAATATGACTTTAACTACATGGTTAGATACATGTGGCTATGATAACACAGCTCTTCTGGGAGCAATTGGTAGATTTCTTTGTCATTAAAGAAGATCCTTAAGTACCTTATTCTCCCCTCTTTTTTTTTAAATGGATTTAGGTTGGGTTTTTTTCTGATACTGTGCACCTGGAGTTAGGCTGCATGTCTGCACAGACATCGGTTTGCGTCCTCCCCTTCCTGCAGAGTTGGAAGCATGTCTTTCAGGTGGAAGGCACAGGATGTTTTCAGGGCTTTGCTTTTCCACACTCCCTTTGAAGGTCTGAATCCCTTCTGTGAGTACACAATGGTTCTAGCCAGTCCTTAGTCATTGGGCTGCAAGGACTTGGTATGGAGCACTTGTGCAACACAGTAAGGAAGATATGTGGAAAGAGGTAGTGGAACCAACCTTTGGATGCTGGGCAGTGAAGTGGAAAGAAAACAAGCTAGTTATGGACCTTGCTTACCAGAAGTCATTCTGATTTGGCGCAGAAGGTCCAATGTAAACAAAAGAGTGGGCTCTTACAGATTGGTGATTAGAGACCTTTCAGGCTGAGCATTTTGCTTTGCTCTGGTAATGATAAAGTTCAGACTTGCTTCCGGCATGAGTGCTTGGATTGTTTCCCCACAGAACTTGCATCTTCCCTAGAGCAGTGTGTGATTGTGGAGAGCATGCACTAGTCGTTAGCATTACTTTGTGTGTGATGGCCTGTACCATGACTGGAAACAAGCCAAATGCCAACACAACTTACCTACAAGCAGGAGTCCTGTACAGAATGAAGCAGCACTAATTTTTTCATGCTGGGCTCTCTGGACCCTCATAAAGGTGAGGTTTTCCACTTTGTCAGGGAAGGCTGCAAAAAAAAGGAATTGATACATTCAAATAGTTATTAAAATCAATAAAAAATGAGAGTAGCAAGTTTTGTTAACATGAGGTTAGGCTTTAGATTTTAGGCAGAATCAAATGTCCATGGCTCATATCATGACTTGAAGGTGTAGACCGGCCCCATGTATTCTTTATGGATTTTACTATAAGAAAAAAGCGAACAAGTATGTGCTTATCAATCACATTATTAGGCTAATTTACTACAGTTTCATGAGACTAATTAAAGAGGAACAAGACAAGGATGAAAATAAGGCCACAATTAAGACTGAATCAATAAATCACTGGATTCAGCAATTTAATACAACAAGTAATTGAAGCAAATTATGAGTTTGGCATCAGAAAGAATGACTTTTTGTGTAAATCCTGTTCAGAAGAAGATAAAGGATACTCAGCTCTATTTGAAGTGTACAGCTCATTTCCTAGTGGATTAGTGCATTGACTTTGTTTTGGAGCATTTGAGAGCTTGATCCATGTGGGCAGACATCTCCGTAGCATCTAGGCGCCAGGTCTGGTCTTAGCCCCTCACCAGCTGGTGTTGCTCAGTGCAGGCTGCTCTCTGCCCAATACGCCTCCCATAAGGAAGGAAGCAACATGACTGTGCAGAGTAGTTCCATCTTAGCACGCTGTCCTTGAATATCTCTGTGCTTATGTGGTTTTATCTTGGTCCTTACTTCCCTCTTCCAAGTTTATGCAAATGTAGAAGGGCTTTTTCACACCTTTCATACAAGGGCAATAGCCAAATCGGGTTGAATGGCAGTTTTAAGCAATAGTCTTCTATAATTGCCTGTATTTACTGACAAACTGGGAGATGCAGGTACTCAAGAATAAGAAATGTGACCTGCCAGAATCCTTTTGTTAAAGCAAAGGTGAAGATACATTGAGGGGTTGCTTGATGGCCTCAAGTGGTGCAGAAACCAAGAAATCATTTTGGATGTGAAGCTTCCTCTGAAAGACAGTTAGGAAATGTTGCTTGCTTCACAATTAGGAGAAGACTTTTAAAGAAACCTGTGTACTCTATGACGAAATTAAGTGTATTGAATGCATGTAAATTTAATATTTTTTAATTTTTTAAAATACCCAACGGTATATATCAAAATTGCCAAATTGACAAAAAAAGCTGACTAATGCAAACAATTTCTCCATAAATAAACGAGCAGCTGCTACAAAAAAATTGCCTGTTGAACACCCTTCTATGCTGGATTCCAGAAGGTTAGGAAATTCCAGAAGACTGATATTCATCAGGATGTCCACATCCTGAACTCAGAAATTTTCAGATTTTTTTCACTTCATCATGTGATTCACTGTACTATACATCCACTAAAAATGAACAAATCCTCCAGAACTGATGTCTTTATTTTCACTGTGGCCTAGTTTCTACTGCACTGTTTTGAAATGTTAACTCTGAAAGTAAGGGACATTGTCAACTATTTTAAAAATAGGTTAAATTTACCTTTAGCTATTTGACTTTATTGCGGCATTGCCTTCTATCAGCTGTCCCTGTCCAGGTCTGGGGTGATTTGTGACGCTTGCTGCCCCTTCTGACATTTCTGAGCTTGCTGCTGCTTGTGCCCTGTCTCTTCTCTCATTGCATTAATTAAACTTTATGTGGGAAAGATAATATGTGAACAGTAATAAAGTCCTCATGAATTGGCCAATTCCTCTAGTAGCCACATATTCATTTTAAGTGTTTCTCTTCATTAAGAGATCTTCAAGAATTGCAATGATGTACATTATTGTTGCAGAACGCTTAAGACTATGCCTTTTCAGCAAATTTCATGCTGACATGAGTGACAATGGAGCACCTATATGAACTGGCAACTTTCATATTATGCCCTACTTCTAGTGACTACCTACTTGCTTCATCATTCCTAGACTGACAGTATAGTGGAAGGTTGTCATTGCCCCGGCTGTTTGCAATAGGATTGAGAGGTTAGGAGTGTGCCTTTGTGGTGCTGACAGCTGTGAAGCATGGGAAGAGTGTTAAAATAAACCAGGTTTGAATGGGAGCCATGCTGCACTGAAGGGAACTGGAAACGCAGTTTTGTTTCTAGGCCAGCATTCTTCAGCAATAGAGCCTGTTTGCAGATGACTCACAACAAGCTATTTCCTGAATATTTCATCTGATATATCTAAACGCTACCATGGAAGAAGCCCTGACCTCCTACAGAATTATTTCTGCCTGCATCGTGCAGTTGCTGCCCTTTTGCTTGTGGCATAAGTATGTTGACTGAGTCTTGCACTACCATCCCCACTTGAGACCATTCCCATCAGGTCAAGAGAGGTTCTCCTCCCCCTCTATTCTGCCTTGGTGAGGCCACACCTGGAGTATTGTGTCCAGTTCTGGGCCCCACAGTTCAAGAAGGACAGGGAACTGCTTGAGAGAGTCCAGCACAGAGCCACAAAGATGATGAAGGGAGTGGAACATCTCCCTTATGAGGAAAGGCTGAGGGAGCTGGGGCTCTTTAGCTTGGAGAAAAGGAGGCTGAGGGGTGACCTCATCCATGGTTACAAATATGTAAAGGGTGAGGGTCAGGACGATGGAGCCAAGCTTTTTACAGTGATGACCAATGATAGGGCAAGGGGCAATGGATGCAAACTGGAGCATAGGAGGCTCCATGTGAATATCAGGAGAAACTTTTTCACTGTGCGAGTGCCAGAGCACTGGACCAGGCTGCCCAGAGAGGCTGTGGAGTCTCCTTGGCTGGAGACATTCAAACCCCGCCTGGCTGCGTTCCTGTGGGATGGACTCTAGGTGACCCTGCTCTGGCAGGGGGGGTGGAGTGGGTGCTTTTCCGAGGCCCCTTCCAACCCCTAGGATTCTGGGATTCTGTGATTCTGTGAGATCATCCCTACAGCTCACCAGGAAGCTGGGTTTGCCTTGTCCCATTTCATTTTTCTGGCTTCTACTCCCAGAAAATTGTTCACCTGTTGTCCATAATAACCCATATCTTACTACAACTCCCCTAGCAAGCAGGCAGCCACAGGGCAGCTCTTGTCATCCCTGAACATCCCTTGCTATCTTGTGGATGAGAAGCCCTTTACTTCCACTCTCCAAAGTGTCTTCCTGGACGTGAAGGAGGCGAATAAATGCAGCGGGACACTGACAGAGCTGGGGTTCAGTAAGGTCTTTTCAAGGTCATCATACTGCTACAGTAGGAAAGACACAATTGTTTGAGGAAAACAAATCACAAGAAATTAATGATCTTTAGGCCCAGGTGTCCCCTTTTGTCAGCATAGTAAGGTTACCAAAAATAATGCTTCAAATCAGTGCAAGTGCCTCATTTTTAAAGAAGCCCTGCCCTCTTTTAGATAGAAGGAATTGAAAATAAACTCATTTAGAGGGCAGGATCTAGACAGACAAAGAGTGGCTTTGGGCTTTTTTGGACCCAGTGTGTTGAAAGAGAGCGTGAGCTCCAGCCTTGTTAAATTACTGTGCTGTCCTGTGTGTCTGATACCCATGCCACTGCTTCTAAAACTGCTGCTCTCAAGGGGTCAGCAGTGGTGATTTACTTACTGGCTTGCAGCAACTCAGAGAACTAGGCTGGCATTGCTAAATCCCAAAGCCAAGCACACTTTCAGAGATGTGAAATCACCTGGGGAAATGTAAAACTTTCTAAAGTAATTAGCTGTTAATTGTCTTTTACTCTTGGAGTGTCTCAGACTACTTCTAACTCAGTGGGATTGAAAAAAAAAGGAAAACAAAAGGACAAATTAAGGCACCAAGATCTGGTGCTTCCATAACTGGTATTGCATAAGGTGATGCTGATCTCAGCACCAGCCCTTAAATTATAAGTAGCTCCTTTTATTTAAGCAGAGTTACTGAAGATTATTCTAGGTATAAATGAGATCATAGACACAGAGGAGCTGTAATGTTTGTCACTTACGTATCTTATTAGTATGAGGCAGATCTCTGAAATAACATTGCCCAGAAGAAGAAATCCAAACAGTTGTTTGTTGCCATTTAATCTTCTTCTGCAGGCAAATGAATTAATAAGATAGAAATGCATGCAGTGAATTAACTACAGATAATGCTTAACGCATCAGAACAGATTACTTGCTCTTATGTTTAGGCTTTTGGAGAGCAAAAATAGCTGCAAACTAATCCAACAGTAGAACTCACTTCAATGAGGTTCTGTGTGCAGGTGGGGCACTTTCCCTTTAAGTAGAAGGATGAGAGTCCCTTGCTTTAGGTTAAAAAGGAGAATAAACCACTGTGTTTAACCAAAACATGGGCAAAATGCCTGTGAGTTTTTCAGGAGGCTTACACAAGTTGCAATTGGTTTTAAAGTCCCAGTTCCTGGAGTCCCATGATTATGCCAAGTTCTCTGCTTACAATGAAAGGACAAGGTCTGTTTTTTGAAATTGCAGAGGAAAGTCTTCTTTCAGGATGTTAATAAACACAGTTTGTATGTTGCCTGGTGGGAAATTCTTAGCAAAATTAAAAATAAGTGACAAAGAGCATAAAATCAAGAATATTGTTAGGGAATTCCCAAATAAGGATACATTTTAAAATTTTGTGGTTCTTGCAGTGGTTAACTGCCAACCACTCTTCTAATGTAGGCCAGGGCATGGTTTTCTCTATTTTCAAGAAAAGTGCTCTGTCAGCTTCTTCAGCTTTGTGTCCAGCACCACCCTCGGGGCCTTTCTACCCAGGACTGCCTGTGGTCTGAGGGCTCACAGCTTCTGAGTGGTGTGAAAGCTAGTTCTCTCCTCTTACCCCTCTGCTGGACACAGCTGCCTCTGACTTGCAGCCAGCAGCTATCGGAGGAGCCCTCTGGTCCTTGGCATGGGTCTCAGCTCATCGGCAGTAAGTACCATCCATGGTCAAACCCCTGCCCTGTGGGAATCACTGTGGAAGTCAGAGAGATGAGGGGGAGCGCAACAACAAAGATTCCTGTGAGGAAACAAAGCTTGTGCTTGATGTGCAATCAAGGTGCTGGGATTCCTCTGATATATATGTGTGCTGACAGATGGTCTGTCTTGAAATACTCTCTCCAAATTCCATTAAGCTCTAGGAAGGGAGTGAGCAGCTAGCAGCCCTGAGGAAGTAAGTGGTTTCTTATTAGCCATCCCCCATGCTTCCCACCCTCTGCTAACAGCAGCTGGTGGAGTGTCTTTTCCGGATGTTAGTTATCTGTCCATCTGGCAGGTACTTTCAAGCCTGCCAAGTTGAGTATAAATAGAAGAGCTTTTAGGGAAAAAATGGCAGACCTCAGTTGCAGACCCTGTATGTGCTGGGTTATGAAGTGTCCTGGTGGTTCTTGCTTTGAAGCAGTGCTTTGCCAAGGATGTTTTAGTACTGACATGGATGAGAAAGTTTTCTTTTTCTAAAATAATTTTTTTCTAAGAGAAAATTTTGAGGCTGCTGTCATGCCTCATTTTTAAATGCTGTGAAGAATACGCCTGGAAGCTGGGCAAAAGGTTTTCCTGATTTTATTTATTTATTTATGTATTTCACTAGAAAAATAAAGAGTGATTCAGTGGAGCCAGAATAGGATCAGAATGACTGAATTGTTTGCATTTAGAGCCCCAAAATGAAGTCTGAAGGAAAGTGAATTTAGACTTTATGGGGTTTGAGCAATGTTGCAAACAGACTCTTGTGTAAGCACCATCAGTGTGCAGTATTAACAGGAGAGAGGCATCCTGGTAGAGACACTTTTAGCACTTTCCACTGCCCACATATTTCAGGACACTGTTTAGAGCACCTTGTTTTCAGGTGTGAGTCTGGCCTGGAACAGGCAATGCTCAGATTTGACAGTAGTGAGCCAGTCAGGCTGAGTGGTGGCAGGTGAGTCAAATGTCAGTGGGGTGAGAAGGATACTGGCTAGAGGTCTTGGATACCAAGTGTGGATTTAGGTGCTTTATTTCCACCTGTGCATTGCAATGTGTGCCTAAATCCATTGCTCAGTGTAACTGCTGCTGTCTTTGTTATGACTCATCTGTCCAGACTGAGATATCTCCAGTACCATGGTCTATCCTGTGCTAGTGGTCTGAATTCCCTCCTACACACTGTGGGGAGATGAGCACTTTGTCTCATTCTAAGACAAGCACCTGAAGTCGGATACTCCAAGGAGCAGTAGGGACTAACTCTTTTCCATCTGATCGAGTCTACTGCCCAGGCAGTCAGCAGTGTCTCCCCTTGGTTGGCGTGCACGTTAGCCACAATTTTTTGTGTCAGTATATTAGCCAACAGATAATTACTGTGTACTCATAAATTGTACGTAATCTGTCTTTCAAACTTCTGTTCATTTTTAAATATGCCCATCTAAAAGTGACCCTAAGAACTGAGGGTTACAGCAAGTGTGGTGTTCTTGTGGTACCCATGGCACTGCTGCTGATCCTGTTCCCAGCTGGCCTGAGCAAGGAAATTAAAAGCAATTGCTCAGAGAATAGTTTTTATTTTCTTCTCAACAGATTTTACAGGTGCTTTGATGAGGCTAACTCTTCTCACTGTTTCATCTGCAGCCCAAAACAGAAGACATCATATCCCACTAGTTAGCAGGGGAAAGCAGCCATGTGCTGCTGAGTTCAGGGATGTTGTATATTCCCTTGCCCCGTGAGCACCAGCTTATCCAAAATACAGTGTCTGATCCTACTTATGATATTGCTGAATATTGAAGCCTCAAAACCAAACTCTTTGGAAAGTGTTTGGTGGTGTCAGAAAGTGTAGCGGGTGATGCTCAGCAGCTGGTGCAAGACATACTGAAGGACCCAGGGACTCAGATTTAAGTGGTGACTTTTGGCTCGGTTCTGAATATGTTGTGTTGACCTGAATGGGAACTCTCTGTAGTATGCAAAATAATCTGTCTCTATCTATCCAGCCAGTATTTGTGGTTTCTGCCCCATTCTTTGGGAAGGGAGAGGTGCTGGAAGATGGCTTTTCCTTGGTGGTCTGGATCTTAGGCTATGATGTAAATGTGTTTTTTCAGAGTACAGACAGGATGTGATGCCCCAGAAGGCAGTCATGATCCAGACTGCACCTCTTTTTCTCAATTGCTGTGCTCCTGAAGTACCAGATAGTTGAAGATTAGCCAGTATGATCTTGGAGACAGTTCAGCCTGGATGATGCCTTGGTATTTCACGCAAGCACATGAACTGTTTGCTTG
This sequence comes from Aegotheles bennettii, assembly GCA_013398125.1. Taxonomy (NCBI): domain Eukaryota; kingdom Metazoa; phylum Chordata; class Aves; order Caprimulgiformes; family Aegothelidae; genus Aegotheles; species Aegotheles bennettii. Next base: position 83,122 of record VZRW01008556.1, read on the forward strand.
CCAGATATGCTTAACCATGCTCCTATATTTAAGTTCACTCAGACTGACTTAGTGCTCATGTGGATAGTAGGAATGAGGATGCTGTATCAGAACAGGTCTCTCCAGGTACCATGTTTCTATCCAAACTTACTAATTTGATAGATGCTGTGTCCTTAGGGAGGAGAACTGGGTGGTTCTAGAAGGAAATTATTCATGGATAGACATCTGAAACTACTGACAAGATGAGCTTGTTTCTCCCTATTAATTATAAAGGGAGTCTGGATGATCTGTCCAGACATAGGTGTGCTTGTTTAAAGGCCAGGAAAACAAATCCCACCACTTCTGGCTCTGATCTCTGATCTCCAGGATGGTCAGTACAGTGTACAGTGAATTCTCTATAATGTACAGTTATTCTTACTGTGGTGACAATTCCAGGATGCAAAGCTAATCCTGTGGGCTGAGGTTTAGGTGAATGGGATGAATATGTTTCCATGAAATTATCTGGCAGACTAATTTGTATTTTCTTAAGTGGGTGAAGTGCACTTGTTAGCAGTGAGTGCTAAAAAAGCGTGTCTTACAGCACACGAGTTTGTACACTTCCATGTCTTTCATTGGAATATGACTTTAAGACATCCTATTCCGGTGATCAGTGTAAATCATGTCCATGTCCCACAGACCTTGAGGAGCTTTGTGGAGCAGGTAACACTGCGGGCTAGTGGTGTGATGTGTTTTCAGCACCTGCAGTATCATGGAACATCTTCTCATCTCATGAGAACAGGTAAATCCACTGACCCGATGCTCACATTTAGTAGTGTTTTTTTTGCTTTATGTATCTCATCTATGGTATTGTATTTACCCTCCTTCCATATGGAATAGCCCTCATCTCCTTAGAGTGCATGGTATATATGCACCTCTTGAAACCTCACTGTATTTATCAGGAGCTCTTTTTCCACTTGGGAGGCCCATGCAGCTGTTATGCTGCTGTCTGCTGGTGTGAAAAAAGAAATCCTCCAGCCAATGAAAGTGACTCACTTGCTCATTTGCTTATTTTCTGTATCATCTCCTGGAAATTGAAGGCGTAGCAGGGAGGAGGAGAGCTAGCTTTGCAGACTGCTTGTGAATGCCGCCTGTGTCGGTGGCATGAGGCCAGCTGGGCTGCCCCTTGGCAGTGTGAGACTGTAAGATGGATTGAACGGCATGTGGTCTCTGTGCTCGAGTGCCCGGGGAGCTGGCTTGGAGGAGCAATGGAGCACGCTCCCAGGCACGCGCTCTCCTTCCATTGATTCAGCAAGCTGTTCTCTCCCGTCTGTCAGAGCTAACAGGCTTCTCCGGGCTGCCTGCGCAGCCCCCGCCAGGGCAGGATGAATGAAACTCTGGTAATTACTACAGCATGACTTCACTAGCACCATATTGGTAGGGTTCATCTGCAGCTCATTAATTAAATGGTTGCCATGGTGACGGTTGCCCTGGTAGCGTGAAATCCTTTCTCCTCCTTTCCCCCTCCTCCTCTCCACTTCACAGGTTTTCTCATTCATATTCTTGTGTTTTACATGAATGAAGACCGAGAGGATCGCGGGGCTGGGTGAAGAGGCACTTGAGGAAAGATGATGCTTGTTTCCCCACCATGCCTGTCCTCTTGTGTGCCTGAATGATCCTTCAGCTCTGTCCCTATGTTTTGCTTTCCTTGGGTACATGGAGTATGCCTCATAACCATTCTATTTGTTTTCTTTGGTTGCTTACGGATAAAATCCTGATTATCCTGAGCACCTGTGTTATTCTGGGGTCCTGGGACCAGCTCCTCTGATTGCCAGTGGTGCAGCTGAAGGACTGGGTACTTCATTTGCAGCCCAATTGCAGAGACTTGGCAGTCTTCCAGAGCTGAGCCTTTGCCCATGTGGGTTTTCTGTGCTTGATTAAATCACAATATTTCCTCTGGCTCTGAAGCCAGAAAGGACCATTAACTCCTCAGGCTGGCCACCTGCATAATACAGATCAGTGACTCCCACCCAATGCCTTCTGCTTTGTGCCTGAAAGCTTGTGGCTGAGCTGTGATTTCCTTGTCAGAATATGTCTCGTCTTGGTATAAATATTGATAGTGAAGGAGAACACTGTGCCCTGTGGCAATGTCTCCAGGTGTTTAAGCACCCCTCACTGCTAAGAATCTGCCTCCCCAGCATGCATGGTGAGTTTTGTTTGGCATTGCTTCTCCCTTTCATGGTCGTGATTGCCCGTGGGTGCATTCTCATATCATCTAGCAGCTCCCTTACTCACTAAGAGTTGGGATCCTTTTCAGTCCCCGTGGATGCAGATGGATGGTTGATGATTTGCCCTTAACTCACCATTCTGCCCATGCCTCTCTGTAGATATTTAGAGAAGAAATACATCCTCAGTGGACAGCAAGACATGCCTGTATTCATTTTGTAAGGGTGTTTTTCCAGTTCAAAGTGTTCAAAGTAATGACAGGGGTGTGTTTCAGCATCCAAGATCAATGTTTTCATAGCACAAAATCGAGAGTGTGTGGTACGTTGGACTGTGAGGAAGTACAGCCTTCTGGGACAGTGTCAGAAGAACATACAGGGTGACGGGGCCCAAACTGACCTTGCCCATATAGCTGCTGGGAGTAGTCACTGGTGTGTGCTGTCCTTTGAGCTGTATCCTGGGGAAAGACACAGTGGTATGGACCAAAATCATACCTGTGGTGTATGAATGGCTAGGTAGTTGGGACGATCAGGGTTCTGGAGTTCATCTTTCTCCCTGGCTCTGTTTTATTTAACAGTCCAGACATTGCATTAGAAGTTGGGATAAAATTTAGCCCATGGGATGGATTATCCTTGTCTGCCTGCTACCAGCTTTCATCCAACTTTGTTCAAAGTGCCTGGCAATGGCAATGCTCTGAAGGAGGTCACTGAAGCAGCTGGAGCTAGGGGCTGAGCAAAATTGAAAATTCACACGTTCCTGACTTGGCCCTACACAGAAATGTGAAAAATTGCCAGGTCTGTAATGTCAGCTCTGTTTTCTCCAGCCACGATATGTTCTGGTTGACTGCTTGCCCTTTTAGAGGCAAATGAAGCTCTTGTGAAAGTGCCATGAGAAGTAGGGCACCTGGCTGAGGACAGCACCTGCCTCCCTGGGAGCTCACAGTTGCCACGTGTGACTCTGTGTACCCAGTGTTGCTGTAAAGCTTATTGAGCACAAATGCAAGGACACGCAGAGCCAGCCCAAATCCCCATTGTATTTTCTTGCCGAAATACTTTCAGGCCATCTGAGGATAAAGGGAGAAGGACCTCAGTTGTCTCACTGCCTCTAAACTACTGTGTGAGCGACTAGGAAATCCTTGGCTCTGTGTGGAAAAGCTTCCTGTACCAGAGATGGGAAACCTGACACGGTTTTGGCCTGTCCTTTTGTGGGTTGTTGCTTGGTTTCTCACTGTGGTTTTCCTTCCCCTTGAGTTTTCTATGCTAATTTTGTAATAACAGTTAGCACTGGGTTTCATAACACAGATCTGCAACATGCAATTAGAAATTGCTTTGTGTGAAATAAAGTATCTGTGAGTCATATCCAGACAAGTGAATTATCTGTGATTATTCAGCCAAGAAGGGAGACAGTGGTGAGCAGGGGAATGGGCACACCAAGGGCTGCACACCATTATTAGCATTTCCATACTATTTGGAAGCATAAGCTGTATACCATGGCAGGGTTGGGCTTATTAGGATGTCTGTGTGTAAACATCCGTGTGGTCAAGTACCTTTTAGAGTCCTAAAGTTCTATGCAGCAAATCTTAGCCTAAAGAGGTACTAAGGTTTCTTCAAGGGAAGATGGGGGGAAAAAAAGGTTTTCAGCACTGTCCTTGTTTGATGTGCCTAGGGGATGTGCTCCTTTTCATCCTCTGGGAATGAAAATTCACATTAAGAAGGGGCCCTTGGCTGTGCAGAAGCAGCTGGGAAACCTTTGAGGGTGCAAAGTTGCCAGGTCTGTGAAACAAGGTGGTTTCTGCAGTGGCCTCCCAGTGTGTTTGTTATTTATTGCCAGATAGGCAACCTACAGGCTGTGACTCTGCCGTCAGGGAGGCATGGACAGGAGGGCAATTTGCATTTCCTGAGTGGCAGTTAATCAGCCAGTGAGAGAGTCAGTGACAGCCTACGGATAATGCAGACAGGGAGCATGCCAGATGCCTGCTCCGCACAGTTGCACACTTGTCATGGGAAGGGTGATCTTTACAAAGGCTCATGGTGAAACCAGAGGTCCTTCTGCAAGGTGGGAGTTATGTACAGGGAGGGGGCTGACAGCACTTGCTAAAGAGCATCTTCATAGTCCTCAGTGTGTCCCTTCCACTGCCCAAAGAGGTTTGTATTCCATCCATTGCAGAGAATCAGTTGACCCTTCCTCAGCCAGTCACAAATGCCTCCATCTGTAAAATGACAGTGAGAAATGCTTAATCTTCTAAGACGAATCTAACAGATGCTTCTCCCAGGAAATGAACTAAAGGTTGCAGCTTTGCTTGAGCGATTGTGAGTCAGGTATGAGTCATTTCTCCCTTGAAGGGCATCTGGATGTGCTTTGCTGATAAACACACAAAGAGCACAAAGCCTGGGGTGAAAGGTTATCACAGGAAGGAGAAACTTAAAAAACCCAAAACCTACAAAAAACCTCTGAGATATACCAGTGTACCCTGAATCCTCCTCTGTAGCCCACACAATGCATTAGCTGGGGGGTTTAAATATATGGTCTCTCAACTCCCACTGCATGCTAGCTTGTAAAAAGCAGGCAGGAGCCTTCTGTTTTAATGGAATTTGGATATTTTTATCATATCTATTGTTGCTGTTGCTTCTGATTGCTGCAGGTGCCTTGAACCCAGGAAACCAGCAGTTGTGGATAAAATACAACTTCAGCTCTTTTTCCATATTATAGCAAGGTGGTCTGAGTATAGATTAAAGTCAGAGCCACTGAGTGTGATAGTACAGAGTATTTGACACCCTAGTAATTCATCAGTGTGAAAAAGTAGTCATTTGTGGGGAATAATGTGGTACTGGATGTCTTTCCAAAGCGACCATAAATGAATGAAATCAGTGCAGAAATTGCTGGCCAAAATTACCTGGCCTTGTGCTATGCAGATCTGAATAAGGGATCACAGTAGTTCTGCTGGACTTTTAAAAAAAATCACAAAAGGAGGCACTGGACTATAAAGATGTGGATGTAAAACTTGTTTCTTGGAGTAGACAATGACCGATTTTAGATGATCCTGTTAGCTCAACAGTAATCCCTGCTCCCATAGGACATTAGAGGTAGGAAAGCTGGCTGCTGCAGTGACCAATTACCTTTAATTGTGCTTCATCTGATGGAGCTAATCTTAGCCAAGTGCAGCCAGACACCAATTTTCATATATTGCTATTCTGACCATTTTACTCTCAAGCTGTTCCTTAGTGATGTATGTTTATTCACGGCAAAGGGCCTACAAAATGCAGCCTGGCATCCTGTCTTGGGAAGGCAGTGGAGCGTGGTCTGTAGGAAGAGCTCATATCTTTTACCAGGCTGACAGATACATCAGGCAAGGGGCAGACATGCTTGCGAGCACACAAGTCCATTCCCAGGTCAGGAATGGAAGCTGCTTCTTCCAAGAAGAGGCAGGTCAGGAGCAATTACTCTGGGTTCAACGTAATTATGCTAATCAATCAAGCAATTAGAGAGATAAGGGTGGCTGACTTTCAGGGATGAAGAAGTAGCTAGCCTTTTTGGGAAAAGAGAAAGGTTAGTAATTATATTAGGTTGGGCTGGGAGAAGAAGTGGTGGGGAAGGTTGAAATAAAAATCTCTGGTTGTGCCTGTGGTATCTGAGAGGGGGGTTATGATTTTTAGATTCTGGACTCATCAAGAGCTTACACTTTGCCATGTGGCAGGATATACTGTGGAGATGCTGTTTCTTCTGGCTGCTGCCTGCCCCAAGCTGGTGCTGGCAGATGCATGGAGTACTGGTGTTCATTGTTTCTACGTATTTGTATTGCAGGAGGCCCCATCCCTGTCCCCAGGCTGAGAGAGGAAAAACTCTAGATCATTCTCTGCGAACAGCCAGGATATGGTTTTTTTTGTGTGCGTGTATAAAACAGAGTTCTCTTTTCCACACGTCATTATAACAACCAGGGGAAATCTAGGTTTGGACCACCTCATAGCCAGACTGTTGTGTGTACCCCTGACCTGTGCAAATGTGATACTTCCTGCCCCAGCTATTCACAAATTGCCTTTCACCCTGGCACAGCCATGGATTCAAAACTGTCCAGAGAATGACAGTCAGGCCAGAATGTGACCAGGGTTGGGAGGTTAGCCCTTGTAGCCCTGTGCCATGGCAGAGATGAGAGATGCTATTCCTTTGGGGATGTCACATCTGTATGGCCAAGATGCAGGAATTGCACAGAGAAGAGCCTGTTCTGCTTCAAGCATCTCTTCCAGACACGTTCTTGACTTGAACAAGTTGTAACTTGAAGACCTGGAACATTTACTTTGTCCCTTGAAAGTTATTTTACTATGTCAATCACCTTGACAGGAAAAACTCCAGGCAACAAAGAGCTTATCCTTCTTGGAGAAATAGCTATTGCTGGGTAAAGGACATGTTTTTGGTCCTTCCTTAGGTCTGAAATGGAAGTAGCAGACTTAAAGGCCAATCCAAGCTGTCCAGTATTTAATTAGGTGTGTTCCAGTGAGGTAAACCCCTGAAAGAAAAGGTATTTGATAGCTGTAAAATGAAGGAGGGAAGAGAGAACTGGAAAGGGGTATCTCTGAAGGGAGAGATATTTCAGTGTGTCTTTCTGATGAAGAGGGCTTTAGTGGCTGTGGTTTTTCCTGTCTGGAAGGGAAAAGCATCTGTAGGCCTAATATGTTGGCCTTCTCTCTTTCCTTCTCCAGACCTTGCTGTCACAGTCCAGCTTTGACAAAACAGCAGTAAGGCAGGCTGGAAAACCTCCTCAGAAATAAACAAGTCAAGAAGTATTTTACTCAGAAATCAGCTTCCCAAGGCTGGTGACATACTTCAAGGTGGTGAATAATTGACCTCAACAACAGAAGGGAAAAAGCCCAACAAAACTATGTGCTCTTCCCTTTGGCAGGCTTCAGTTCCTTGGGAGATGGCTCTGCTGACTCATTGAGAAAGCAGTTTTCAAAACATGACTCCTTCACTTGGATCCAGGGAGCTCCTTTCCCTGGGAATGGCAGCCCACCTGCCCTGATCAGCAAAGGCAGGGTAGGTCATCTCCTGTTCCCTATGGCAGGGAGCCATGTAACATAGTAAATAAGTAGATATCAAAGTACCAGAAACATGAAACAGTAGAGGTTGCTGGTTCAGTTCTTTCCCACTAAACATTTGGTTTCCAGTATATGAAGATTGGAGCATGGTGCAATGTAAACACAACTCCCTGCTTTAAACATACAAATTGTGTCCCAGGACGGCCCTAAGGTACTTGGCAAGATATGCCAGGGAAGAGGTGGTTCTGTGCTTGTCCCATCGCAGGCTTTGTATATTGCAGATGTGCTCCTGGATGCTGTGGAAGGAAGGCAGGGTGCTGGCAGCATGGCATGTTGGATGGCACTTTTTGTGCAAGTGAATTAGGAGTTCTTTGCCTAGTCTCTAGCCAGAGGACATCATTGTGTCTGTCTTGTGTGTGCTAAGGAGTCTTTTGTTTAGGCACAGAACAGGGGAAGCTACCAAAGGGATCAGAGTAGCGAGGGCTGTGTTGGAGGACAGCCAGAACAGGGCCACTTTTCCTTCAAGAGCTCACGTTGGTGCCAGGACTCTTTCCACAGGGAACTTTTAGTGCTGGCACGATTGCAACCTTCCCCCCAGCCTTGGTCATGGTGGTGGAGAAACACCTGGCTGGGAAAAAGGAGAATTTTATTCACATAGCTCTTGGCAGGGCAGATCTGTGCTGGAGAGAGGATCTAATTCATCAAGGTTTTCCCCACCAATTGCCATCTCTTTGGCATGGCTGGAGTGAAGCATCCTTCTCTGAACAATCTCATGTCGGGGTGAAACTGAGAAGAAACAGGAGAGCTCCCCGTGGGAGTTGCTGGTTGACAATTTGGGTGGAAAGGAGAACATGGTTGTTGTCCCTTGCCTGATCTGTACTGGCACAAGCAGGCTCCTGGATCCCAGTTCTCAGTGTGAGCAAATGTGCAAAGCATTTTCTCCCTTGTTTGCTTCCTAGGAAGTCAATCGTTCTTCCTGCCTTTGCAGGGAGCAAGTAGGACATGCAGTTTCTACAAACAAGGGGCTGGGGAGCAAAGAGGAACTGGGGCTTGGACATCTGTTTCACAGAAGATTGGGTCAGACCTGCAAGGCTGGGACTGGCTCATCTGCCTTCCTGGCTGATGACAGCTGACAGCTGTGGAAGACAGAGGGAGAGGGGGTGACAGGCTTGGTGTGAAAAGAAAGGGAGCTGGGATTGCAAAAACACACTGATGAAGGTTTTGCTAGTAGAATTCCAATTCCAAATCTACATGTGATGAATTAAAATCTCAATGGTGTTTAGCAAACGCCGCTTGCCAGGCCAAATTAGCAGCCTCATTTGTTGCTAGTGGCAGCTCTTTAAAACTCTTAAAGAGGGGCTCCTTTTAAAATGTGGCATAAATAGGATGTTTTCTCAACAGTAACATTTCCTTGCATGAACATCGCAGTAATTTTTGTACCCTTTGGTCTCCCACAGCTGGTATACCAAAAGAAAATGACAGCATAAAACCCGGCCAAGCTCCTTGGAAATGCAAATAGACCGGAACCACTGGTGTCCTCTTAATACAGCATCAATCACTGCTGGGTGCTGGAAGTGGCAACATGTTCGTTACGGTCCAGGCAACCATCACAGTCAGCAGATGGAGAAGGTTTAAGACCAAGTAGCAGTGTTTTGGAGGTATGTGTGATTCTCTGCAGAAAATGGGACACAGATGGGGCCTGCTTTGACCTGCTCACTCAGTAACTGCAAAATCCTTGTGTTTTCAGACCAGCTCTGTATTTATTACCAGGCTCTGTGGCGTGGTTTGGAAACACTGCGCATACTCCCTGCTCGTGCTGGTCTTTGTTGGCTGGTAGCTGAACTTCCTGTGGATTTCAGTGAAGTAGCAGACAATAAACAAAGGCAGGTCCTTAGCTTCTGGTGGACTCTTCTCAAGAAAAATTAACCTGTTTACTTTCTCCAAGCAGACTGCTTTTCCAAAAATAGTATTCTTTGGAGACAGTTGCTGCAGGTGAACCTTGCAGCTGGTGCTCAACACCACATCCATCGGCCACAAGAACAGAATGAGATCCATCCATTCTAGAGGATGGTCATGCCACAGAGACTTCTCCCAGAAGGCAGCTGGACCTTAGAAAGCATGGGTGGCCGTGCTGGACTCTCCGTTGGAATGGTGATGGTGTGAGATGTTTTCACCTGGTGATGAAGTGTAGAGTGGCTTTTAGCCATAGTATGTTCTGACCAATAAATACTGGTTTTACCAAAGAGTAAGATGAAGTCTGCTGCTGATTTCAAGGCAGCCCTTTTAAGGAGAAAGGTGATAAATAGAAGGAATATAGTAAATACTGTGTTGTGCTCTGGTTTGACTTGCAGGATGGCTGTCATTAGGAGATAAGTGTAGGTGTGATTACTTGGGTGTGCCATCTTTGTGGAGAACAAGCAACAGTCACTTTCTAGTGTATGGACCTATACCTTGCCTGTTTTAGAGACCTGCCTCTTGAGGAGCTATCTCTCACCACTTCTTCTTTCTCACTGACTATCAAGGGAACCTAGGAGAACAAGCCAAAGAAGTGTCTGTGTTACAGGTGTCTGAAACAATGAAAGATAAATCCCACCTGCAGAGACCTTGTCATGTGTCCAAGCCTGGTGATCTTCCCATGTCTTCAGCTATAACTATGTGAGAACACAGTAAATTGCTCCTTTAATTTCTCCTTGTGCCCTCAGAGGCTTCAGCAAGGTCTCTGATGGATCTGTAGCTGAAAGATATGTTCAATAGAAGCTACTAACCCAGTTAACACATTAGTTCACACATGAGTAAATTTTGATTCTTTTCAGTAGCATATTAACAGCCTGCATACACCTTGGGGCAGAACATCTTTCTTCCTTCTTGTAGTCCTTTGAGTCCTGATTGTGCTGTCCATATGGATAGCCCTAGTAAGTAACTTCCAGGAGACACTGAGATCTGTAATTCTGGATTTCTCTTGGCCAGGTCTACATGATACATACCTGAGTGCATTGCTCTGTTGGGTAGATAATATGCGTTTCTTATGGACACAGGAGGCCAGAAGAAGACTGTTTTGAAGGTTATGTTGCAGTTCTAGTCATACCAGCAACACTGTTTTCAAAGCTTGTTTTATTTGAGTAGCTCTAGGGATGAATTTTGGGCTGTGCTCAGAAGGATAACACTTTGTTATACTATCCCGAGTGCTTCATGCAGGAGCATGCCGATTCTTGGATGTCCTTGTGGGATGTTTGTTTCTCAGCCAATTTCTGTTTCAAAGCTTGCTTTTTCTAAGAACACCAGGTGGTTATGCGAGTCACTCTTTTCAGGTTACTGTCTCATGTCACGGAGCAGCGAGGGGTATGTGATGCAGCTGCCCAGAAGAACTGCTGAGGATTTGTAGTCACTGATGACTAGTAGATACTAAAGGTGATTAATAGCTGTGCTGGTGGTAATACAACTGAAGGATCAATCCAGCCTGTGTAGAATCACAGCTTAGAGCAGTGAAGGATTTCTTGCCAGTGTAGGAGGATATTTGCACCACCTCTATCTTTTAAGATGCTTATTGTATATTGCCTCCAGGGAGGGTGGTTGGAAGCTAGAGCCCAGCTTGGGAGCTGTTATACATCCTTTTCTCCTCCTTTAACTACAGGTGGAGCTGAGGGGCCACTTTCTGACTTAGGGAATAGTTTATCAAGTCTTGCCACCTGAAATGTCATGGATTTCCTTTTCCCCTATGTCCTCCTGCTTCTCTGCGTCTCCTTCAATCAAACCCTTGTTTGAGGAACTGATTCCACTTGAAACATTTTTTTTCTCTTTCCCTCCCCCCCAGCAATATTACTTCCCTGATCCCACTCTCTGCTTGATCCCACAATCTTCAGGGTTGATGCAATGAAAATGGTGAGCAGGACTAGATGTTTCAGGGCAGTAGCCACAATTGTCAAAAGAAGCCATGAGTTGGGCCAGGCCTTGAATCCCAAAATATTACAAGATGAGACAAGTTGGGATGCACAGAGGGGAAGATGCTGCCTCGACTCTTGACCTGAAAATGAGGAAGGATCACAGTGAAAAAGAGGGGCATACTTGGAGGATTCTCAACTTGGTGCTTAGCCCAGGATAGCAATTGCTCTACACTAGCGTGTGGCATCACATTAAAAGCTGGCTGTTGTGAACCCTGTGAGGTTCTGGCATGTCTTATGCAGCTTCACAGCCTACCTAACATCAGTAGCATGAGCACAACGGGTGAATGCTTCTTCTGCAAGAATGAATAAGCTCTGTCTTATCTCAGAAACTATCCTCAGTCGAGGAGATGAGGGCATTCCCCACTCCATATTCTGCAAGATGTCCCCAGAGAGGCATGCCTTCAGTGTCCTTTCTATGGCTCCCGTGTGTGGGAATCTGGCCCTGCTGGCAGGTATCCAGCAGTACTGGAGAGGCTGTTTGCTTCCATCTGGCCTACTTTCATGCAAAAACCAGTGGCAATTTAGAAAAACAAGGCATGTCCTTTGTGACAGATAATTTGATTCCATGAGCAGAACAGAGCAGGGAAGTTACAGCTGTGTTTGGGACTCTGTCCCTGCCATTCAGTTAGCAGGATGGAGAGTGACAACACCAACAACCAGGGGAACAAACACGCATTTAATCACCTGAACACGCTGGGAGCCCTCAGGTCAGGGCACTCTAGCCACTGGTTTCTGTCAGTCCATCTTTTCCAGGAGTCACAACATGCACTGATGTCAGCTTCACAATAAGCCACCTGGGTCAGAAGAGGTCCCCCACGGTGTCAGGGTATTTCACTGCCTGTTGGCTGGGGTAGCAGAGGGCTGTCCTGACAAAGAGCTGCATGGTATGGAGAAAGCAGTAGTCCTGTGCAAGGCAACCTGATGTCCTTCAGGGATTAACAACCCATGGTAGAGCCTGGATCTGACACGGATGCACCCCCTGACTCTGTCCTCCTCAATATTTCTAAGCCAAGCAAGAGTGGCTGCCACAGCTGGACGGCTGCTGGCCCACAGGGCAGGTGTGCCCCCAGAGGTTCTCTCTTGGAGACCACTACAGTTCTGCCAGGTGCAGTGTGGGAACCAGGCAGGAGGCAGAGCTCAGATGTAGATAGAATTGGTTGTAAAGGGTGTAAAACAAGCACTGTTTACTTTCTGCCCAGAGTGGACAATACACCCTGTAACCTTCACCTTCCCCCACAGTACTGCAGTCAGGGCTGTTGTATTTATTATGATTATTTTTCTCCTGGTTGTTAAAAGACGTGATTTCATTGTTGTTATTTTTAATCTATTGGCTCTGGAGGGTTAGGATGCTACCTGCTGACCCTCTGTTTCAATTCAAATCATACCTTTTTCCTGGTATCACTGGTATCACAGCGACAAGCCCACTCTGGAAAACAACAATGGTGCATTATGCAGACTTTGACTTCACAGCTGATGGGAGATAAAATTATAAAGAGGGGTAGGTGAATCATCTGCTCTGGAGCACTGATGAATACACACGAGGCTTTCAGATCGCAGCTCTGTGTGGTACAATGAGTGAGTGGAGAAAGGGAAACAATAAGAGATTCAGACAAATCCAGGAAAGCAAAATGACTACGTGCTGGTAGGAGGGTGTCTTCTTCCACTCTCACGCTGGACTCTCCTGGCAGAACTGTAGCATTACAATAGTGCTTTCACCCTCTCTTTTTTTTTTGTCCTGTCTTGTGGTGGATTCAGTGACAAAAGGGGGTTCGTGCAGCATGAGATGGGGCCCCTTGTCTTGCTGGGTGGTCACTGTCACCTGGGCTGTGCTTACTGCAGCACAGTGGGTGAATGCATGGAGTGACAAGGATGGCTCAAGAGAGGTTTTGGAGAAGGAGTTCCTGAATACATCAAGACACGTACAGCTAGGGGGAGGGATCGAAATAACAGATCTTCATATTGATTTTTAAAAACCCATAAAATTTTCCTTCCTTAAATGTTAAAGATCTAGAAAAGTTCCTCTCTCTTTCTCTACTGATTCTTTGCTTTGCTTCTCTCACCTCACGAAGCAAGAAAATGTGTTTGCTTGGAGATCTTTTCTTAAGTCTGGAAAACTGAGAGGGTATAAATCTCTCTTTTTCTTTATTTTGCTTCACTCGAAAGATCTGAAAAAGGCAAAAGAAGGTACTGCTTTGAATGTTTGGTTTTGTTCTATTACTGTCCCTCAAGATATGTCCTTCAAACTTGTGAGCAAGCTTTTTGAATTTTTATTGAGGAAACAGAGCATTCAGAAAACAAATCTACACTTTTATGAGTGTCAGATAATATCTGGGGCAAGAATCCTGGATAATGTCAGGAACTTCTTTAACACTAAAACAGTGCCAAATCTGCCCAATTAAGTGAGAAGTCCAAGAGGTGAACCGAACATGGTGTCTCCATGTGTTGTCAGACACCACATGCCAGAAGGCTCTGTCAGTTGATAGGGTCAGGTCCAATAAAAAATGGACATTGAAAAATAGCTATGGCAAAGTCTGTACCATTTAGCAGGGTGGGTGGCGAACCATGAGAAGAGAGGGAGACATCTTTCTGGTCTAAATTAGCCCACCTAAGCTTCCCAAAATGTTTATTGCACAGTATGAAGCAGTTTATATTTAGGGAGAGAAGGAATGACAATTGACTTTGTGCTGACATCAGATTTTACTGCACCGTGGTTGAAGCACTTGCTGTGGGAGAAACATCTGTAAACCAATGTGGAGACTAAACTGCTCGTTCATATGCATATGAATAAAACATTGTGAAGGAACTGGGTGCACCAGAAATTTTTCTGTTATTTGCAGCAATGTAAAGACAATGGGCATGAGTGGTCTTCCTCCGGATTTAAAAGATTTATAAAAAGGTGTGAAGGTCTTCCCTTCGCCATTGGAAGCAGCCCAGGGCAAGGAATGTAATTTCCTTTGGAGCATGCTTTGCCCACGCTGCGTGGACAGCCGTATTTCTGCTGGGTCACAGAGGCTCGCAGTACCCTTCTCTGTAACACTGGCTCTCCACAGTAATTTAATAGCTCATATTTATTGCAAAACGGTTATTCATATCCCATTAGGTTTTGGGGGGGTGGGAGTGTGTAGCAGTAAGCAATGTACATTGTCATGGTTCACAAAGCTCTTGTGACACTTAACAACCGAGAGGAAATTGCATTTTTGCCCGCAGTAAAGCAGCTACAGAGATGGAAGGTATGAAATTAGTCAGCCTTCGCATGCATTAATCAAGGAAAGGAACTTGCAGATGCCCTTGGAGAAAGACAGACTGAGAGTAGAAACTGTGCTATCATGGAAGCAGATAAGACCAAGAGGTTGATGTGGATTTCAGCACTGGGAGCAGGAGGAAGGGGAAATTCGGAAATAGCAGGCCTAAGGCAGGCTTTTCTGAGCCACCTAGGGTTTCGGAGTCTTCTGGTTGTCCCCAGTGGGAGAGGTACCATGTGAAGACTGGAAGGCATACAGCTGGCTCTGCACCTTCTCTGCTCTGACACTGTCCCTGCAGGTGGGACAGGTGACCGGCCTGCACAGAGTTATGTGTCCTCTGGCAGCGTGAGTCTGCATGCACAGGACAGCACTGCGTCCTCCTTGGCAGGCACTGCCATGCCTTCTCCTGGGGCGGCTCTGACACTGAGACACAGGGATGCTCTGCATACGTCGCGGGGCTGGAGGAAGAAGAAACAGCAGAGAGAAGCTTGTGTCTGCTTCCTCTGGGAAACTGGCTGGAAAATCCCAGGCTGGCCTGACGTTTAGTGCCTCTGCAGTGCTAGCAATGGTGTTGGAAGCACAGGAAGAAGAGGCAATCACAAGCCAGCCCAGAGACAGCCATAAGCACTGTCCTCCACGCACAGCCAGAAAGCTGCTCTTCCCTGTAACTCTGCCTGCAGAGTCACTGAGAACCATCAATACAGCCAGCTTCATCCTTGCAGCTTTTCTCACTCGGTGTGTTATTCGCCACCCACCCCGGCTTATCGTTGTGCTTGTTTTCTCCTGCGTTCAAAGGTTGTGTGTCTGAGATCCCTGGGTGGAAGATGATTGGTTTTGGTGCTGAATACAGCTTTTTGGGATTGATGCAAAACTGATTCTGTTCATGAAACTTGAGGTGACTTCTTAGCTCTGCAATATGAAATGTGAGTACAGCTCACCTTGCAGATGGTTGACTAAAATATTAAACAGTGATTCACCATTACTCACTGTCTCATCAGCTCATAAATTTAAAATAACTCCCTTTTCTACCTTTTTTATTTAAGGAAAAATAAAAGCAGTAAACCTGTATTATGCATAACTATGCTTCAGAGAGGTCTGGTAATAAACTTTTTACTGGCTTCTGCCTCTACATTAGTCGAGAACTGAAGCAATGAGAGGGGGAAGAAATCTTGCATTTCTATGTTTATAGAGAAAATAGAAATAATGGCACCTCTGGCAAAATAAGGAAGTAGAAATGTGAATGCAATTGTCCATTATACTACTTAGGAGGATGAAAATTATAGCTGGACACTGTGATTACAGGCATCAGAAAATAAGAAGGTGCTGTCATATTGTTTCTGGGGTCCCTATTAGCTGTCATTAGGCATTACCCAGGAGACAATTTGTAACTGCTGAAATCCTCATTAAAAAAATCTCACAGATTTTCATCTGTAAACCAAGCAGCTTCTTTCCTACAGCAAGCCTCTGTCCCCTAAGCTGGGCACCCACTGCCTCTCTGGGCATTAGGGGAGCTCCAACCCATATGCACCAGCCCTGCTTGTTTTCTGTCCCTTTTCTTTACTTTTGGAGTGTAAGTACAGTACTCTGCTTGCAAACCCCTGTTTCTGTAGTGGAGGAAGCTGGGCTGTAAATGGGAGAGCAGAGGTGACACAGGATACACAGTCTCTGGGACTGAGGGCACAGTGAAGGCGTTTCTTCTTTTATTGGTGTAACTGGCTCTGAAGGTTTGTTCTCCTGCGAGAAATGGTGAATTTAACCGAAAAGCTCTGGAGAGAGAAATGTTTTTGTATTTGTTTTTAGTCTACAGTAAGTTCCAGTGGCTTGGTATTCAGAGTGCTTGGGGTTGTAAATATGCAGAGTTGGAAGCAGTCCCTGCCCACGTGTTGTGTGGCCAGAGGAAAGGCTGGGAGAAGAGACTGAGACTACCAAGGTGAGTGGCAAAGCTAGAAATGTGGACTCCTGGTTCCCAAGCCAGGACTCCATCTGCATAGACCAGTCTGCTTATTTCAACTTCCCTTGAAAGGGGGGTAATCACCCCCTGCCCCTGATTTTAGCTGCTCTGGGATACAGCTTAAGGTGTGGGGTACTAGAAGTTACTGAGGGCTGTATTAGTTGGTGCCAGACAGGAGCCACCTCCCAACCACAGCCATGGCAGATCAGAAGCATGTCACTTATCGGTGTTTATACCTGCTGGGACCCATCCAGTGGCCTCTCATGGCTGGACCAGTGCATGCAGCACTTTGTATTCCAGCCTGAGAAAGAAAAGTTACTGAGGGACATTTGAAACATCTATGCTGACTAATACAAAAATTCAGTGATTTTGCTGTCTTGTGTCATCTCTCATCAGACTCCAGTGGCTGTAGTACTTGCTTTTTGACATCAAGTAGAATTCAAGTCTCATTTTTAAGGATTATTCTGCTGCTGCGAGTGAAAGGAGTGGGACCATAAACATCTCTGGGCTGCCAGAGGTGGTGTTTGCCCTCTCCTTTGGTTAATTATAGCAGAGAGACTCGGCCTAAGAAAACAGCAAAACATGAGCCCTTTCAGTGATCAGCAAACACTTGTGAAAAAGACAGAATGATGGCAGAAAAGCACTGGCACTAATAGCTTTGAATCATGGCAGTGAGATGAACAGACTGAAACCAGATCTCCTCCCTTCTGTGGTAAAGGAGACGCCCCACTTGCACCCACTCTAGGGTCTTCCTGTCTCTGGTTCCTGTCTCTTGCAGGAGTGAAGCTAGAGTGCATCCAGAGAAGATACTCTGGTCCACTAGACTTCTCACAAGTTATGAAATTATGGCATGAGGCAGTTGTCTTCACCACATTATGACTCAATGTAATGTCTTGTAATGAGTCTTGCCTGTAAATCAAGTCTTATGGTAGAGTCCCGGTGTTGTCCATTACCCCATTGTGTCAGTAAGCTCCGTGATTATTCTTCAGCATGGAGTAGACATGCCTAGTGCCTTTCTTTGTAAAGGATGGATGGACTGGCCCTCTGGCAGCCCTGGGAGGCAGGGTTTGACCCACACTATAGAGTCCTCTTTGTGCAGCCTGGGTCTCACAGTAAGTGTGATGAGTGGGCATTGAAGAAGAAGAAAAACACCACAGGCTTGAGGCTCAGTTCCTCCTGGCTTAACAGCTCAAGATGGCCTTTAATATCACTGTTGTCTTTTCCCCAACTTCCTCTTTGCAAATTGTTGTTGTGCTGGCCCTGGGGCTCGTTTTGGTGAGGAAGCATCGACTTAGGTTCCCAGAGGAGCTGCCATTCTTTTGTGCTCACATCAGCTGCATCTCTCCTGGTGGTGCCTTTCCCTGGTTGAGGTGCTGTCACTTGCAAGCTGCCCAGGAACATCATGATCACGTGGCCAGGGAATTTAGGTGCTGAACAGCAAGAGTAGAAGAGGATAGGCAGTGGTAGTGCAAGGTTGTCCACGTCTGCTTTGCACCGAGGTTCTTGCTACCCATATGATGTCATGGGTAGGAGTCTGAGAGCCATTGTAGGCATTACCTGAGAGAAAACTGCCTGGAGAGTGCCTTATTTGCCACTTGGATGCCAAGAATGACAGGAAAAGCACATGGTCCTTCCTCTCATTGCCCTCTCACCTCTGCCTTCAGGCACTGTGACAACCTGGGAACAGTCTGGCTTTATTTTGGTGTCTTAGCTTCTGTTGTGCTGATGAAAGGTGGGTCCTGTTTGACTTCGCTGTCCCTTCAGGGTTTCTGTCAAGATTTCCTGCTTTTCCCATAAACGGGGCCAAAAATGCTTAAGAAAATGGCAGTTTCCCAGGCAACCACACTCGACAATTTCATCAATTAATCAGGAGGAAACTAAGGAAGAGAATGGGAAGCAGATGCTCTGAGCAGGACAAGGCTATGAATGATTGATGTCATCTAAGAGACAGGCAGAATTTACGCCAGGAGAGACCCCAGCCTGGGGCTGAGGCCATTTCCTATGCAAGAGCTCTTTACTGCAGAATGATGGCAGGGAGCCAGGAATGGCTTCCCAGGCTAATGTCCAGTCTAGTATTTAGAAAATTATGAAGCACGCTTTAAAATATAGACATGGTGGCTCAGAAAGGCACAGAAAGGCTCAAAAAGACATGAAGCAGGAGCTACATGCTTGTTTTCCCTACCACATGTGACAGACCTCCTATCAAGCCTAAGAAAAATGGATTTTTGATCCTCCCCAGCTGAAGTTATAGGCAGCTGTGAACTCTTCAAGATGTTAATTTCCTGCCACATTTGTGGTCATGACATGCTAGCTAACCTGCCTGTATGTTGTAGTCCATGCAGACACGTTTAACCACCAGTACTGCCTTAAATTACTGCCTGCAAATGCAAGGCATCTGAGGGAGAGATTGGGTTTCTTCTGGGGGTCTGTGGTCGGATTAAAGGTTGTAGAGCTCTTAACAAAATGTTTCAGTACTTTGTTCAAGCCTTGCTGAGAATGGCAATGGCAAGAGGAGAAAATCAGACAATGATTCTTCAGGTTTTTTGTGTTTTCTTGCAACTCAATCAGAATTCTTGAAGAATCTCCTGAGACAACAAGGTGAAATATGTCTTGGTATGTTAGAAGTTTATTACAGTAACTTTAAAACCATTCTTTTTTTTTTTGCCTTTTAAACATATTTCATACTTCATTTTTTTTCTTCATGGCAGTTTTCCTCGTAAGATTTTATTCCTTCGATTTCCCTCCACATTTAACAATCCAACTTTTGTCTCTGATGGAAGTAATTAACTGGACCTAATGATGGAGACAGCATTGTGATACACTTATTTGATACACTGCACAGATTTTCTCTATATCAGTTCATATGACAGTGTATCCTTCCCTTAACACTTTCATTTAAGTGGGTTCTGGAACAGAGCTTTTGCCTAAATCAGCAAGAAAAAACAAAACATCTCTTGCTGTAAGCATTTGTTCCTTTTAGCTCAGTAATAAATCATTCCTGGGAATGATGAGCTGATGTAATTTGTCAATTGATCATTGTAATGCACATTGTGGTACTGTATCTCACGTCTGGAGTGCATCTTTTGATTAGAGCAGACCTCAGCTTTCTGCTTGTAAAAGCAAATGAAAAGATGCTCTTGATGGCACTGTTGAAATGGGTATTAACTGCATCAAAAAAATCAGTAAGTAAAAGAGCAAGGTTCAAACAATAAAAGTGTTCATAAGGAGAAAAGCTAATCAGAAATGTTAGACCCAGGTTAAATCTGTGGTCTTTACTAGGATGGATTTACTCTCTTTGATGATATCAGCCCTATAGCTTTTCCTTTTCTGATACACTCACAAACCATTAAATACACCTTCCAGCTTGCATTATGGGTACCTGAGATACAAGACATTTCAGACTTCCCTTTCTTTTAGATAATTCATTTTAGGCCTTCCCTTTGGTAAGGAGTGGGAAATGTTATTCCACACGAAGCAAACTGGATTAACCAGTTTTTTCAAAGCAAGTAAGACCTTTTGGTCCTCCCAGGTACAATTTTTCTCCCAGATGCCTGGGATGAGCAGGGACATGCATCTTTCTGCATGTATCGGGTTGGGTTGGTGGTCCATGATGGTTCAACATTGCATGTATATCAAGTCCCATGTCTGGAAGAGGGACAGAATGTCAGGGCCTCAGCCAGGACAATTTTCAAAAACAATGCCAGCAGTCAGTGTTGCACTCCCCAGGTACTTCCCAGGGCCATGGCCTTTCTCCTGCCCCAGGACGTCTTTTCCAGGTGATGGCTTGAGCTGCAGAGGTCTCAGCCAGAAAGGGGTGGTGAGAAGAGCAAATGAATAGGTCTCAGGGATGTTCCTCAGACATGAGACGCTGGGAGATTGCTTTCCTGAGTTACGGGCACAGTCTCTCTTACTGTGAGAGCTGAGCACTCCAATGTCTTTCCTCTGCCTCTCCTTATAGTGTCTCCCACCTGGCAAGGGCATAAAGAGGGAAGTCAGGACACAGGAAATGTGATCTCCCTGGGCACCAAAAAATGCCATCAGGCAGATCTTGTATCATCCTGCTCAGCTGCTGTCTAAACACTGTGAGACACCCAAAGTAGCCAAGGGGTCAGTTCCTCCCCTAGCCAATGTGTTGCCCTGGAGTCCATTCCCTTGACTTCTGGGTCAGGCTTGAGAGATAGACAGTCCCAAGGATGGCCGAGGAATATGTGCTTTCCCACAGAAAATGACCATCCTGAAGTAAGTCCTACACCAAAATGTGAAAGGTGGCTATAGAGTGTTTTCACCCCTCCCTCCCATCCTGTCTTCGGTGACAGCCCTTGCTGTTGTGCCTCCTGGACACCTGGCAAAAAGGTCTTTATTTCTTTCTGTCTCCCTCTCTCTTTCTAGAATCCTGCTAAGTTGTCAAACCCATGTCTTTCCTGTTGGTCTGCTGAAAAGTGAAGCAGCATGGTATAAGTGGAATTTAACATCAAACTGAGTGAATGAAGAGCAGTTAGTTGGATAGTTCTCTCTGCTCTTTGCTCTCTTTCCTGGCCAAAATGTGAGGAAGCTCTGCACCGAGAAGGGAAAAGGTACTCATCAAAAGGCACTTGTCTATCCCAAAGCAAATGCAAGCTTCACTCTCCCGGGGGTGAGGGAGGGACTGAGCACCTTCCCAGAGCAGTGCCGCAGTGCTGCTGAACATTGTGCTGTTTGGAGCAGAGAGCCAGCTGAAACTGCAGCTCCAAACAAGAAATTCCCAGTGGTAACCCTAACTCTAACCCTACCTCTGGCAGCAATAGCCTTGTGACTGGCTTAGTCTCTGCTGAGCAACAAAACTTTGCGACACAGTTTCAGACTGCAGAAGCTGAAGTTCCTTAAAAACATGGACCCATTTGTTGGGATCAGACAGTAAGTGGCTTTTAAAATCAAAGAACAGTGACACTGGTCAGTTTTTTTAAAATCAGAGAACTTGGCCCTTGAGATAAGTTAGATGGTTCTTGCCTCTGAAAAGTCAGGAAAATCAAGCATGAGAGGGCAATTAGAGTGGCTGCACCTTGCCTGCATGGATGTGGACTGCTGGCTGGGAAAGCCCTTTGCTGCGGTTCTGCACAGCGATAATGAGCTGGGCAGCGGTTTGGTTTTCTTCCCTGAAAGACCTGTGCTGGTCCCGGTGCAGGAAGGTGCATAGGGATTTCCTTGATGCTTTCATTTAAAAGACAGGGTTGATCTCTAGGCAAAATATTATTCACTCAAGCAGCAATGTCCTTGGTGCCTGCCTGTCCCAGTCTTGACCTTTTTGGAAAGTTGCAGCTCAGACGAGTTGTCTGTTTCCCAGAAGGAAGAGAGGCAAAACGATGCATTTAAAAAATTCTGACATCCTCGAGATCCTTCCTGCTTTGAAGCAGAATGTGATATTTGGTAGAAGGAAGCTGGCTCAGAGTCAGGCTTTTCTAGCTCTATCTGCAGGTTGCATTGATCAAACCTGTAATTTATTTTTTTTTTACAGTAGGAGTCAAAACCTCCTACTGTTAAAAATCAGGCACTGGGATAGAGTCTGAAAGCAGGTAACTCCTCTGCTCAGCTCAGGTCACAGATGATGTCCTTGTGTTTTGGGGGATGCAAAGACCATCTTGATTTTGAATGAAAACAGGAAGGGAGAGAAAAGGAAAATCACTTAGGTTCTGGTAATGAAGATCTGCTCTCTCCTTCTAGGGTAATGTGCTTGTTCATCTTTTTGCAAATTACCTCCTCTTTCCCATGGAAAAGCCTCCCATTCAGCTGTGCTTTCAGCAAGTGGAGCAGTGGAGTGATGTTGTCTGTGGATGACATGCGTGTTAGCTGGGCAATTGGTGCTAACAAGAGTGGGACCAGTTTAGGAAAGCAGTTTAAAATAAATGCTCTTTATCTTGCCTTTCCTAATTAGATCTCGGTGGTCAGGTCAGTTGTGAGACCATCCACATCTGTGTTGTGACTGTGACTCAGCTTGCAGCAGTGCCTGGCCATGTTTCAGGTGAAACTACAGGACAGGGAGTGCTCCCAGGGTGTATAGCTAGAGAAGAGAGTTTAGGTGTACAGATGTGAATTCTGCTGTGCTGCTTACCCTCTAGACCAGACAGTGAGCCTTGACAGGTGTATTTACCAGCCTAGGTAAAGCTGCTGGGACTTCAGCCCACGGTTGAGACCTATTGGAGAAGTGATGCCTTTGAGTCACAATGCAGTGTCAGCACAGCATCACCTCCTCTACCAAGAGAGAAGAAACAACATTTCCAGCATGCTGCAGGTTTTGGGGAGGGAACTTTGGCAGCTGAGACATGGAGAGCTGTGAGTGCTGGTGCAAAGAGTCTCATGTGCCACCCTCCGGAGGCCCACCTCAGTATTTGAGTCAGAATGACTGTTCTCTTCTCTCCCTTTCTGAGTCACTGCCTGAGTCTATTTCTGGCCTGTGTTTTAAGAAGAGTGGGTTGATGAGATAGTGTTAAAGAGGTCATAGATGGTACCAAGGGGTACACACTACAATGTTTTCCATAACTAGGTTGGTCCAGTTGTGCTATACATGGTGACACTTTTGTATTCACTGCTGGGAATTAGGTTGAGGCAATAGTCCAGCATGGTCTGGGTTCACTGAGCCCAAAGAGTTGAGATGGGGTTGAGACTGCCACTGGTGATGGAGATTTTTCAGGTCCTCTGGTGCCCTATCTGTGAAAAGCAGGTGCCTGACATAGTCCCAGAGCCTAGGCTTAGGCTGGAGAAAGCCTGAGGGAACCTAAAAAAAGTTCATTCATTACGCTCTTGCCAGAAGATGACTCTGGAAAGGGGAGACTGACTACTGTTAGGTCACTCTCAGAGGGAATGGAGACTGCGTCAGAGAGCAGGAGTGCACATACACAGATTTTAGTCCAAATACTTCATGTCCTAGGTGGGTTCAATTCTGTCCTTCTGGATATCTATTGGGGGAGGGAAGATTCCCCACCTGGAGGTGCCTGACTCTGTCCGGGGGCTTCACAGTCCTGACCTTGAAGGAGATGGCTGAAATTGGGTGAGAAGACTCCCAGCCACCCTGGATTATGAGGTGGCAGCTGTGAGACTCAACGCTCCAGTTCAACTGCACCAAAGGTCCTGGACAAGAGGAGGACAGTTTTCTGGGAGATTCAGCCTTTTGGGGAGCTGGCTTCAGATTCTCTAGAGTCTCTGTCACTGAGGCAGCACAGGGCCAAACAGTCAGCAGGAACTGTCAGAGGTTTCAAGGCTTGTCTCAGGATTTCCTCTTGGGTGTTATTGGATGCAAAAGCTGGTCGTCCCGACTGCTTTCCAGGCAGCTGCTTTGTGGGAGCTAAGAATACAAAGCTGCAGCAAATGTGGAAGCCTTGGGTTGCAAGAAGCATGCCAGCATCAAGGTTGTTGAGAGAGCTCTACTTGTGGTGATGTGAGGCCTGGTGATATGAGCTGTTACCTACAGTGTTTGAACTCAGGCTGATGGCTATTCTATCCTGGCTGAGCACAGACTGCATTAAAAATATTGAGAACAAACTCCAGGCAGTGGAAGATCCCTGCCCACTCAGGGGATGAGAGGTCGCTCCTGATCAACATATGCCTTGATGCAGTGGCCAACACAACCTTCAAAGTGGCAGTCATTGTGGCTTCTACACTGCTCCTTTGGGAGTTCAAAAGTGCGAGGCATTGAAGCGATCCATCATTTTAAAATTAAGTGATCTCAGTTCAGAGGGCAGCTTGGAAAGTAATATACCATCAATAAAAAGAACAGAAACCAGCCCCGGGAGAGGCAAACCTCTGAATGGGCTCTGCTATTGCTCTCTAAGAGCTTATGCCGTGGCCTCAGAGTTTAGTGTCAGCAGTCCACAAGTGTGTTGCCACTCTGCATTCACTCCAGAACAACCATTTTCTCTCTGCATGTTCATTTACACAAGCTAGATCAGGTAGCTATGTACGCGAGCTGCCCCCTTAAGAAAGAGGACTGAAATTGCCACTAATTAAGCTATAACAATAATGAAAGAAGGCAGCTGAAGGGACTGAGAGATAAATAGAAAAGGCAGAGCTGGAAAACATCAGGGAAGGCATAAGGTGAGATGACTGATAGGCCATGACTAAGTTGAAGCCAAAACACCTCCTAGCCCTCATAGGGGAAGGTTCTGCAAAAGACACCCTTAATTTATGAGTCTCTTGAAAATGATTCTTTCTAATTGCAGCTCAGCATTGCTGCCTGCATGTGATGAATGTTCCTGTGTGGTAGTGCACTGAAACACAGGAAAGTAGATGCTTGCCAAAAGGGTAGTGGCTGTGACCCAGCAAGCTGGGGGTGTTCCTGGGCTTCCCATTGGGGCTCCACACCTCCGTGGGCTTCTCTGTGCCCCTGCCAATTTGTCCTGAAGTGGGCTTCAGGAACAGTATGGGCTAAAACATCCTTTGAGTCAAGAACGAAAGGAACAAAAGGGGCTGAGCATCTCAAAATGGCTTCCCCACCACATTAGGGGAGTGCATTGGGATTTGTGTTTTCACAGGACCAGTCAGGCAATGGTTTTACTGGAACAAGTACTGACGTTAGGAAGAATGAAAAACATTTATGTTCAGTGTCAAAAGCATGCAATAGAAGCACTGCATGCCAAGGCAAGAGCCCTGTCCCCAGTGTAACATACATCTCTTCTTAATTAAATCTCCTGCAGCCTGCAAGCTCCATACAATCGCAGCAGTTAACTGCAGATGATGTATGAGATGAGCCACACCAACCCCTCCACTCCACACATCTCCGCATGCTCTGTGGTGGTGGGCTGCTCAAAATAATAGCAAAGCCAGGTGCAGGGAGAAAAACAGAGTAATTGATCCCTCCATGGGTAAATAAATTATTTATAAGATTATTTTTTTAGATCTGGTCCCTCCCTGCCGCTTTGGTAAACATGAGAAAGACTTCCTAGTCTACCCAAGTCTTTCCTGCTTGGGAGTATTGAGCATGAAGAGTTTTAACCCACCAGGAAGTCAGGGAATGGCTCCCACTGGGTCTGTGCCACTTTTGGATTCACGTTCTCTGTTTCAACCCAAATGTTCACCATCTGGAGCCTTTGGGAAGATGTGTGTTTTACAACTGATTCAAAGAAAGGAGACCCAGCCTATGTGCTCAGGGTCAAGAAAGGGTCTTGGAGCCAGCCAGCCACCTTCTTTGGAGCTTCTCATCAGTCAGAGAGACCAAGGTCTTCACCTGTCAGTTACCTTATATTCTGGAGCACTAAGTGCGTACCACAGCACACATAAGGTCAGATAATCTGCCCTGACTTTATGAAGCAACATTGTGCTTTAGAAATCATCACTTTCATTTTGATAAGGAGCAACATTATTTTCTGAGGAGGACACAACCTTCTGTCTCCTGGAGGAGAAGTCTGGAAACACTTGAAACCTCTTTTCACCAGTACTCCACTTAAGAAAGTAAATTTCTGTTTTTCAAGGGTCAAGTCCTCCATGGCTCTGACTCTGGTTCCTCCCTGTCTTCTCTGACTGCTTATACAGTTTCTCCTGCCTCTTTCACACACACAGAGCCTTTGCAATAAACGGTGTGGAGCCCTCTGTGCCACACCAGACATGTTTTTCAATGTGATCACACAGGTATGGGTTTTGAATGAAAGCTCCAGTCTGTGGTTCAGTTTGCACTATGATTTCTTGGGTCCTTGTGTCCTTGCTAGAACACATCTGAATGCAGTCCAGGAACACTTCCCAGTGTCAGGCAGTCTAACTCTACCTGCAATAACAATAATTAGACTGTTTTCATCATCCTCATTTGCTGCCATTCTTAGGATCAAAGCTTCTGTAAGCACCTGAAAGATGTGTTACTCTGAAATTCCGGCTGTGTGAGCAGACGCATTTTGCTGGGTAGTTTCAATAGGAATGGGCTAAAGATCTTAAGCTTGCTCAAGTCTGTGGGTGAGTCTTTGCAGATTATCATTCATCTTCTTTACTCTATTCCTAATGGAAGTCTGCTTCTTACAGGATGTAAACAGCATACCAGATGTTTCTGCAAAGTTAAGGCAATTAATTGAACCAACAACTTCTGCTGCCCAAACAATTTAAGGTAGTTCCTTGCTTTTGCAAGCACCTATTATTTCCTTGGTCAAGGGAAAACATTGTTCTCCGTGGAAATGAAGAAAAAGAGACTGCCTCTCAGAGAAAGGTTTAGGGGAAGCAGATGAGAAAAAAAAGGTTTGAAAAGCTACCCTGGTCTTCCTTTTTGGGTGACTCCACTGGAAATTAACCCTTTCTTGCCAGTGGGGATTTTTTCCTATTTACAATAGCATAAAAAGTCAAATAGGATGAAATGTCATTTGTTCATCCACTTCTTGAGTGGCAGAAGGAAGGCAGTGTAGCACACCTATATCTCTCTGCTGTTAGATGCTCAGTTCCAAATTCAATGAGGTTTGCTGCAGTGAGGTGTTACTGTCTTTGTACTTGCTTCTTTTAAGCAGGTGCTGATAAACAACAAAGCACCATTTCTGAAGGTTATGATAGGACTGTAAGGACTGTAAAGACTAATACCTGCAGAGAATGAATCATCCGCTCAGCTTGTACACCCACCCTGGGATGAGAGAAGTCCATCTGGAAATAGCTACAGCAGCTCACTCAGTTTGGTTGCATGTATGTCAGATGATCCACCAGACACAAGGGGAAGGGTTCATAAGCATATCTAGTATTACAGACTTGTAGCTGTCACACTGGCATAGCAGTCCAGGCTCTGTTTTTCCTGATTTCTTTTTGGTTTTGAAGACTCCACCAGCTGTAAATGTGGATTTCACTGGTGGGGGAAAAATGAAGGGAGCTGTCAGCCCAGGCAGAAGTCTGTCAGCACTGGGAGACTTCACCTAAAAGCACAAGTAGCAAAAACCCAGGAAAGGGATTCCCTGGTGAGTTAATAGCTGAAGCAGTATTAGAACCAGGTTTGTGGTCTTGATTTTTTTTTTTAAGCTGGTTCTTTTTCATATGACTAAGCTACACATTTGGTGGCCATTCACAAAACTAAAATAATTGCATGTGTATCTTCAAATCACAGATGAAGACAGACGATGAAATCAAAGTGTCAGTTTGGCCTGTGCTCACTTAGTGCATCTCCAGGAAAGACATCTCAGCTCCTAATAGGTTCCTAGCACCAAATGCTCAGCTGACAATGCCCAGCCTGACCCTGATGCTCCTGATCCTCTCCTCTACTGAGGGGACAAGATGTGACAAGCCTATTTTCTTCACTGTGTGAGCAGCAGCAAAGTCTAGAACAAATCCCGAATGAGAATCCAATTCATGCTGAACTGAAGACAGCCACACGAGGGAGGACAACAACATATCTGGCTGATTTCTCTGGTGACTCGGACTTGGCTTGGGTTGCAAGCCCCATCCATCATTAATCGCTGCACTGAAAACCCCCAGATCCTAAGCAAGCATGGATGGGAACAATTTCCCCAAGGTGATCGAGGACCTCAATAGCAGAATTAGTATCCAGGAGCAGTGAGGGCCAGCCTTAGGTCATCCCTAAAGGGCAGGAGCCAAGCATGGTAACATAGGCAGCAAGGCAGAGGCTTTGCAAACCAGGTCCCCAGCTCACAGTACCCAGGCACGGCAGGCCTAGATGACAGTCAGGTTCAGCCAAGAATGAAAATCCTCAGGCAAGTTTGCAGTGACAGGGCATGTCCCAGGTCACCTCAGGAAGCCAGCCTGCAGATCAGAGCCCAGAGCAATAGGATCCATGGCCAGGCACAGGCATAGCTGGGACTGAACAAAACCAGCCACATGTGGATATGTTTATGTGCACCTGGGGCCTTGACAAGGTCTCTCCTTGGGCAACTGGACCATACTGTTGAATTAATAAAGCAGGCAACTTGAAAATCAAGTGCACTGAATTCCCATATTTATTGACTTGCAGTATTCAAGCTGGACCTTCTTTGTAGGTCCCTGTGGATCCCTGTGCAGCTGGGTGGCTGCAAAGCCACTTGAATCATTCCAGGGTAAACTGGTCCTTTAGTGAGTTCAGTGAAAGGACAAGAGGCTCTGTGACTGATTTTTTGCTTATCCAGTAATTGCAAAAAATATGGGACACAGAAAAGGTGATAATGAGCAGTCCTAGAAGGGTCAGTGCATATGTATGTTTGTTTGGAGAGTAGAGTACACTTCCTGGAGGCCAGTGCTGGCTGTTAGAGGCCAAAAAGAACTGTGCCAAAAGAGGAGACCCGCAAAAATTAAAAGTATTGTGCTTTTCCCTCCATATGGTTTTCAGCAGCAAATATCATAGCATCATAAAAAGATCTAGGCGGGAAAGAACCTCTGGAGATTTGTCTCCAATCCCCATACCCAAGCAGGGCCACTCTATCTGCTAGATCATGTTGTTCATGACAATTTGAAGTAGAGAAGCTCATCTCTTCCATCCTCTGGACTTACGGAATGGCTCTTCAAGTCAGGGCTCAGAAAGGAGCTGGGTCCAAAATGCCAACAGCAACAGGCCTGATTTTGTCATGCTTTTGGTTTATTTATTTTTCTGAAGAGCCAATTCGATTGCTAGACCTTACTCATAATGCATCTTAACACACAAATATGGTTCAACCTCATTTGTGGTGGATGTAGTTCCCAGGAAAAACTCTTGTCTTCCTTTTCTTTTCCTGATCCACGTGCCATGAAATGAGGGATGCAGCCTCCTCTCATGTGCCCTAGGAGGGCTCTGCAGCCAGCTCCGAACTGCAGACAGCATGCAAGTTCTTTGGACCATACCTGCCTTGCTGTGCCTGCTTGGGACATGAGCTCATGCCTGCTCATGCCATGGTCTGTGCATTCTTTCACTGGCCTCCTGGGATCTGAGTCACTGTGCCCTCTCTTAGGTGTAGAGTAATAGCAAAAATAGTGGTGAATAATCAGAGTTAATAATAATGCCTGCCTAAGGTACTTGGTGCACTTTGCTCCCAAATAACTGTTGAATGAAAACACCCTGTCTGCTAGGGACAGGCAGTGACCGTGCAGTGTTGTGAGACTTAACAACATCTGACACCAGCCAGCCCCCTGGCAAGCTGTGGGTTTCATCCAGCCATTTCTGAGCCCCCTTTTCCTGTGAAAGAGATGAAAGTCAGCTAAGTAATGCATTTCCAGCGAGTGAATTCCCCCGAGGCATGCAGACCGGAGTGGATCCATTCCCTGGGTGCTCACCCAGGAAGTCATTAGCAGCTTGCAGGCAGAGGTCGATCCCATTACCATGGTTTTGTAACGCTTTGTTGGAAAAAATAAGCTGGTGCCCTGGGACTGGAGCTGACCTTGAATGAGCAAGAAGGAAAAGTCATCATGTCTGGAGCTTGTCTCTTTGTGGACTCAAATGCGCTTCTGTTGGGATGCTAATTATGGGGAATTCAGTGGGAGAAATTAAGGTAGGAGCAATGTTTTGGAGCTGGAACAATTGTTTCATCAATGTATTGACTGTCCCTAAAGAAGAGCATTTCTGTGACTCCTTGTATTCTCTGCAGCATGACTGAAAGACATCTAGAAAAGGACCTGACTAAGGCCTCGCTCATGGGTGCAATGATATCTGTGCAGATCTTCTGGCTGTGAGCAGGTAGCAGCCAGCTGCACACACGGGCAGCCCCCATTTCCCCACTGGCAGATAGCTCCCAGTTTGGTGCCTTTCTTTTAGAGCTAGAGAGTCCTTTCAATGAATGGAAATTAGATTCTTTCCACCAGTAGCTCCTGGCTAGACAACAAGTACCCAGACAAAACTAGTGGATCAAAAAAAAGTCAGGTAGGGTATCCAGCTGCATGAGCTGCACATTAATCCATGCTCCTTCTCAGTTGAATTTTCCTGCTCCCTGCAGTTTTATTTTTCAGAGTGCAAGTGCTGGGCACTGGAGGTGGTTGTGGAGAGGAGGAAGGCTAAGACGTCTCTTGCTCTGGGCCCATTTGCCCTTTTCTGCAGTTTGGGTGGATTGGTAAGAGCTCCAGCCCAGACAGATACATGATGTCCTAGGGGATTTGAAGAAAGAAACATGCTGTGGTTGGTACTCGCACAGCTTTAGAGATGGCTCCTGGTGTCACTAGACACTTTCTCATCTGGATCCAGACTTCCTCTCTTCTGCCTAGCAGGCTCTTCTCTATGATGGCTTTTATTAGATGAGTCAAAGCATACCATTCACTTTGATGCAATAATACAAGTATAAGCTGCTTCCTGCTTAATGTGGGTCCATTTGCTTCCATTTATGATGAATTAATATTTTCTTCTGTGCTGTGAATGGTAACACTAAGCATACAGCAGGTAGCTGCTAATTTTGCCAGCAAAGCTGGTTAGGGAAGAGATAAGAGGGGAAATAATGAATCACTGAAGGCAGTAGCTGGCTCAGGAACTGCCATGTTATCATCACGACTGCACAGCAGTGTCTGTGCCCACTCACCCGCCTGGCATGAGGTCCATTTGGACCTCCAGAGACACACTGAGACATGAAATTGTCTTTCCTTTAAGGTTCCCCACAAGCTCTGGGCTCAAATGAGCTGGCAAAGAGGTAGCTCAGTCATGATCTCCAACCACTGGGAACCCTAAGAGCATGCTGACAGCCAAACACAGCTTGATCCAGTAGGCAGAGGCTAATGTAATGGCTAGAACCAGATGTGAGGCAGGCTAGGAAAAGGTACTTAGTTTTATTACCTGGGAAGGAAATTAAATCCCGAGACAGCTCATTCAGTAGATTCTCCAAAGTCTCTGCACTGAAAGCAGGTAACACCTTCTACATGATCCCATCAGATGAGATTTGTCTGAAGGGGCATACTTTTATGGGTGAGGGGAGAAATGGGACTTGAGCAGCTAACAAAAATGGGAAGAAAATGAAATACCATTTGGTAGTTCTGGATCGCCAAGGACCTCTGTAATATGAAGGTAAATAAGTTGTAGCAGAGTCCTTACCATTGACCTTAACATTTCCTAGTACTGCTATTGTTGGGTCCTCCTGGCTCCCCACATTGCTGTATTAGACATTCCAGGTTTCATAGTGGTACCCACATATTGCCATGGCTTTGACTGTGTAAAATTGTCTTTGACAGAAGGAAAAGGCTTTGTTCCCAGACAAACAAATCCTTCAGCTCAATCACAACCGCTTAGAGGCAACCACACAACTTGGGTTTTGTGTACAACAGCAGACCCATACTGACCCAAGTCTTAGTCCAACACCTCCAAGCTCATCTGCAAAACACCTTGAATTGATGCAAAAGTGTAAAGTGTTGTTTACTTTTGATTAAACAATAAAGAAACTCTCCCTCTTCTTCATCTTTCTTCCTCCTTCTCATCCACAAGTAAAAAAATCAAGGAGGAGAAAAAGAGCATTCTAAGGGGGAGAGTTACCACATGCTGTTCTCAGTGTTAGGAAAACAGTATCGAGTCACACAAATAATTTTAGATGTTTCTAAATACACCGTGCTCTCAGCAGGCAGCCTTTCCAGCTATAATCTTGCCTGCTGCCCCTAATTCTGAACACACAGTATACTCCGCTTCCTTCCTTGTTGCAAATGAGTCAGAATTTCTCTCTGTCACTCACCTGACCCAAAAGGAGTTCACCAGCTCGGCGCTTGAATGCTAATACACAATTAGAGGATGTATTCCCTCTCACTGTAAAAAACCCCACACAATTGTGATTCCCTACAGAAATGCGTTAGCTGGGGAGCAGTTTCAGCTCTGTTGATGTACGATGGGAGAGCTGGCTGTGCTCCATGGGGAGTCTGCCTAAGCTTTTCTTGCTAGGTGAGAAGATGTCAGCTCTCCATGGAGGCAGTGGGCCCAGGAACATGGTCATCAGAACTCCACAGAGACTCAAGCCACATAGCTCTTACCAGATGCATAAAAAAGCCAGGAGTAAGCCTCTGAGGAAAAGAAAGTGAAAGAAGGAAAGGCTCGGTCTGGGAGCCAGGATGAGTTTAGGAATCTCAGGAGACTAGTTCATGTTTGTATACTGCTGTCTGGATAATGGCAGTGCTGGGAGGGTAAGAGGAGACGTGTCCTTCACATTTCGTAGTCAGGGCTTCTCTGTAAGAGGTAGCACAGCAGAATGGAAACCACCTCAGTTTCAGGTGTTCTTCTACTGGCAGCGCATTTCTCTCTCAGACTGCCTGCTAGAAAGGCCAGGACTGTAGAATAACCTGCAGGCCAAGTACAGCACCCACGCTTCAGCAAAAGCCATGGCACATACCATGACTAGACTACAGCTCACATCTTGAGTATATGAAGCACACAGGAGCCACAGTCTATCAAACACCACATTAGAGCCCTCTGGACCATCAGGGAAAACTGTCTCCTGCAATGTCACTAGTATAACTTCCCATGCGCATTAAATTGGCACACTTGAGCAATGGAAGCCCAACTGCCCCTATGCAAATGAAGCAACAGAATCCAAAGGATGGGTTTTACATCCAGTAATCTAAATGTTTTTAGGAGTCTTCTTGCTTCAAAACACTTAAAAATCAAGCAGACCACAAACTGTGTCCTGGTACCAAGAACAAATTACCTGGGAGAGAAAGAATGATAGCAGAGGACGATGGTGGACAAGACTCTGCACTCTGGCAATACCTATCTGGGGAGAGTCCCTCTCTGCTCTGAGAAGGACTGATGACAAAAGAAGAAAGAACAAAATGTGACAGGACATAGAAGAAGACTCTTTGGTGTTACCATGGAAGCCGAGCAGACAGTTCAGAAGCGCTTCCCCTGAATAATCAGTTGAGCTCCTCCATAGGCTTCCTTTTGGTATTTCCCTCAGCACTTTGCATTTTCTTGTCTAGTAACCAAAAATGCAGTCTGGAAGCTTCAGAGGAAAATCTTGGTTTAGGAGATGAAGTGACACTGATGCTCTAAAGCAAATTCCAGCATTTGCAGTATTCATCTGCAGTATTGCAGTATTCATCTGAGCCTTGTGCTTGAAGTTTTTCTTTAAGCTCCAGCTTTCATAGTCATCTGATGGAGGAAATCTCAAGTGTATTTTTTTTAAATAATATTTTAAAGTAAACTTGAAAAAGTCTGTCAATCCCAACATGGAAAAGACAGAGGGGTAAAATTCAGTCCAGATGAAGTGATACATTTGTCCAATTATGTATTTTTATCTGATTAGAAGAACTCAATTTTGCTTTATTTTTGTCTGTAGAAGCTGGCTAAGTGAAAGCACTCCCAGATTTCATTTTCATTTGCTGTTCTTCCTTCCTTCTCTGTGCATGACCTTAAATATAATCTTGTCCACATCTTCCAATTATTTAACCTAGATGAATCTTTGGTTTTAGATGCATTTGTCCCTTTCTGTGTTCGGTGTACACAAATCCTTTAGATTCTCTCAAAGAAAACCAATAAAAACTTCATTAGAAAAAAAATCTTATCTAAAAAGCTGTTGTAAGTTTTATTATCTTCGTTTTTCAAGGGCAAAAGAAAGTGGAGTGCCAGAAGTGAAGATGTGGCATGAAAATCCAGGAAGAAAATGGAGAACATAAACACAAAAAGAACGCAAAGGAGAAAAGAGTATTGCTAGGATGCTAAGGGGAAAAGTAATCTCGGGTAGTAGTAAGCACTCCCAGAAAAGTAATAGGATCATGACTCAGGGCTTGTTCTGTCATCAAATGTGGACCAATGAAATGGCAAAAGGGCAGGCAAACATTAAGCCATGGTAATGCACAGAAAGAGCAAGAGGTCACCAAAGAAGATGGAAGAGCCTCCAAGGAATATCAAGAGCAATTTATTATCAAAAGATTTGGAACTTACTTAAAAAAAAACCCCAACACTAAATAAAACATTGTCCTAGTGTTCTCAGGGGAAGGAGAAGGACAGATGTCAAACTGACCAATAGGTCCCCCAGGAAGGCTGGAAATTGCCGACGGAAACGGCAATGATGAAAGAGCAGGTGATGAAAAAGCACATCTGAAGACAGACTGAGCAGCATGACCAGATGGGCCATTGGGCACCTGCTAGCAGACATGGAAGACACAATTTCAGCAATTGTTTCCCAAGTAAAGTGGATTAGATCTTGCCCACATTGTGCACAGAGTAAACAGGGCATGTCCCTATGGTGCCTACACATTCTGTGGTTCTGAGAGGAGAGCAGTGGCTGCCATGAACTCCAAATGCAGCATGAGGCTCACACAACCAAACTCAGCCACTGAGAGTTGGACTGCCTTTTCAATTCCATCTCACTAAATGGCTGTTTTGGAAAAAGTGGGAACAAATGACTGGAAAAATACTTTATATCTTTTTTTAAAAAAATAAGGTACCAAGAGCCCCAAAAAGAGTTTTTTGCTGAAGTATGAAAGACAAAATCACTCTAAAATTTGGTGACTATCAGGAAAAACTTTTTCACTGTGAGAGTGCCAGAGCACTGGACCAGGCTGCCCAGAGAGGTTGTGGAGTCTCCTTCACTGGAGACATTCAAACCCTGCCTGGATGTGTTCCTGTGTGATGGACTCTGGGTGACCCTGCTCTGGCAGGGGGGGTGGACTGGATGATCCTTCGAGGTCCCTTCCAACCCTAGAATTCTGTGATTCTGTGATTCTAAGACCTGAAATCCTTCTGATCACCTCAAGTGCATGACAAGGGTATGGAAGACATAGGTATGAGATGGAATACTTCATATAAACTCTGATTTACATGAGGAAGTGTTTACTACCAACCTCACTCCTCTACCATTGTGATGACTCAGTCTTCCCATTGCCATAGAAACTCTGACATCAGGATAAAGGGCTTTTTAATGAGCAGCACCAGAGACCCTTTCAGCATCTTCCACCCCATAGATCTCACTCTGAATCCAGAGTCCCCTACAAGCACTGGTCCTCCTCCCAGCTATGCAGCCCTCTGTAGCCAGGGTGTGATCATTCACTATCACTGTGACCAGGCCTCTGTGTAGAACCTGCTCTAACCTGCTCATAAACAACTTTATGTGTTGCAAACCCCTTCCTTGGTGACCTCCGCTCAAGATCTCCTCATCCCTCTTAGCTGCCTGTGGAGGCAGAAATGCAGACCTGTCACCTCAAGGAAAAAAAATAAAGGTGATGATGTAGAGTGGTGTGGGGATGATCCCAGAGTGGCAGTGAGGATGTAATCCTGAATGCTGGAGAAAATCCATGCCCTATCCCCCATTTTTTTCCCAGTAAGAGCTGTATCAGCATACAGAGGAAGGAAGCTGCTAGTGGCTAAGCTGAAAAGATGGCCAGCTAGTCCAGAGGGTGCTTAAGCTTTCTGACACAAGTATGTTCAGAAGAGATTTGGAGGATGAAGGAGGTATTTTAGCTCCAGCACAACTAAATGGCTTTTTTGAAATGCGTATCTTTGGAAGTCATTTTGTCTAAAAAGAAATTCCAATAACTAAACCCCAGTCTGGGTTGTTGCCTGAGATTTCTGTGCACTGGGCTTCTGCCTGAGGCTGGGTTTCACTAAACACAGCCCAGCATTACACTGAATGGAAACGACTCAGCAGAGAGGCATGAGAATCTGCTGGGAAGCAGGAGGCTCCTGTTCAAGGCCACGTTGAATATCAAGCTTGAAAGAAATTTAAGTCAGAGCATCAAATAACACCAGGCAAGTGCTTTAGAGACTAGCTGGAGGCTGCAGAGGTGGAACAGACCTTCTTTCACAGGCCAATGCTGGTCAGAGAGGAATTAGCACATCCTCACACAGAGACAGGACCAAGCCAGCTTTCGGAGCACAGTAAATCTTTCCTGTCTGTATTTTGTGTGTTGTGGTTCCTCTCCAGGTCAGATGGTGTGGCACAACCCTATGTTGACTTCTTTTGTTTAGATGCTAAAAGTTGGTCCGGCTAGTTGTGGGCTTTTATTCTGACTTACCAGTGAGCTGACAAGATAATGGCCCAGCAGTCTCTCCGGAAGAGCAAACTGTATGGGAATTGATTGTATTACAGCTGTATTACAGGCTGCACTGGTTGCAGTGCCTCTTATTATGATTGCCTCACACTTCTTGTAAAAGCCTATTTCTTGCATCTAACTTAGTCAGTGTCAGAAGTGAATTTCTCAGTGTCGCTCTCTGCCTTGGGCTGAATTTTTTTCAGTCAAACAAGCTCGACTGTTTCTGAAAGTGAGGCTGGGGAAAGATCTGCCTATTGCCAGAGCTAAAAAACAAATGAAAAACTTTCAAGGTTTGTGCTGCAATTTGCAGTTTCTCTGGAAGGTGATGAAAAAAACATCCAAACCTCAGTGGATGTATAAACTGCTGGGAGACGTCAGTGCTCAAGTGCTCAGAAAGATCTTCCTTCTCCTAGTCTCCATGTAGGGTTGGCTGGCAAACCTTCCCCTATCTTCAGCAACACCACGGGCTGGGGTAGATGCAGATTATGTGGTGGATGAAAGTGTAACCTTGTGGGTAGCTGAAATTTTCAGAAGAGAGTCTAGAGTGTTGTAACACTGGCCAGTGGCTTGATTTGTCCTTGGCTTTTTTCTTGCAAACAGCTGAGCCAATTGTCACACAGATTTCAAATCAGGTGAGTACCTGACAGGAAAAACATCAGCCCAATGTCTGGGAAAGCAGCAGAGACAAGGCTAGTTTTCAGGTAGCTCCCTGTGCATCATGGCTTCTTCCTATCTCTTTGAGTCTTGGGCATCAGACTCAATCAAATTCCAATTACTTTCTTTTTAGTTATCTGCATGCCAACAGCTTCCCAAAAATCCTTGAATCTAGCAGAAAAAGGAACAGGTTAATTCACAGACCAAGTCTAGAAAACTCTTGCCCCCACACTTTAATTAATATCGTAAAAATGGAAAACATTTTATTTTATTTTGCGAGAAATGCTTCTCAGTGCGATTGATGCCTCTGTCTTGGAGTAGATTTGTGCATTACCAAGGCAGTATCACTCACTAACAGATGGAAACATTGGAATTATTTCCATTTGTAATGGGAAAGAAAAGGCTTTTTGCCTTTAAATGGTGCAGCTTAAGAAAATACCCAGGGCTGAGCAAGTTAAAGCATGTTACTAAGGTCATTGTCCAAAAGCCTCTTGAACACTGATAGGCTTGGGGGATCAACCACCTCTCTAGGAAGTCTGCTCCAGTGTTTGACCACCCTCTCAGCAAAAAGATCTTTCCTAATGTTCAGTCTAAACCTCCCTGGCACAGCTTTGAGCCATTCCAATATGTCCTATCTCCAGATACCAGGGAGAAGACATCATCACCTCCCTCTCTACATCGCCTTCTCACGAAGCTGTGGAGAGCAATGAGGTTGCCCCTCGGCCAACTTCGCTCCAAACTAGACAGACCCAGAGCCCTCAGCTGCTACTCATAAGACATCCCTTCCATATGCATCCTTATTAAAAAGAGAAGACAAAGAGTAGTTACCAGCAGTTTGGTAACTGTCAAACTGGAAGGGCTTTACACATCCAACTTCAAAGGATGCATCACAATCTAGTTTCAGAAGTTTCAAATTTCTGTTAATAATCTGGACAAAGGACTGATGACCATGCTATTTAATTTCTGAGGCCAGATCGCAGGAACTTTGACAGCGAGGATTAGAAGTTCAGCACTATCTATCAAACTGGAGAGCAGGTCTGAAATTCCTGAGATAAAATTTGATTAAAAAAAGATGTTGCACTTTGCACTTCAGAATGTGAAGTCAAATTCCTAGTGCCAAGCTAGCTGGATGGAATTGAAGACCTTGTGAGCATGTGATCTATGATTTTTTTATGAATGGAAAATAACTGTTTGAGCAGTACTTCAGAAAAGCACCTGGGGGTTGTAGAGGAACATGGACCAAATGTGAGCTGTCAGTGTGATACTGCTGTAAAAATGGAGGCAGGGCTCAGAGGTGCACTAAGAGCATTGTTGTCTGTCTTCTAGCTGGTGTTCTTGAAGAGGCAAAAGAAAAGGAAACTGTGATTTAGGAGGAAGCCTGCAAAACTTCTCCTCTTGTCTCCATTAGATATAAGACTTCCCTCCTCCCAAGATCAGAGAATGATGGGATTTATTTGGCTAACAGGGGTTGGACTAAGTAAACTAAGGATGTCACCACACCTTTCCAATCCTGTGAAATAAAATCACATGCAATCCTATGAAGTAAATCATTTGCACAATACAAATAAATGCAAACCTGCATCTTTAACAGCTCAAATATTTAATTAGTCACAGGAACAGCACACCAATGCAGTCTGAAGGTCACTGTCCTGTGGACTTCTTGAGTCAAAACCAAACAGTCCTTATCAGAGTAAGTGCTCCAGCTGAAGATTCTGGTCTCCTACAGGAATTTCTATCATATGCAAAACTTTATGCTTACTGAACAAAAATACCCCCTTGTCTCATCAGAACCTAGAGCAAGGATAATAGTTTGTGCTGTGTGCACCTTTCCTGGCAGATCACACCATTGTGTGTAGGAAGAGGACAGTTTTGTGGTGCTTCAGCTGCAAGGGTATTCTTTGATCACATGTATATTTTTTTCTGGATCACTGTTATAAAGAAGGTGTTTTTCTTGGTTGATGTTGCATAGATATAACAATGTGATGGAGCAGGAATTGCTGTAACACTCTGACATCTTGGGTTTTGGGCAAAAGGTGCATTGCAAACCCACTGTCTTCTGGTTTATTTGCCCATCCATGAAGAATTTGTCTCTTTTGATGGCAGTAATAAACCTTAAAAACCCCAGAGCCTCCTTTGTATAAACTGCAGAAGAGCAGGATACAGACCTGAGTTTTGGAGTGAGGGGGAGAACTATGAATTGACACTTTAATTGAGAATCAGACCTGAGAGGCTCATAGGCATGGTACAGGAGCAGTAGGATGATATCACTGACATCACCTGTCCCACTGGTTGATATTACTCTGATACCAGCTCCAGGAGCAATATGATGTGAGCATCTTGGGTCCATTTTTTACCTGAGATATGGTCTACCACATCTCAGGTAGGCTCTGGGTGAAAAATATGGGGTGAAGTTTAGGTTAATCTCTGGCTAAAGTAAACTTTGAGTCCTGGTTGGCTGTGGTCACATATTGGTCAGCCTGGAAATGCACCCAAATCAGATTTAATGGATGAGGCATTTCTGTTAAAATTTATGAGCCTCTTTAAGCTCCAAACTCATTCAAAATTACTGCATTGCTTCTCCTTTTCTAATGTAAAACCATGAAAAGACATTGGCAGCATTAGCTAAAACTTATTGCCTGGCAAACCTAGAGAAGGACAGCAACAAATATACAGAACAGAAAACATTTTGAGTCTTGCATCAACCGATCTGTGGTGTAAACATTTCTGCTCTGGTCAAGGGGGGATGTGTCTGCTCAGGTTAGCTCTGAGTTCACTCCTTGGTGTGTCCTCCCGGGATGGCAAAACCCATCCAGGGCACCTCCCAAAATCCTCTTACGTTTCAGGGAGTCAAGGGCCTTTACTTGGCTCTTCCTCATTGCCAGTAGAGGGCTCTGGGAGAGAAACTCAGCAGCCCTCAACAAGCGTATGTGTCCTCCAGTTTGGACCTTTAGACTGAGCTACACAATTGCAAAAGCCCATAGAAAGGCAGCTGAGGCCAAGTGGCTGGGAGCATTACGTTCGCAAGGATCTGGAATAGTCCACCAATTTTAAACCTGCTACGTGTCCACACAGCTATTGTCAGGACAGTAGAAGAATCAGAGTGGCCCGAGTCAGACAGCTGAGTGAAACAGAGGTGTTAGTGCCTACAAGCAGTGGCTTTGCACAGGAAACCTAGAAGAACTCATCCACAGTGAAGGTCCTGTCTTCTTAGGCATGATGCTATTTGTTCTGCAGCAAGTTGGCTGTAGATCTCCACTTCCACACATGAACCATGGCTTGGAAAGTTCATGTTCATAGCATGGACAGCAAGGCCACTGCTGCCTTTTCTGCTAGAGGCTGATTTCACAGAGCAGCCAATGCACAGACCAATTTCTGGCTGGACTGGATATCATGGCAACACCATATGCTGAATCATGACTTATGCACCCATGGAGAAGCAGCTTACACTGAGGTGACAGTAGGATGGGCTAAGGCAGGAGGAAGAATGTATACCAGATGCCAATTTAGCAGTATGCTTTTAGTAAAGAAAAATATATTTTTTATTTCCCAACCTTCCCACTCCAAAATTAGCAGAAAGTTTGATGAGATAAGTGGTTTAAAGTATCTGCATGTCCCTCTTCTTCCTGTTTCTTGAACACAATGAGGTAATAAATTTGGCACTTAGGTGGAGTATTGAAATCGAAGACAAGGCCATTTTCTCCCTTCTCCCCATTGTAATTTAGTTCAATTCACTTATTCTATAGTAATTTAAGTAAATGGCTGGGAAATTATGAGCTCTTTGCTGCACATCATGTTGTGATGATTAATTAATTCAGCTTTTTCTTAAATGCCACAGATGGTTACGAATGCAAGCCCAGAATGAGGTGGACTCACTAGAGACATAGGCTGGAGAGGAGAGGAGGAATTCCCTTTATAGTGGAAGTTCCTCTTCACTCAGCAGACTTAAATTATTTGCAAATGCTTTAAGCAGATGTATGTGGGAGAAATACAAATCAAATGGGATGAGGTGACCAAAGATGACTGTGGACAGAGTTGTATAATAAAAGCTCTTTTTAGGTCTCAAAATAGCATCATGAATAAAGCCATGATGGAGGCAGGGGAATCATAGAATCATAGCATGGTTTGGATCTGAATGTGACATTAAAGGGCATCCAGTTCCAATCTCCTACTAGGGGTTTGCTCAAAGCCACATCCAACCTGGCCTTGAACACTTCCAGAGGTGGGGCAGCCACAATTTCTCTGGGCAACCTGTGCCAGTGTCTCACCACCCTCACAGGAAAGAATTTCTTCCTAATATCCAATCTAAATCTATCATCTTTCAGCTTAAAACCATTCCCCCTTGTCCTATCACTCCATGCCCTTGTAAAAAGTCCCTCTCCAGCTTTCCTGTAGCCCCTTCAGGTACTGGAAGGCTGCTGTAAAGTCTCTCTGGAGTCTTCTCTTCTAGAGGCTGAACAACCTTCTTCATAGGAGAGGTACCCCAGCCCTCTGAGCATCTTTGTGGCCCTCGTCTGGACTTGCTCCAACAGCTCCATGTCCTTCTTATGTTGGGGGCCCCAGAAAGAAGGCAGAAGGAGGAAGTCTTGCACACAAGATTTGCTATTGTCTAGATTCAGATCTTAAGGCATCAGAAGGTGTTTGGGGGCAATAGGGACAGATCACATCTCAAGAGTGGCATCTCAGGAAGATCAGCAACAGAATGAGGCCTCTTTCAATTGCCATGGAAGTGGATGGAAAGCTTTCCATCGAGTAATACTGCTTGTTTTTGTTGTCTGTTCAATAAAACCTGCAAGATGGAAGGAAGCCAGACTTGTGACTCAGAATACTAACCTCAAAATCACCATCTGTACTAGAGTTGGGCGCTTCCCCTTCAGAAGGATGGCTTCTAGGACACCTTGTTAAGGGGCAGGTTGGTGAGAAGAAGGGACAGGTTTAACTCTTCAGCATTTCAGCATCCTGTGTCATTGTGAGAGCTGTGCTAAATTGCTCCCTTCTCTCTTCTCTGAGGTTTTCCTGTGGCTAATTAATTACAGAGAGAATTCAGAGACCTTTGTGGGTAGTCTGTCAGCTTTGTGCTATGAGTCAAGAGTAGTGCACCTCAACAAGGCCTGGAATGTGGGTTGGGCTCCATGAGACATTCCCAAATTTGGTAGTTTATCTGGATTTGTTTGGGACGTTTTGCTTTGCCTCTGTATGTTCAGTCCATCTTGCTTTTGGGGCAGCACATGGCATGGATCATGGAGCATGCAGCAAGCAAAGAGAGTGGTGACAGCCATCATGGAGTCCCAGGGACCTTGAGTTGTTTCCATATTTGCCAGATCAATGCAATATTGCAACGTCTGTCCTCTGGCTTGCCCTTGATGTGGTAAAGAGCAGCAATACATAGAGAAAATCAGGATGCGATTCTTCCTTTTCTATTTTATGTACAATAACAACAGTGACAAGAATATGAAAATACAGACTTGACATAAATATTCTCCTTTCTTCCTCTTAAGCAGGAGACTGAAGGGATAGCTAAGCATGAATATCCCTTTGTTCTCCAGACTTCACTGTTAAGCCCAAACTTATACAAAATATTTACCCAGGAAAGCCATGTTCTTCCAAACACCTGGGGTGTTTTTCGGCATGACATGGATTCACCTCCTTACCATCTGTTCAGAGTCCACTTCTTCAGGAAGGGTTTCCTCCTGCTACTATATATTCTTATGGCTCAGGCTCATGGCATTACTGCTGTTGGAAATTCAAAATGCTTGGTACTCAGCTTGCAGAGGTTTGATCATAACTTGTCAAGTATCCCCTGGGGAGACACTGTCTTATTTGAAGAACCTCAGGTCTGTGGGCAAGCTCAGGTTGTTTCAGCAGGAACTGGTCTTATTTGTGGTTTCTTATTATGCAGTGAGCTAGAAGCAATGACGGGTGACTTCAGTGTCCAGTCATACAGCCTAAATAACAAATGCACCGGCACCCAGATGAAGTCAAGGGTCCACTGACTGATACACATTTTACAGACATTGTGCTGGAGAAAGAATAGGTTTGTAGGTAATTCACAAGCAGCAAATTGGTGAAATTATACTAGAAAGAAATATTCCACAAGCCCCATTCCTTGTCTCCCTGATTACTTGAATGGTGCAGTCTATGTTACATGCGTTTGCCTTCTGCCCTGCTTACACTACTGTGTAGTCCAGCTAGGTGAAACATTCTTTAAAAAGGAAGGGAAAAGATTCATAAGAAATGCAAATGAAATAGCCCACTCAAATGTCATTTGAGTGCTTCTGTATTTTTGGTGCCATATGTTTCAATCTTTAATCTGTGAGCTTTTTGTGTGTTTTCCCATGTTACAATTGTCAGTTTTGGACATCAAAATCATAAACAGGAAAAAGAGGTGAT
Organism: Aegotheles bennettii; assembly: GCA_013398125.1. NCBI lineage: Eukaryota > Metazoa > Chordata > Aves > Caprimulgiformes > Aegothelidae > Aegotheles > Aegotheles bennettii. The sequence goes on from VZRW01008556.1 coordinate 126,314, forward strand.
GATGGGAGCACCTTAGTAGCCACAGGCTTAAAACATGAAAGAAATTTGGCTTGTGTGCACCAGCTGTCAGCTTCATCAGAGTCACATGGATTCAGCCAAACCCTGACTGCTCTCTGAGCAGGCTTCAGTTGACAGTCACAACTGACTTGAGCTACTTGTGGCTGTACTGCTACCACACAGCAAGGCCCAAGTAAGATCTCAGGTCTCTGTATCTTTTAGCTGCCCTTTCCCAATGCCTGAGCCTTCTGATGGGAAGGCAGAATTTTTCCATCTTTTCTTGACTCATGGTGGGATCCTGGAGTTCCCTGGGATTTGCCTTGTGCAAGTGTGACAGTCACTGGGGAAATGTGAGCAAGCCTGGTGACACTGCTGTGCGTGGAATGATGGCTGTTATTTGAAGGTACGAGTACAGAAGCTCGTGTCTGAACCTTGAACGTACCACACAGTTTCCTTTCAAGGATGTTTTTCAAGAGCCTTTGAATTGAATGGCATTGTCAGGGGGCCATTTCAGCAGTGGCCTCGTATTTTTAAATGCTTTTTCTAAACTGCCAAGAAGATGGGTTGGGAACTTGAATATGTAAACAACCCACATGTTAGGGGAAGGTTGTGAACATGTGTTGGGCTTACTTTCCCGGGGCATAATTATTACAGATACTTAAGTAGCAGAGTGGTTGCACAATATTTTAATTATTATGTTTAGATGAAGCCTGTTCATTGTAGGAGTCATACTCTGTGGCTCTACTTTCTCTTCAAGGTGTAATTTGAACAGTCATTGCCCAGATACATGGGTGGCCAGCATGCACTGAGGTTTTCTGTATGTTTCCTACAGTTCATAAATGGGTATTCTTCACCCTACCTGTCAAGGCGCAGTACTTTGTGAGCTCGTGGTCTGCTGTGTAAAAGGTGCTAATCCTTTGAAGTCGACAGAAGGTAGATCAAGACACATGTGCAATGGGCACGTGGTGATTCCTCTTACAGGCACATTTTGTTTGCTTCCTCTTTGTATCTGAAACATATGTTCATCTGGACATACCTACCGAATCTGATTGGTACCCAACTTGTTAGGGGAGCAGAAGAAAATGTTCATATGAATCTGAGCAAGATTCTGGGATAGTGCACTACACAAATACATCTGGTACCTGGTGGTACACCTGAGCCTACTGTTTGCTTTTCCATTGAAAGCCTGAATGAAAATGAAACAAAAGAGAGAAAGAAAGAAAGGAGGTGGCTTCATTTTCACATAAACCCCATGTGCAGATATAGGAGAGGGAGTCATTCTACCTGGCTTCAGGGGTCTGCAGCCTAAGGTTGCTGCTTGGTGCCAACATAACTAGTGGTGAGAAGGGGACATTGTAGGAAGTGGTGTCTGAAAACTTCTTCCCTCTGTTCAGGGATTTGTCTCACCTCAACAGCAAACATGTGGGCAGAGGGGGAGTTTACAGTCATTGTCCTTTCTCATTACAGTCTTTGGCAAAATTAAATGTATAAGTCAAAGAACTTCACCCCCATTTCAATCCCCTAACTCAGTACTAGGGGTGAAGAAACATCTGAGGATACTGGAAGAAGATATCTGAAAAATGAAGTTTGTCAGCTGGTTTCTCACTTCTCAACCTTGTAGAGAAACTGGCCAGAACCGTGTCATGGGAGATAAAAAATCTGGGGAGGGGGTTTAGTAGACAAAAAAGAATGCAAATGAGCTGCGGCCATTAATTCTTAGTAGAGGTACCCATGACTCAAGTACCTGTGTTGGATTTCAAAGACTTATTCCAGCTTCTCTCAGTCACCTCAATGCAGTCAGCCACAGGTAGACTCACTCAGCCATCTCTTAGGTTCACATATAGGAGCTTAACACCTACCATTTTGTTGCTTTCTCTGGAGCCAGTCCATGCTCAGTATCCCAAAAGGGGCCATTTCTTAGATCACAGAAAAGATAGGAGTGCTTCCCTTTGGGGCCCCTCACTGGGAATGTCTGCTGGATTCTACTGCATGGCATATGCCTAAACCAGATGTTAGTGCATCACCTTGTCTCATGCTGTGAGCTCAGCTGGCTCTTCCCGCAGCTATTTTTCTCTAGCTGAGCAAATAAACAAAGCCACCCAGTTTAAGTGCCTGTGTTACAATTTTTATCTGAGCAAGAGAACGTTTCCCAGTAGCTATAGCCACGTGCACAAGAGTAAAGACCTGTGACAATTAGCAAGTGTGGGGAGAGAATACTGGGTCATGTTGAGGCAGGTTTTTCAGTAATTGTATAGGGGCAACAGTTAGAAGAGGCAGGAGACTCATTAGATATTCTAATCTCCCAGACTAGGCAGTGGATTGCTCATAGCTCATGGTGTGTCTGAAGAACAGGCACACAAGCCTCACCCTCTTCTGAGAGGCAACTTGTATGGGTGCACATCAGTGCTGGGACTGGGGGAAGCAGCACGGGTTCTCTGCCTCTTGTAGTCATACACAGAGCAAAGCAAAGGGATCCTGGTGCAAAGACTGCCATCAGTGCTTCGTTGATGATTTCACGTGTTCCACTTCCCTCATCCCCTAGTCTCCAGTGCTTTGCTCTGTCTGTCATGACATTCACAAGCTGCAGTGCTGGCAATTTTCACAAGCAGGGCAGATGCAGTCAGCTGGGACATGAAACACAAGGAGATGCTGAGGAAGCTGGGTATGCTTAGCCTGGAAAAGAGAAAGACAAACATGTATATAAGGGGGGAGTCTAGCTGCTGTCTGTGTCTGCTGAATGGGGCATTATGGAGAAGATAGAGTCAGACTTCTCTGCACGCTTAGCAAGGACAAGTCCTTCAGCTTCTCTCCTCATATGTCATGTGCTCCAGGCCCTGACCATCTTGATGGCCTCTGCTAGACTTGCTCTAGTTCATTGATACCTCTCTTGCACTGAAGGAACTCACAATTGGACACAGCCCTTCAGAAGCAGCCTCATCAATGTGCAGCAGAACGGAATAATAATTTCCCTCATTCTGCTGGCTGTGCTTTTGTTAATGTTAACTGAGATGCAGTTGGCCTTCATCATTGTGAAGGCACACTGCAGACTCATGTTCAACTTCTTGTCCACCAGGACCTTCAGGACCTTTTCTGTAGAGCTGCTTCCCAGTCAGGAAGCCCCCAGCCTGCCCTAGTGTGAGGGGTCGCTTCATGCCGGGTGCACGCCTCTGCCCTCAGCTTGGTTAAACTTTGTAAGATTCCTGCTGGCACAGTACTCCAGCCCATTGCAGTCCCTCTGAATCACAGCCCTGCCTGCCTACCAGCATATCGGATGCTCCCCCCAGTTTGGTGTCGTCCTTGAAGCTGGAGAGAGTATGCTCAGTCACAGAAGTCCAGTTGATGAACAATATAGTTTCTGTATTGCCAGCCCCTGAAAACTCATGAGATCTAAAAGAGTTAATAAATGCCTTTAGAACAGACTCAAATTTTTCCACAAAGTGGGAATGAAATTTGTGTCTTCTGGAGATATTTTAAATAAAGTGCTGAGATTTTCTCAGAGCTGCAGGATCCTGGGGCCTCAGGGTTTCAGAGGTTGCAGGAAATACCATGAGACCTCATTATATGTTAACATTTCAGCTTACGGTTTAACTACATGCTTTTTGATGTTTTGTAGTTTTACAGTCACCTGTTCTTTGTGGGATTACTATATATCCCTAACATATTGCACATGGGCCACAGTGATGTGCAGCAGGGTCACAGGAAGGTGAAAGTTGTTTACTATGCATCTGCCCTGCCCAGAACTGGTTCCTGTGTTTTTCACAGGATGGGCTGTTCTCCATGGAAGTCAGTGCTGCTGTTTTGAAGCTCCAGTTCTCTGGGATCTTTGGTGTCTTTTTGTTCTGAACAGAGGCTAATATCACCAATGGGTTTGTTTGTATCCCTCTGCAAGACTAAGATGTTGGTTCGTCATGAAACCAGTAAGGGGTAGGCTACCAGGGACACTCCAAAAGGAATTGTCTTTGTATGTCCTGAGGCTGACTTTGTCAGTGCCTGAGGCAGTGGCCATAATTAGGACTACAACATGAAAAAGGCAAGCAGACCTAGTGCTTGAAAAAAAGATGTGAAACACACCTTGCTTCAACACTGGAGATTGACCACAGCTAAGTATGGAGGATGATGCTACATCTATGAATGCTAGCAAGCTTTGCCAGTGCCTGGCTGGTGTGTCTTGCCCACAGTTAAACAGACCATCAAATCTGGAGTCAGTAAGGAATTTCAAGTCAAATTGGCTAGCAAAAGCAGGGTTGGGGTCGTTGTTCTTTTGCCTCTCTTGCAGGGATGTGATCTATTTACTAGGCACACACAGGAATTTCACTTAGCAAATTCCTCTCCCTTGCAGGCACCAAGGACACTGGCAATGAATTTAATCTCTCTTGCTGTCTTCCTAGAGTAGGAATTTTTGTTGCTTTTGGGACCATTTCTTTTGGTAGAGAATCTTAAGCTTGCTTAAGAGCATTAGAGTTGCTCTGTAGCTCATGGAGTGCAACCCTGTGTCCCTGTCAGGACTGAATGACTGCTCAGTGGTTGCCTCTGACTACAGGATGCTGGATTAGACAGCCTGAGAGCTCCTGCTGTATGTTCTACATCAAGCCAAGCAGAGCATGTCACATCACACTCTTGTATAACAGACAAGTGCTTCTTCTCTGAACTGAGTTTCGTCAGGAAAAGTTGTGCCTTAGGGGGTCCTCAAGACCAAGCTATCAAGATCCACTGACCAACTCTTGCTGATTTTCTGCAACAGGAACAAGAAGTACTCTTTGCTCCCTCTTTACAAGAATATAACCTGTTAGCAAAGCTTTGTCCTAGGCTCTACACCATTTCCCACCTGTCTGCTGCCTTGATTGGAATGAAAATTTTAATGGCTTCTAGAACAGATCTTCTCACAGATTTGGTCGAGATGGAGTAAAGACTATGCTGGAGCATGTGTAATCCCCCTGCGTATCAGAAGAGAAACAGGTGTGTCACCAAGCTGCCAGATCAACTGTTCCTGGGCTGTCTATATATCCTCATTTCTACAGGAAAAGCCCAGGTGCTTCTTTGAAAGGCAAGTAGGTATATGGCAGGCTCCATCTTGCGTAATACCTAGTAGAAAGTCTGAGCCACCTCCCAGAAGATGAGTGCCATGTCTCCCCACCTTTGATAAAACATTGTTGACAAATAGTAGGTTTGCCATAATTAGAAACATAATAACTATGCAGCTCGGAACCAATTCAGGTGTCTAACTCTCTCCAGCTGCTATTAAAGCTGATGTCTCAGGCAATCAGCTGCAAATGGGTATTATTTTCTAATTGAATCCACAGCTCCCTACATGTGACATGTGAATGAGCAGAGTAAACACACGTGCAGCCAGCAAAACTCACAGATGGCTGTTGTCTCTTCAGTGCCACTAACATGGCCCTCATTCATCCCAGAAGCTCTGGGGACCTTGCTACAGTTTTCCAGAGGCCTTAGCATCTGACAGTTAGCTAGAGCAATGGCATCTGCTCTAGCAAATCAAAACATCTGATGTTTTGATTAAGGGCCTGCTTAAAGATGAGTAGATATTCTGCAGGCACAGGGGACTTTCAAACATACGTCCAGGGTGAATATCTGCAAGCCATGCAAAAGGACTGAGCTGGGAAATATGAAATAGCTATTCCAGCATGATAAATCACTCAACCTGCTTCATCTGGTTTTGGCTCCAGCCTTCATTCTGGTGGAGGCTGTCCCTTCTTGCCAAAACCCTGCCAGAAAGGAGCTTGCAAGAGCCATCAGTGTTAGAGTTCCAGATCCAGCACTGTGGAGAGATTAGCAGCACCAGACTGGCCTTTTCTGGTTGGAGTGTCCTGGACATTTCCCATGGGAAGTCTGCCAGTGCATTCTGTACAAGTGAATGGACAGAAGTGGTTTTCTTCTTCATTCCTGGTAGAGTTGTGATGCCTGTGTGGAGGGGGGCTGTAAGGTTAGTGTCCCTGGACTCTTGCAAATGTTACGTCCCTTCTGGGAGTGGTTCAGAGCAAAGGTGCCATGTTTCTGGTACCCATCAGCATAATACAGTAATATTTGACCAGAACATAAGGACGGATAAAGTTTTCATTAGAAGCACGTGGCATGGCTGCTTCCGAGAAGATTTCATATATAGTGTGCCTTTCTCCTTTCCATGACAAGTACTTGGTTGAGATGTTAAATGATGGCGGGCTCTCTATATTCCCCAAGTATTCTGTTACCTTGTTTAGAAAAAGTTTGGCTTTTCTTTCAGTCTGCATTCTTCTGGTATCCATGTCCAACCTCTAGATCCTGTTTTGTGTTTGCCTATTAGTTAGAAAACTCTACTGCCAGAAACCTTCCTTCCATATGGATGGCTGTAGAGGCATGAGGTCTCTTTCTAACCTCAGCAGACGAGCCTTATTGACCTCCCACTGAGAGAGAGACTATCCAGCCTGTATCCTACCATTCTTGCCACTTTTTACCAGAATGCTTTCTGTGAGTCAGCAAGCACTGTGTGATTCAATAAAAGTAAACAAAGGGCAAAACATCTGTGAACTAAATTCAGTGCTTGCTAAAGAACATGCAGGTGTTATTCTGGGGATCAACAAACCTTCTAATGATGATACTGGATGGATTCTGGCCAGGAACGTGTGCTGTGCTGAAGGAAGGTGGGAGGAGGCCCTGGGAGTAACATGGAAGGATTTGGAAAGAAGAGTTGGCTCTGTGGAGGGACACCTTCACCGGATTCACAGCAGAGCAACAAGAAGAGCTACTAGAGGAGGACTGAGTCTGTGGGTAACCTTAAATGGGATAGCTGTGCGTTGTGGAGACACCAAACAGAACAGTAACTTGCCCCTTGGAGTTGTCCTTTCCAGTTCAGCTGTGAGGTTCTACCATTGCTCTGAAACAGTCAGAAATACCTAGAGGCAGACCAGCTCCTATGGTACCACAGGGCCTGGCAGGCTTGTTGAAGTCAGAGCACCAGGTGCCCCGCAAGCAGGAGCAAGGCCAGAGGAAAACTCTCCTCATTTTCAGAGAAGCAGGTCAGGGTAGAGAAAGATATACTGAAACGGCTGGGCTGGTGAGATACTGATGCAAAGGACTTGATGCAATCACCCCAGCACGGTTCCTGTTCCTCCTGGCTTGTGTGAGTGTTTCCTCAATGCATGAGACATACATTCAGAGGACGACACCACTCCTTTCTCTACCCTTCCCATGCCCAGGAGCACTTCTGACCGTGAGAAAGTTCTGACATGCAAAGAAGACTTCTGTAACAACGCCTTGCTTGCTGTCAGCTGAAAGCAAGTGACACCCTCTCTAATGACTGGTTTCAGAAAGAAAGCAAATACACAAGGACGCACTTACCTGTCCCAGGTGATCACTGCTGTCTCCCATGGGTGGAGTTGGTGGGGCTTTTCAGCACATGTGTTGCTGGATGTATCACCAAGGTGAGGACACATCCTAACTGGGGGGTCAGAGGTACCCTCTGATTAGGGACATTCATCCTGGCAGATGCTGCTCTGAATATTGTGCACCCGGACACGGCTTGTGTAGTGCAGGGGTATTTCCTGGAGACTTTCCAGTTCATTGGTACAAGGTGCAAAATCCCTTCAAGGTCACCCACTAGCAGGGAAAGGAGCAAAAAGTAGCTCCAAAGCTTGCTTTCTCCATGTTTTTGGAGGTTGCCACCCCATAGACTAGAGCCAATGCACATACTGAAGACCCTAATGCCACCTTTGCTTCCTGTGCCCCTGCCCCGTGCTTGGTAAATATCCCCATGGGAGTCTCAGGCGGGCAGAAGGCGAGAGAGCCACATTGCACATGTGAGGGTGGCTTGAGAGCCTGGCTCGTAGCATCCAGAGGGAGTGTCTGTCACCGTCGATAGCGTTTCCAAAGAAAGGAGCCAAAACCACCCACATGGGTCACGGAGACTGTGTCTTTCTGCCACACACCTTCCCTCTTGCCCAGCCCTGGCAGGGACAGGTCGTTCCTCACGTGCTGCCCTGCGTGCTAAGGAGATCTGCCAATGCCTGCCAGGCTCCCTGGCATTTGTCTTCAGACCCAAAACATGTGTGCAATCCAGGCATTCTGGGGGAAGGACCTGGGCTTTGATTTGGTTTGACTGGAATTGTAAGGTCAGCCAGAAACCTGCAGATCCCCATAATGCAATCAAGAGACTATGTTAAAAAAATAATCAGTAATATGGAGGCTTGTGGTTCATGGAAAATACAAAATAGAAGGGGGCTTTCTGGTCCAATTCAGTGATTTTTTCCCTGTTCTCCAAAGTTCCTATGTTTTCCCCATGGCCATAGCTTTGTGATTCTCTGCAGAAGTAAAATCACCGTATTTTCAGCATCACCTCCAGACACATCAGGCTTTACTCCAGCCTCAGAGGCTGGTAGGCTCTATAGGACATGGAGAGAGCCCAGAGTGAATCCCAAGCAGCTGGCTTCCAATGTTTATTCATCTTCTTAAAACCCAAGGCTTTAAAAGACATCTTCCTTCAGCTCTATTCAGGGCTAGTTGCTCTTCCAAAGATCCCCATGTGGCTTCTTTTACTCTGGGTGTAAGCTCGAAACTCTTCTTTTAGGCACGGTGTATGTGCTTTTGAAGATAAACTAGTAATTAACTTAAAGGTTTAAAGTGCAGATCTTCTTTCTGCAGAGGGGTCCACACGTGTGTACAGAGGCAATCAAGAGTGTTGGCAGGAGCATAGACCATAGAAGTGGCCAGGAGATCGCTCACAGCAGCAGATCTCTCCCTCAGAAATTTAGGTCCAGATCCAGCAATGTCCTTAACTTTAAATTTAAGTGTTTGGGTCACTTACAGGCAAGCCTATGCACTAATGAGCTGCAAGATGTGACCCAGCAAAGTTTGGAGTGGCATGTCACACTACTCTGCTTTCCAAAGAAAAGAGCATATAGAGCAAGAAAAACTTCAGCACCCCCATTTTTTTGGCTTATTTTGGCTGAGAAAATATCAGTAAAGAGGTGAGGAACACTTGAACATGAAGTCCAGGGCCTTTTCCTGTCCAAAGCTTTCTAACTCTGGAGTTTTCCTGCTTCCCCCATCTTCAGTGTGTTTGCTATCATGGCAGCTGGAAGAAAGCAAACGCCACTCTTGTCTTCAGGACAATCAAGAAGGAAGATATGGGAAGCTACAGACCAGCCAGCCTCACATCAACTAATCCTGCAAATCATTTCCAGACCCATGAAGGACAAGAAGGTGATCAGGAGTAGTCAGCACAGATTTATGAAGGGTAAATTAAGCTTAACAGGCCTGATAACCTTCTGCAATGAAGTGTGGGCCATGGTGAGGTGGCATAAGAGCTGCGAGCCACGCCGTGTCTCTTCTTTGCACGATTTGTGCATCCTTGTGTGGCAGAGTCTGCAGTGTTGGGAGCACCTAATGGTGGATGCCAAGGGATGAAATTTGAGATTCTGGGGAACTGCTCCTGAAGGGTTGGGTCTTCCCACTGTCCTGGGAGACTGTCCAATCCTGCCGTGTGTGTGAAGAGTTCCGAGGAAATTTCATCTCTGCTTTACCTCCCCAACACCCTGTTGCAGGGACCAGGGCATGGCTGCTGCTCTGTTGTGTGCTCTGGCAAAGGGCAGAAGGTCATCACGGGAGGAGGGGCAGTGCTTGGGGCTGATTTCAGCCAGCTGGACATCAGGAGAGCAGTCTGGTAAACACTTTCTCAGAGGACTTTCAAGTTGCCTAACAAACTCTTTGGCCAGCTCTCGATGGCTGTTTGTCTATATGTCATCTATAGAAAACTAGCCAGCTGCCATATCTCAGTGGTTTTGGTGCTTCTGTTGCAGTCTTTTCCTTCAAACACCTCCTCTCCATCCATTGGCTTTCCTGAAAAGATGACAAGTTTTCCAGCACTAGGCAGGGGAGAGATAGAGTAAGAAACTGAACCTGAGTTACCTCTGCCAGCCCCTTCCCAGGCTGAGCAGGAAACCTGAAATGTGCACATGGCACTGTCTCTGATGCCAGCTTGTCCTCTCCTGTTTGTTGGGAAGGAAAAGAGACAACACACCTAACTGGGGTTTAGCCTTCTTGCTGGGCACAGAAGAACCATTCCTGCAGGTGAAGGAGTGATTTTCTCTCTGTCCATTTGCATCACTCTAAACCTAGAAGCCTTCCTCTTACCCCACATTAAGCAATCATCATCTGGTTTTGTTTTGGAAGGTCCTTTCTTCTCAGGTACCCTGTCCTTACAGGGCCATCAGCTGGGCAGCTTGCACTTTTGCCAATTTACTCGACAATGTTTTGGAGCTGAATTACTGGCTCTGTGCTGCCCTACCAGCAGCACGGAGGCACTGAGCAGTGCTTGCTTGCAGATCCAAGGGACATGGATGGCATATTTTTTTAAAATCTTTTTCTGGCTTCCAGTTGCCTGAATCTAGTCAGAACAAGGATGCTCCTGAATGCTGTCCGGGCAGAGCAAGCTGACTGCACAGACCTGGTACCTCTGCTTCCTCTAGGGAATGTGATTTGGCAATGGTGGTGCTTGAAGAGCATCAGCCAGAGAAAAGACAGCGTGAGAAACTGCTTTTGTAAAACAACCTGTGACCCACATTGCAGCCTGCTACAGAGATGGAAGGTGTCCAGCATCACCAGGGCTAGGATCATGTTTCTACCTTTCCTTTCACAGACAGACCGGTGCACACACAGAAACATGTTATACAGGAAATAATGTCCCTGGCATTTTCAGACCTGCCTCCACCACCAAATGACAACATATATGACATACACCACCACCACCACCACCACGCCCCCCCAAATCCACGTGTGCAATTCAAAAAAACCCCTGAAACTTTTCAGTGGGAAGGAAATGTTGATGCTTCAGCTGAAACAACAGGGATATTTCAGACACAAAAAGGGGCGTTTCAGAGCTGGGTAGAATTATCCCATGAAAAAGTCATCAATTTTGACAGCATACCCCCCCACCTCCTTATTTTGACAGAAAAAAACCCCAATGAATGCCATGTTGAACAATGTGGTACCAGCTGATACCACATTTCTCAGCAGGCACCATGATTTCCAGGTTCATTTTGAAGAGCTCAGCCAGGTGAGAGCATGCTGCAGCTGACATTCCTGGATAAAACAAAAAGGTGGCTGTACACCCAGCATAGACAGCTACTCCAGACACTATTCACCTGGAAAAAGGTAGTGGAAAGAAAGAATCCCTTCTAATGCTGTGTGTTGGACATTCCCTCTACAAAGAGGCTAGTCTAGCTCAACAGTGGGCATAGAGATAAAATCCACTGATTCATCCAAAGCCAGTGCTGGGCTTGGAGAATATCTTCAAGCAAATTGGCCCTGACTTCTTTTAGCTTGCTTGTACTGGGAATGGGGGCAGTCACTGTAAGTGTAGTGTCCTAGGGATTCAGGAGGGTGCAAATCCTTCCCTGACTAGTTTGTTAGCTACACTCAACCAAGCAAAAATAAAGAGGTGGAGCTCAGCCAGGAGCCCTTTATAAATACATTGTCCCCCTACAGCCAAAAATCCATTCTCCCTCATTGTTGCACACTGCTGAGCATTCACCCATCTCCCTGCTCCGGCACTGATTTGATCTGTGTTGACGAAATTCCGTGCAAAATTCTGAGTCAAGTTTGTCTTTTGTTTCTCAGCTCCTCCCACTCTCTGACTGCTTTAGAGCTGAACCCTGGTTTTGAGCACCTGCTGCTATAAGACAACACAGCTGTTGTCCAGGTGCCTCGAAGAACCAGAATGTCTTAACCAAAATGAAAACCAACTTTTTCATTAAGAAAACACGCCATATTTTAGTCAAGGCTTTCATGTAGTACCAGGATTTACTTCTGGAAATCACCAGCCCATCATATCCATCTTATTTGTCACATTTTGCATGTCAGGATCTTGAATCTTATCAGGAGAGAAATTTGTGACAAATATCTCAAGAGAAGGGTTATGAGCATGTCACTGGAGTCTTATTGAAAAAAAATAGCAAGGCTTCATGTTCAGGCGAAACATCATTTTACTGACAGTAAATTTTGGTATGAATCAGAGCAAACAATTTTAATTTTTTTTCCTGATTTTTCCTTTTAACTGTCCCTTGCCTTCCTTCCAGGATTTCTTCTGTGCATATCTGCTCCAAAGGCAGAGATCTGGCAGTGACTGCCAAAGATTGCAATCACGTGCTAACCCAGCTCTGGATTTGGTGAAACTTTTGTGTACCAAAACCATTTCAGGTTTCTCAGTAAATATACATTTTACAAAGAAGCTGAATAGCCCTCTACATACACCTGAGGTGTCATCAACACACACAAACACACCCATGCGTACAGATAATGCACGGGTACTCATACAATACTCATTAGAGAGAACTATTTGTTTTCAGATGCACAGAGGTTTATTACAAACAGTGGAAAATAAAATAAACAACTATTAAGTGCAACCCAGTCGAGCTGTATTAACTCTGCAGGCAATATTTGTCCTTTCTCACAGAATGACAGGTTTATATTACTGCATAAGCCAATCTGCTAATACAAGAATTTTGTTTCCACAGCTCATTTCCACGACAACTTTAGGGCCAAAGTTTTGCTGCTTAGATTTCATTTTCTGTTGCATTCAAGCCCATCCTTTGGAGTAGATGTGGGCAGCTCAGAGGTTTGTAAATTTAAAGAAGGGTTTAGGTGGGAAGGGAGATCTGGGGGTCTCTGTGGCCTTCCTCTCCCCCACATCTTCACAGCCAGGTCAGGTCTGATGGTGGGTGGTCCCCAAGGACGGAGATGCCACCATGCCTCCAGGCCCTTATCCAGGGCTGCCCTGTTCTCCTGGGGCAGATATATTTCCTCCTATCCTGTCAGTGTTTGTCTTACTTCTTGTCTTTGCCCTGATCTCAGCTGGCCTCTTGAGCATGGGCTCTTCCCTTCTCTTCCAGATCAAACAATTCTGACTGGGCTGTCTTTCACCTCCTTTCTCTTGACTTTGGAGAGGAACTATGGGGTTGTCCTAGCACAAGGTAGATTGCAGTCCACATTTATTTGGAACAGGAGAAACAAGGAACGTCAGAGAGACTACCACTGAAATCTGGTCAGTAGTGTGAAGATCTGAACCCAAGATGCATTAAATCTTCCACTTGTATCTGGGCATGATATATTTTCCCATTTGGACAGCTCTGTATATAGCCTGATTTTTCTGATATGTGAATCATCTAGGTATGCTTGTTAAAAATGAGGTCAGTTAATTGAAATGCTAAATATGACCTAGGATTCAATTTCTATTTTTACGACCTCTGTGTTTAGGACAAATAACTTTTTCCCCTCCCTTGATGGTGAGCAGGATGCTGCTCAGGACATATTGCATGGGAGTTTTTTCTGTCACTGAACAGAGTGAGCACTGATAGAATGTTCACCACCTTGATTTTGTGTAAGCTCTTCACTACTGTACTCTGTTGGGTTTTTTTCAGCACTTCAAGCTCAGGTTTTGTTTTGTACTGTGAAAGAAACCAAAAAAGAAAAAAAACAAGAAAACCAGAAGAGCACCTCAAACCACATATATTCGTGTACACTCAGACCTGCCTGCTTGACTGGACAGATCATATCTGGCAAATGGTGGCTGAGGATTCTGTGAAACCCATGCTGGGAAAGGAAGTTAGGTGACTATTTTTATATGACTCCTTTCTTACTCACTGAAAACACAATGTCCTCTTGATGCAGAAAAGCTGCCTTGCCATCAGAAATGGGTGTGCATTGCTCATGTTGTATGGATGGGCCCTGCTCCCAGGGAGGGGTGGATATCAGCTAGGTCAATGTCAGACATGCTTGTTGGCTGGGTGGGTCAAGTGGCTGAAAGAACAAACGAGATCGATAAAGGCAGCAGACATCTAACCTAGTGCATGAGACAAACGGGGAGAAAGGAGTACCATCAAATTCAACATTTCCAGCCCAGATCCTCAGCACTTTGCTGAGACATCTGGGGCCTCTCTAGATCACTGGCAGGACCAAGACTGCTGTAGCAGCTACCAAGCAGGAATTACCAAAATTACCCTCCAGGAGGAGATGGTCAACGGGGTCTTGATGTCCCCAAGTATTGACAGATTTTCTTCATTCCACAGCAGGAGAGTCTTAAATTCAGTGAAGGCCAAACTCATACAGTTCACTTGGCCAATGATCTTGGAGGAATCGCAGGCCAAATATTGAAGAGGGGTTTACATAAATCTTAGTGTCTGGAGCATGTACAACTTCCTCTCACAGCTGAATATTCTGAAACCAAACCAAGTTCTGTTACTCAGGTAAAACCTGAGCGGCTCACCTACTTACTTCTGTGTGTCAGAGTGTAAATGAACGATGGAGGGGGAATAGAGAACATAGACTTCAATCCTGCTTAGGTCTGCAGAGTTGCTTCCCTTTAACCAGGCTAGTTCACTCTGCTCTTCTCAACAGGGCTGTCTTGGATGAAGATGATTAAGAGAAGATGCTAAATAAAGAAACTGCTTGAATGAATAGAAAGACCAAAAGACCAAAGCTTTGGAGATGTCTTCCCAGGTTGTAGAAGTAACACATGGACATCGAAGCTCATCATGAGAAACCTGATCTCTTGCACAGGAGCCATGATGAGCCCTCTTTCTTGGAAAGAAGAGCCACTAAAACTTCGGATCATGATGAATTTCTTCTCTTTCTTTTCTGCTCTGTGCATATTTACCCTGTATCTATATACCCTGTTTGTAGCTCCTGCTGCTGTGATCACAGGCATCTGCAAATGTGAGATGCAGATGAACAGCAAATCCAGCCCTGCTGCAGGTAACAGGAATTTCCACCCCAGCAACAGCAACTTTATTAATTCGCCAAATCACATTGGCTCTGGATTAATTACGCAAACCATGATAGTGCACGGGCTCTACAAGCTTGTTAGTGATTCATGTGCATTTTAGCCTCTGGGAAGAAAAAATCAACAGGGGGAAGGGATGGTGCCTTCAAATCAGAGGGACAGTTCAGGCAAAACAGCATAGCTCTCTTCTCTGCCTCCTCACATTAGCAATAGATCTTGCTCCTGGGGACTTTTCCATAGGGCTCACAGATAAGCTCCAAGAGAAAAATTAAGTCTGGTTTGTTTTTTTTCTGGACAGTTTTGTTTGTAGTCTTATGACATTGCTACTTGGAGTTGGAGGGAATTTTCTTCACAGACAGGAAGTCCTGTGTAGGTCTGTGGTATTCCAAGGTCAACATCCCATGGCCACACATTGATGTGAGACCAGCACTACTCAGCCCATCCATCCTCTCTCTACTAAGGGCCAGGAAAACAGTCCCTAGAAGAAATAAAATCATGGGGCTAGCATGTTCTGATACTATCCCAGGATACTGTCTGCCTGGCCTCCAGGTGAGTGAGGCTGAGGGAATTTCTGAAGCAGAGACTCTGTCTTTGCAGTCAATAGTCCTTGATGGATCTTTCTGTCATGAATGTCTAATTGCTCCTTGAACTTGTGTGAGATTTTAGCATGCGCAACATCCTGTGGTTCAGCTTGTTCAATGCTTTAACCGTGCACTGTGCAAAGATGTCCCTTCTTTGGAAACTGCTGCCTAGTGTCATTTGCTTCTCCCAGCCCCTCTACCATCCCAGCTCATCAACATCTGAGCCAACCAGTGCAGGTCCAGGTGCGCTTCCCCCTGTGACTCTACTCCTGACTGCTCTCCTTTAAGAAATTAGCCACAAGCACACACAAAAGACACTCTGCTGGATCCAATCTTAGTTTTGTATGATAGGGAAAGTCAATATATTTTTAAGACAATTGGTCAATTTTGCCAGCTTGAAGGTAAACATCACTGTGGGTGTGATTCAGCTAAGAGTGTGCATAGCTCAAAGTCTAAAGTTTTTCCTTTTGTGGTTCTACTGTCTAAGTCAGCTTTTGCAACAGCAATCGGCTTGTGAAATGAGCATGTTCCAGATAGGATCACCAGAATATTTATAGACACTAGAGGAGACAATCTTTGAGCCATGAAGGAAATTGAATAGCAATGAAACATTTCATTAAGAACAGTCTCTTCTGAAGGAAGCCCAACTCCTGAACCGTGTATCTGGGACCATACAGAGAGCCTTGGAAAGTCACTGCGCTTACAGCCTCTGTAACTGTAGCCATAGCATCAGTCAGAGTCCTCACATCCATGCTTTCCTGATGAGAGATTGAAAAGGTGCACAGTAGGTGGTTTGAAAGCATTGATAAGGATAATGATTGTGGCTTAATCCTCTTTTTACAGGCTAAACCTCACACCTTATTGGTGCCATCAGCTACGAGCAACTCCTGGACACTAGCTGCAGTACATTGTGTGGCAGTAATGTGCCAAGTGCAAAGCTGACCTGCTGCAATATTCTGTCCCGTCCTCATCAGGTTAGAAGTAGGATGAGACAAAAAGCAAGACCTATCTTTGAAGGAGGTCTGTCAAAAAGCCTAAATATCTGTCCTCTTTGGAAAGGTGATTTTCTGGTATAATTAAAAAGATCAGCCTGACTGAAGGTGTTTTCTTTTTCCTCTGTCCTTTCATTATCTTATAAGCTGTTGCATGGTTTTGCAAAAAACTTGTTATAAGTCCTAATCCATTTATGCAATTCAGGAGGCTTTACTATGTCACTGAAGGTGATTTGTCCATCAAATGAGCTTTTGGGTCTTTCTGGGGACACCTTCAAGGATTGTGCCCTGTTGACCTGAGGTTTTTTATTTCTCTTAGTTGTAGAGGAAAGAATGGACCATTACTGCTGAATATATCTATGGTAGCTCCCAAGATTAATGCTTTGAAGTGTCAAGAAACTTCTGTCATGTTTTATAACTGTCTGCATTATGTATGTAGCAGCTTCTCTGAGTTTTCTTCACATCCTCTGTGGATGATCAGATGCACCTAAGGCCCTTTACCAGAGTCTGAGAGAGCTGTGCAAGGATAATTGCATCTTTTGAGCTTGGGTTTTAGGGGTTTTAGGTTCTGTTTTTAATGTTCCAGTTGTTTTTCTGATGGGTTTGCAAATGCTGTGCTGACTAAACAGTGTCACAGGTGGGATGAGCTATGCCAGGGAGAACAGCAGATGTTCAGTTTTGGGATTTATTCTTCCTGCCCACTGGCCAGGCTGGTGTGCCCACCTCATCCTGAGATCCTGCCTAACTCCCACAGAAGTTTAAAAACAGGGTTTTGAGAAGTGTTCTCACAAAGGACAGGGCAAAGGACAACCCTCATGTGAGAACAACCCTCAGCCTCTGTGCACTTTTGGAGTTGGAGCAGTTACCCTTACTGGGCAGATGGGGAAAGTCAGGTAGTCAGGGTATAACATACCTGAAATCACAGAACAAACCAAAGAGCTGTTCTCAGACAAGCCAAGATGTCTCATTTCAGGCAGCTCTGGTTATTTACATTGGTGCAACATAGGCCAGTGGTAGACATACTCCAGCTGTAGCAGAGAAGCCAGTTTAATTGCATTAAAAATAAACCTTCAAAGACAACTTGCATGGAAAGCAAAATGTTTGTTAATTGGGTGAGTTTTCTACTGGTCTGAAGAATGCTAAATTAGGCTTCTCCTCCTGGCTTGTCTTCCCTGGCAGGTCAATGTGGCTTGTAACTTCAGTAACACCTTCAGCTTCTTTCACTGAAGTGTGATAGTGCTGAACTGTGATATGCTAAGGGCTAGCTAGTTCTAAGGTCACAAACCCACTGTCCCAGCCAAGAGATCAACCCCCTTACACTGGTATAAAGGCCTTTGTGGAAGGTCAAGTCTCAGTGGCTCCTCACGTGTTTAGTAAATCTAGACCTGATCTTGCTAAAAGTCTCATATGAGATGTGTAATAGCAAACAGCCAATATCTCAAAGCAGAGCAGTGGAATTCCTGTTGTGGCTGATGCAAATATCTGCATTGGGTGATTCATTTGAACTGGCTTACGAAGGATGAATCGCTGGCTGGTAGTGGCTGGGTCTTTCTCTGCCTGTGTGAGATGGCAATCACAGCCTGGGCCTACAGTGTCCCCCATTTCCTCAGATGAACCCTTGCTGGCCTCCTGGGACACAGGCTGAACTACGTGTGCTTTGCTGCCCTGGGAGACAGCAGCAGCCTACAGGTCCCAGCTATGGCTTATTTCTGGGTACTGCCTTGAGGAGATCTCTGCCAATGCTGGGATTTCCACCCTAGGGTACAGGGGGATAGCACATCCCAGGGCTTGAAGAGGAGAAAGGATAAAATCACAGAGGAATTGACCCCTGGACCAACAATCAATAGGATTGAGTGGGTTGTCTATCTTGCAGAGCCTTTACCAGAGCCTGAATATCTGTAGACATGGCTAGTGGTCTCACTATCCACTAGTCCTGCCAAGGACTTCTCTGCCTTGCTGGGGGAACAGGAGGGAGCCATTGCCTGCCTGGGAAGCGGGAAGCTGAGCTCCTGACAGGTTGTGCTGGTTCTTTCAATTTTATTTCTTTAATTAAGCGAGCAATAAGTCTCCAGTGTCTTTTTTCCTGATCTCTGAATTAATTACCTGCGTATGTGTAAAAAGAGTGTCCTGCCCAAGTTTGCTGAGTGGCTGGATGCACTGGTAGGAGCCCTGTCCCCTTGCTCATTCAGCTTGGAGTCAATGCCGTGACAGGGACTGACTCTGCCTGTGCATGGCCCTAAGCTGAATCAGTTGATTTTATTTTTCTTCATCACTTCCTCTTTCTTTTCTCTTCTTCCACCTTTCTTCCTAGTTTCACATGTCCTCTGCAAGGGGCCATGCATCGCTGTGTGGTTCCATGCTGCCTGAGGAGCTGGCAGATGCAATCCTGGGTCATTTGTCCCATTATCTTGTTAGGGGTTTCTGTTATGGTCCTGATGTCATCTAGCTTGCAGAGAAGCACTTCCATCATCTTGATGGGACAATATTCCAGCGACTGGCATACCAACAATGCCTGTCATTACCCTTGAATTATTTTCCCTTGGGCAGGAACATCTGTGGCAGCAAAGACCTCTAAATGCTCAGTTTCCTTTCAACACACACACTTCTGTGCACATCTTACCCAGTCACATGGACACACCTCAGCCCAGTCTTCTGCACACAGTCTTGGCACTTGCATGTTCAGAAAAGTTGTGATGGCATGCCTGCAGCCAACAGCTCTGCTGGCTTAGGCAACTTGTGCTGTGAGGTCTCAGTGCTTGTTGAAGGCCAGGATGAGGCAAAGTCAAACGAAAATTAAACTTTGATATCTTCCAGAGTAGCAAGGAGATGGAGCACATGGAAAAAGAAGGTGTCATAACGCATTTCAGACTGCAACCCAGAGCAGTGATGGAAAACAGGCTAAATATTATGGCAGTGGGAAGAGTGCTTCTTTCATATTTTAAGTGGCTCTTGAATAACATTAGCAACATGTCACTGCAAAGGAAACTAGAAGCCACATCCAAGGACTGGTGATACGTTTGTACCATCTCGTGACAGCAATGTAGAGTGGAGAGATTGAGCACTTTGTAAACACAGGTTGCCTTCGACTTTCCCTCAGTTCTCCATCTCTCTTGAGGTGGATTGTTTCAAAGGATCATTTGACATGCAGTGTTTTTCTGCATGCAAAAAACGCATCTGCCTCCTTGGGTGACAACAGAACCTTGGAGGCCGATGGTCAAGGTGTCAAGGTTACAAAGACATCTTGTGTGTCACGACAAGACAGGGCAGGATGTCTCCATCTGGCTTGAAAGTGGAGCTCACAGTTAAAGGGAAGTGGGGACGCAGGACATGTCATCCTTTGAAGGGTGCAGTACACAAGGGCATGGCATCATGCAGGAGCACGAGCACCATTTAGTTCCTCTTGATTCTCCCCTCTTCCCAGAACCTTTAAGTCGGTTGTACATATCAATTAAGTACACACCCTATGAGGCAACTAAGTGCTATTTTACTTACTTTATTACAGATGGGGAAACAAACATGTAGAAAGGCCTACGGACACGTGGCTTCAAAGCCTTTGGCAGAACACAGAGATGGTCCAACTCTGCTGCGTCCCCTGGATCTCCTCCTCCCCTGTTGCTCACTCCAGCACCTCCCCACTGCAAAACTCCCATCTCTGGGGAGTGCACCAGGCCCTTCTTTACATGGCTGAGTTATAAGTGAACCCCATGGGGTCTCAGTCTCCCATGCAGAGTCTGCTTTTCTCGGGCAGAAAAGCAGCGTCCACTGACTAAGCAGCCTGTGCTAATGTCTGTGCCTGACTATGAGGGGCCCAATGATCACCAGTGTTATTGGTAGGGGCAGAATAATTGGTTGTACTGATTAATTCTGGGCCTAGTGAGGGTCACATATTAACGATAAAGTGGAAATGCCAACTAGGCTGTGTTCATGCTTGATTGATGTGGCATGATTTAATTAAACCAGGCTTACATTTGAGCATTGTCCATTAGCATCTGGTATTAAAAACTCTCTGAACTGTCCGAGCTTAGCAGCTACCTTAAGGAAGTCATTTGACATCTATTCAGGAGATTTAATTGTGCCATTATGTGCCCATGTATGGTACTGAGTGCCATTTAACCATTGCCCTTGCTAGTTGATTAATTAGTAGTCCCGAGTGAATAACTCTGGGAGCTCCCTACATGGTTCTCCATGGCTGAAGCAGAGACAATACCGTGTTCAAGATGAATGCCAGCCTGATTGTGGCATGCAATGGATCAGTTGGGATCTGCAGGCAAAACCTGCTTGTTTTACTGGAGAGGCAGAAAGTATTAGGAACTGGCATGAGCCAGAGCGGAGCAGGGCATGAGGTAACCCAAGAAGCTTTCCAGCTCCAGGGCTTCTTGGAGAAAGAGTTCAACACTTAAAATAGCTAATGCAAATGAATTTCAACACTAACAGACTATCTCCAGAGAGAAGGAACATTTTAAACAATATATTCTGGACACCCATGAGCCTAGACTGCCAGGATGTCTCTTCTCCTTTCTAGCCCCGGCCCTGCAGGGTGACTGAGATGGGTTCATTCAGTGGCCATTGCTGGGACTGAAGGTGGTCTCTGTAAGGCACTGATGGAGAGCCTGCTTAGGGAGCCGGGCAGAGGCTCAGCGAGCACAGGCATGGCAGAGGGGCTCTCCAGCCTGCAGGCCAGGGGCTTTTTTGCCAGGGCTGTTATTTCTGCAGACAGTCACACTCTCTGTGTTTCACCCTTAAGCAATGCAATGCACCTGCTGGAATCTGTCGAGGCGAGGGCCTTGGCAGGTCTCCTGGCATTACCAACTGAGTGGAGCTGGCTGCAAAGCATCCCTGCCAAATGTGAGCGGGTCCTGCCCCGGGCACGTGGAGGAGCCCAGGCTGCTGAGTGGGCTCTGGGCAATGGGTGGGAGTGGGGCACAGCATCTCGGAGCTGGGGCCAGCCATGGAGGTCCTGGATGGTGCTAACAGCTTCCCGCTTTGGGGATCAGACCCAGCACCTAATGAAGGAGCACAGCTGCAGTTGGCATGTGTATGAGAGAGGGCTGAAATTTAGCAGGCTCCTGCAGAAGCAGGTACTCAAGCACACACCTCTGCTGGGCTAGACACCTCCCCATGTGCTTTCAACTTTCCTCCTCAGATAATGTTGCCCCTCTTTCAATTTTGCTGGAAGGAAGCAGATAGTGATTTGGCAGGTCACAAGAGAGCCCAGCATCTCTCGGAGCCTTCAGCAGCCCATTTCCGGCTGCGGTTTGATCAGGTTTCTATATTCATTGCTCTGTTTCCTGTGGGGGCATTTCTGATAAGCTTTGCACTTCGCATCCTGTGGTCCCGCCCTTGCCTCTGGTGCTCACAGGATGTTCGCTGCGCTATGAGCAACTTGGGGCTCCTAAATCGCTTGCCAAAAATGAGCAATTGCTGGGTGTCCCAAGGATGGGGTGAGCTGGGTGAGCTGAGGCACTGGCAGGCAGAGTGTGTTCCAGGGTCTGGGGGCTGGGCTCTGTGTGAAGGAAGTGCTGGAGATTTAATGACTATGCCCTGTGGACCGAAAAGAGCCCCAGGAGATGGCGACTTCAGCCCAAATTGTTCTTAGTCCCTCTTGGGTGTCCCTGTATCTTGTCTCTGTGGAGGCACCCTACTCCTACTGCAGTCGAGGATGTGCTGAGCTGGGGGTTTCAGCCTGGACCACTAATGTACAAAGGGAGAGGCATAAAAGTGCAGGAAGCAAGGAAATAATGCACAGAGAAGAATTATGACCACATTTTCAGATGAACCACATTCTCTCCTGGCAGGTCCATGTATCACTGAGCACCACTGATTTCCTCTCATTGCAATTTCAGCAGTGATATTTAACAGCGCAGCTAGAAGTCATCTCCAAAGGGAGATTTAGGGAATTCATGTGATACCCAAATTGAAGACTGGGGAAAAACATACTACTTGCTCCCTTAATTGACTTTCAGTACAAATTTTTATTCCTCACCAGTGAAAAACCATCATCTTCCTCTGACACCTATTACTTTTATGTGGGATTTCCTTGACTTCTCTCTTTTTTAATCAAAGTCTGAGTTTTGTTCTATTGTGCTGTTGTAAATCCAGGCCAGCTTCAGTAATGCTCTGAGACTTGGCTGAGTGAAGCGACTTGTGTGTCAGTGGTTCTGGGCACGTCTGCACCCTCTTGCAAGTCCTTTGCTATGTACTTTCAGGGTCTGAAATGAGGAGTGGGTTTTATCTTTGCAAGTCACCTGGGAAGGAGTACAGTGCAGACTTGTTTCCCACCCCAGCAACGGGGCACAGTGTCAGGCTGTGGCTGGGAAAGAAACCCAGTCAGCAGTTTGGGTGCCCTGCTCTGGAGTGACAAGGAGCTGAATAGGATGGATGTGGCCAGACTCTGACAGAGGCTGCTCTCAGGGGCAGAGGAAAGGGCATGAAAAGGACCTGGCACTTTTTGTTTTGCAAGGCTACAAGTAGCCACGGTTCATCATAGATGCTACAGTTATGGGCTCATATGAGAAAAGTCATGTCAGAAGTTGTAGTTCCCATTGAAAAAGGAAGAAGTCTCATTAAACAGCTTCTCATTTGTCAGGAGAGATCATGAGAAGAGTCAAATAAACAACCCCAATTCCCAAACAAATGCAGTCTCCCACTTTTCCAGGGTGTAACGAATAGCTGTCACACCACTCAAGATTTTGGCGCAGAGAGCCAGGGACATAGCAAGTGCCAAATATTGTAGGCATTTGTGGAGGAGTGCAGCTTGGCCAAGGGAGCCACCTCCAGATGGGAACCAGGGTGTGGCTGACTCGGGCACGGCTGCAACTAGGAGGGCTTAGCCACAGCCCCTTGATCAGCACATTTCCAGCCTGGGCAAACCCTTTGCACCCCAAATCTGCCCAAAATTTGGGACATGCGGCCTGGCATGACCCTTAGGCTGTCACTGGGCAGGTTCCTGCTGGGCAGCACAGCCCTGGTGCATGGGGTGGTGGACACAACCAGGCACAGGCAGAGGCTGGGTGCTCCGCTTGTGTGGGGCACGGGCACCTCACCATCCTGCCGGACCCTGCCAACGCTCCGGGCTGGGTCCCACATGCTGGGCAGGTGTGCCCAACCTTGCCTCCTGGCTTGCCCGCAGAGAATGGATTAGTGCAGACACCAGTAATTAGGGCCATGTGAACTGAAAACATCAACAGGCCAGGCCATTTCATCAGCACCCGGCACCCAGCCCTCTTTGTGGTCAGATGCTCGGGAAGCCGCTCGCCGAGATGCGTGGTCTGGCCTCCTTCTCCCATGTTTTACAGCCTGTGGGCAGGAACCGTGTTATTTGTTTGATGGCTCAATTGCTGTCAGGGTTTGCCAGGTGCTGCAGAGAGCCGAAAGAAGGTGCCACGTTATGGCTGCCCTGCTCTAGGGGGCTGTGAGCACCTTTGGGGTACACAATGGACAGTGCATGGACATGGACCTTGTACAGCCATCAGCAGCTGGCTAGGGGAGACTTCTAAGGCTAACACTAACACTAAATGTCCTCCATTCAGCACAAGTGGAGCTGGAATTGGGTCTGGGATAACCTGGATGTTGCCCTGTGTAGGACAGGTGCTGAGCCAAACCAGGCTTTTGCAGCCCTAAATAGTCCTTGTACCTTTAGCAGACAAGAGCAACTATGCCCTTCGTTGCTCTTCTTCCGTGAGTTTCTCCTGAGAGTACTGCCATACCCTGCAGGTAGGCTTGGGCTTTTTTGCTGTCCTGCACCCTAGCCACAAGGGCCATAGCCATTGTCTCGAGGTATGGAGACACTTACCTGAATTTGGGATCGTAAGTGAGACTGCAACAAAGCATGGTGAGAGGCAAGGAAGCCAGGAACTGGCTGCAGGTGAGAGGGGCCAGGCAGAGGATCTTTCCATGGAGAGCCATGGAGATACTGCAGCAAGAAACAGGCTTGCAATTATAGCTGGGGACAGAGGAACAAGCCCTGCCTTGCTGGCCAGCAAAGGGAGGTTGAAAGCTAGGCATGATCTGGTTGTGAGGCAAGTCCCCTACAACATCCTTCAAGATGTGGTGGCTGAGCAAATAGGAAGTACAACGAGCTGGACATGGAAAATACTATTGGGATGAACATTTCACCCCTGGGATTTTTCCTTGGGCAGTGGAAAAAAAAAAATATCATGACACTACTATGCCCAAAGTGGAGCAAGTGTGTGTCTATTTATACTGCTGCCCAGGGCTGTTCCTCTGCCTAGGATGCCATATCTGCTTTCTGCCGCTGATCTGCGTTTCTCAGCTCACCATTTCAACTGTGGTTCAAAACGGTGCTGCTCCTGGCTTTGGAAAAGGAGTGGTCTGTGCTGGACACAGCGCTGAGGAGGTGAACAGGCACCTGGTGGGCACAGTGCTTTTGCTTTGGGCTGTGCAAGTCCTGACCCATGGCAGTACCTTTCCACAGACAGGAGCAATGCAAATTAGGAGCAGCCTGCTGAAACCCATTAGCAGGGGAGCAGAAAGAGCTGTCCCATCTGCTGTTTACTCGGTTCAGCTTCCCCGGGGAGAAACCTAACCGCAGGATAACGGCTTCACAGCCCCGGACCCCCAGGCTCAGCTCGGAGCTGCTGGGGGTCAAAAACCTCCCTGCAGCAGCTGCACAGAGCTCAGGCAAGACACGCAGGACCTTCCCACTGGCGTCTGGGTGGTGGCGGCCTGGGACAGTCATCATTTTGTGCCTTCAAGGGAAGCCCAGGGCTGAAAAACTTCCCTGCTTCCAGGTTATTTCACACAGGAGAAGCCCAAAGCATCGCAGCTCCACGGCTGTGCGTATGTGCATCCTAGAAACAAAAGCTCTGCAGTCAGCCCCGACAAGTCAAAAGTGGGTCAGGTGGAAATGTGGGAGACCAGTGACTCATCTCGTGGCTGACTGGGCAATTTGGGAGGAGGAAAAAGCGGCCGCCTCTAGGAAATGGAGCGTGTCTCCAAGCCTTTCTTTCCTCTGCCCCTAATCCTAACATCTCTTCTGCCAACAAAATGATAATGCTAGAGTCAGCCCTTAACGCCAAAGAGCACTGGCCCTCAGAGGGAGTATCTAAGGGTCCAAATATGCCAGCAAGGCTGAATATATGAAACGAAGGGTCTGGGCCTCCCACCCCACACGTTAGTGAGATGGACATTAAATTGGTCTGGGTGGGTGGATGCTGGACTTAAACATATGCATCCCTACACCATCACATGCTGGAGGGATTTGGGAAGCCATGCAATAGGCATAATAGCTGCTCTGGCCTGGAGGTTGCAGGGCCAAGGGAAGGGTGGAAGGAGCCTACTGGCTGGTGCAGCTTCACAGAGCAACTCTGCTGGTCCCAGACTGCAAGCACACAGGGGGCCAAGGGGGGAGACGCCTGCCCTGACACCTTGGCATGCCTCTGTGCGTGGGAAGGGGGAGGGGGCAAAGCCAGGAGATTGCAGATGCTCGTTAACAGTATTTGCTCATTACATTGAGCAAGAAGTGGTTGTTGCTGAACCTGGCCATCCTTTCCTGCTGGGACTTTGTTCCTCATGGCCAGTGGCCACAGCAGCTACCCAACCTCCCTTCCAGCACCTCAGTTACACCAGAAAACTTCCTGCTGAGCGATGGAAGATGTAGGATGACATAGCTTCTGGGGAAAAAAGCGACAAAGCGGAGATTTTTGCCTGACAAGGATTTTCAACTAAGGAAGGGATGCTGTGGGAAGGCAGGTCTGCAGCCAGCATTGCTGGGCAGTGAGGAGCCGTCTGCGTTGTTGTGAGGGTTAGATGAGGATGAAGAGCATGTGTTGCAGACAGGGCTGACCCTTGGCTCTGTGACAGCAGGTTAAAAGTTGAGTCTGAAATGTTTCAAGTGGTTGCTGTGGCAAAGTGGGCTTCCTCTGTTCCCTCCTCTCCAACCCTGGGGCCCCTGCACCAGGGACAGCCTTCAGAGAAGGGGATAT
Organism: Aegotheles bennettii; assembly: GCA_013398125.1. Taxonomy (NCBI): domain Eukaryota; kingdom Metazoa; phylum Chordata; class Aves; order Caprimulgiformes; family Aegothelidae; genus Aegotheles; species Aegotheles bennettii. The sequence continues at coordinate 152,595 of VZRW01008556.1, forward strand.
GGCCACCACCCAATTCTTCCTTTCCAAGAGGGTAGGAAACAACGCCAATTCAAGACAAATTTCTTCTGTTTCAGGGAAAAGGAAATGGGCTAATACAAAACCAATCCATGCTGGCTAAGTGTGCTTTTGCTCCCCATGCAACAGGCACTGGCAATGCTTAGGCATGTGTGTGCCCCAGAATACTCAGCATTGAATCAGTAAGACTGTGGCAAAAATTCATGTGTACAATTAAAAACACTGGTTCATCCCAGCCCCCTTCCCCATGAGACCCTGGCACCATGGGCACGTGAACATTGGTGCTTGCTGTGTGCTCTGCTTGCAGTTTTCTGGGGAGGAAGGGTGCCCTGATGGATTTGCTGTTTCCAGGCTCTTTAGGGCCCCCAGTGCTTTGGCATAGCTGTTTTTTTCCAACAGGCTCAAACGGGGAAGTTCAGAAATAAAAGAAAGCATGGCATAAGAAATGGAGTCTTTCCCTGATGCTCTTTCCCAGTGGACAGGACAGGATAGGATGAGATGGGACATCTCAGTGGTGCAGGGTTTCCTCAGCTGTCCAGCAGCATAGCTGACAGGGGCATGTGTAACACGGGGAGGAAAGGGTGAAAATTATCACAACAGATTTGATGAGAGTTAGAAAGCTCAGCTTTGCACTGAGACCTTTACAGTTTTTCCCAAGCACACAGAAAGAGGGAGGCAAGAGCACATCCCTGCCAATTAGCCCTCCAAATACAGGGCGGGAAGGTCAGGTAGCTTTTCCCTTGGCACAGGAGGTCTGCAGGAGAGATACCACTGGGGTTCTCAAAATTTTTCTGCAATGCAGTTTACAGAACTGTTTACAGAAATTTTCCTTGCAGATGAAATGAGCAAGGCCAAGCAAATGCAATGGACAGCTCTGAAAAACCCTTCTGCTGGAAATTTTCCTTTCCTTTCTGTCTTATACCACACACTTAAACCCAGGAGGGGTTTTGGCAGGAACTGAAACCAGCACATGGTGCAAGGGTGGTACAGGGACTGCCATGGGTTGCAATTGCACCTCTGGCTTTGACCTCAGCTGGAGATCCCAGCCTCTAATCCTGATTAACGAGGTTCCCTTAATGTGGTTGTAACCCTGCTGAGGTCCTTGCTTCTGGGTAAATTGTCTCAGTTTTTCTTCTTCAAACAAAGCCTCCTGGTGGCATTGCTGATGCTGGTAGATGGGCCCAGCCCTCCCCTGTGAGCTCCTATTTCTATTGGGATAATCTAAAGGCTACTTTTGTTTAAAAGTGTCTGGCCACATCTTTAAGGCAGTATTTGAAACTGTAGTTCAGATTAACTTCTCTGAGCAGTGCATTCAGACCTGGGTCAGGTTCACCAGCTGGGTTTTTCTCTATTCAGGAGAGCCCCTGGGATGCGGAGAAGTTGTTCGGATGCTCCAAAGGCAGCGTCCGGGTCTGGTGTTCCCAGGGAGGGTGTTGGGTCCCTTCTCTGCAAGCCTAGCAAATATTGGGAAGGAGGCGGTCATGCCCAAGGGACCTCTGTGATTACAGACAAGCCCTCTTCCCTTGCACCAAGGTGTGTGGGATCAGCAGCAGGCAGATGTGGTTCAGGTTTGTGGTGCTAGCAAGGGCAGTGCCTCCCAAAATGTCTCTCAGAGGTGGCACAGAAAGGCTGGAGCGGGCAGCTGCGAGGCCCTCAGTCACCAGCTGGCTTCACATTGCTGGATAACATGCTCTGGGGATTTAGTCTTGCTCCCCTTCCCCAGGGGATGCCCAATGGATGGCTTGCAGTTCCCCATTTTTTTCTGTTGCATCCTCTTTTGTGCATTTTGTCACCATTATGCTGCCCTTTGGAGAGACTGTGGGGCCTCACTGTCTGCGCCCTTTCTTCCTCCTTGCTGCATTTTCCTCTGTCAGTCTTTCCTCGTACCCAGCACCATTACTCACCGTGCTCTCCCTCAACAACTGAGTAATGGTCACACCAAAGATACTGAAAGAGAGAGAGACAAAAATCATTTTTTCATAAGAAAATTAAAAAAAAAAAAGATCCCAGGGAAAGTTCACCCAGGGAGAACAGCTCTACTGTAGCTTCTCCCTGCTAAAATGCAGAGGTGAAAAGAGATGTCACTGAGGACTTCCCTTGCCTGGGGACCTTGCTGCCTGGCAGCACAAGCAGGATGTGGTGTGAAGGCTGGGAGAGCCCAGTGCTGTTGTGCCCACACTTCCTATGCCTCGGACCAAGGCAGCAGGTGGCTTTCATCTGGCATGGCTGAAATTGCTTTTCTTAGCAAGTTTGGCAGTACACTGGCTCCAAAGGAGGCAGGCTATTCATGCTGGCCTCTGCTAGCTGCCAGCTGTCATGGCAAAACAGATGGCCTTGTCACTGGAGCTGTATACTGGGGACTTACGGCAGCGATGCTGAGAACAGGCGATAACAACCCCCAGACCTGACATACATATTTGTGTGCCTACACAACTTGTCCCACCCATACATTTTGCCTCCTGTGAAAAGCTTGCTAGAGACTATCCATTCATTCCTCTTTGCCTTCAGAGGTCACTATTTCATAGAATCATAGCATGGTTTGGGTTGGAAGGGATCTTAAAGATCATTCAGTTCCAACCCCCCTGCCATGGGCTGGGACACCTCCCTCCAGCAGCACAGGCAGTACCAATGTGTGCAGGCTCCACGTCATCCCAAACTCCACAAAAACACAACTTCCTCTCTGCTAGTTGGGTTACACACCATGAGCTCACTGAGCTGGAGTTCAGAGCTCAGACCAAGAGGGCTTGAATAACCAGCAACCCGCGGAACCTCACAGAAAGACTTTCGTAGATTTTTGCATCCCCTGAGAGAAGCATGGTGCTACATGGTGTCATTCTCAGAAGATGATGTCCTGACAACATTATTTAGCGAGTCTTGATGAAGAGCAGTCTACAAATGCTGAGTAGAAACCTGTCTACGCATCCTTTGTGTGATAAAGCTAACAATCTGTAATATGGGCATTATTTTCCTGAATTAGTTGGGCAGAATTACAGAACTAGTTAATTCAGAGCAATGCCGGTAGTTCCTCAAATAAAGCAGCAAGTAGGATGCCATTTCTTATGTTCCCATAGCTGGAGGGAGGTGGGTTTGCAATGACCGTCTCTCCCAGGACAGGAATGGGATGGAACAGTGAAATAAGGAGGTAGGAGGTTCAAAGTGAGCCCAAGGAAGTGGCTCTGGCATAATGAAACAGTGGAACTTCTTGCTGCAGGATGCTGTGGATGCTCAACATTTGCATGAGTTCAAAAAGCACCCAGGCCTATTCATGGAGGAAAAGCCTATTAGGGGTTATTAGAGGCACAGATCCCAGTGCTGGCTCAGGAAGTCCCCCAGGCACATTTCATGAGACGGGAAGAGTCACCTGGGAAGCGCTGGCTCTCTCGCCTGGGTTCATGCTGTTTCTGAGGTGCCTGAAGAAGGTTAGCAGCACTTGCAGCTGGGTCATTGATCTAGCTGGACTTTTTACATCTCTATACCATGACTGGAGTACAAACATCCTTTTAGTGCTTCCAGTGTTGTTGGACTGGCTGGGACATCTACCAAATGCATCTATTTAGCCCACAGTTTTACTGTTTCTGCTGTCCTACTGCTTATTGTTTTGACTGTTTTTTCCTGATTTCTGCTGAGTCAATGCTGCTGGTGCTCGACACCATTCCTGGGGTTAAGCCTTCTGGTTTGAGGAGGCTGCTCAGGGACAGTCACCAGGCCAGTGATGGGCTCTGGCTGTCCTGGACATCAAGGAAACTGTCAGTGTTTCCTATTCTGTTAGCGGTTTTCTTTTCCTTTTAATGAACTCCTTGGGCAAAGGAGAGTGCAGAACGAGCAAGCTCCTGGCAGAGATTTTCAAGGGCATAAGCTCTCGCCAGCCAGGCTGTGGCACATGCCTATCCATCTGCATGCCAACTGCTGCAGAAGTTGATTTCAGCCACGAGAGTGTCTGTTTGGCAGCAGCCTGAAAGCCTGAGATCTCTGCTGCTTCTCTCTGTCCCTGCTGGGGTTATCAAGGGCTTTTTCAGGAGTGAAAAGGCAGCAGGATCAGGCCTTTCTCAGATCAGGTCTTTTCTTGTGAGAGGGGCCTCACAGGGGCCTCATGCTGGCACAGAAAATCACCGAGAAGCAAATGGCAGGAGGCTGTGAGAGTTGTCCAGCCCAGTTCCACATTGCTGTGGAGACACAGACCATCGCTGGCAAAGACCTCCCATTTGCCTCCCCCTCTGAAAGAAGACCCAGCTTCAAAGTTCAGTGGGGACGCTTGGAGCAAAGTCCATGAGGTCTTTGCAGATATAACCATTTGACGCACTTTGGGCGTGAGTCAATGTCTGATGCACCAAGGCAGGAGGTGAATCAGTCACAGGGCTCTGCTGGGGGTGTCTAGGAAAGTATCACGGCAGCTGCGATCACTTCAGACCCCCTGGGCCATCCACACTTGACCCTATGGCTGCTGCATCTCTGGCGGGGGACAGCAGGGCATGACAAGCCAGGGCCATGCGTCCCCTCCAGATTTGTTGATCAGGCCACAGCGGGAGCTGAGATCATCTGTGAAGCAGGGAAGGAAGATTAGCCGGAGACACAAAGGAGCCCCACAGGGATTTCAGACTTTCTCCTCCTGTCACAGCCTTCCATGGATGGCTGTGATGCTCAGGTCACCAGGGTCCATGGCTGCTGGCACAGGGGCCACAAGAGGGACCCTGGGAGAAACAGTGATGTGCAATTGTTTGCTTGCCATGCAGAGACAGGACTGGGAGGCAATGGAGAAGGAAAAAGCCTGGCTTCAAATTCAAACCTGATTTGGGGTTTTGTCTGGTCACAATTACGATGACTGCTTCTCTGTGCCTCAGGAGTCAGTTCTGGGTTTGAATCTTCCTTTGATTTTTTATATACAGTTGCTGTTATCTTGATCCCAAGCCGGCATCAGGCCATGCCAACCAAGTTAGAACCCCACAGCTAAGGCTAGTGTAGCCATTTTGGTTCAAACCACTCTGCTCAGCAACTTTACACTGAGCAGCACTGATGCTAGGGACAGATATACGGAAACAGGGTAAGTATATGCCATAAGGACTCCAGCTACATTTCTAGCCTCTGAACATTTCTGGTTCAGCCATGACACTGTGTTTAGTAAGCCCTGATGAGCTTTGTTTTTAGGAATTTATCCTTTTGGTTCTGAATCCCTGTGAACTCTGAGCATGCACAGGGTCCTGCAGCGAGGCATTCCCCTGGTTAACACGGTGTGGGAGCCAATGCTCCTTACGTTGGTTAGACCTTGATAGCTGACACTTCTGGTTCCTGTGCCCTGACACCTGGGTGAACACTCAGCATCTCCATGCCTCATGACAGGGAAAAGTGCTGCTGGCACAGTCTTGTTTGAAAGAGACTCCGAGGAGCCCAGCTCCTGCTTGGGCTACTGCTTGAGGGACAAGAGCCCAGGTTCATCCCAGAAAAGGCAGCAGGTTTCTATTCCCCTGGTTCCTGCCATTTGGGCTTTGGGGTCAGGAATGGGTGCAAGGAGCTGCCTGAAGCCAGTTGCACCCACTGTGCCTGTATAAGAAGTGCCAGGCACAAGTCATCCCTCCCTCAGTATAATTTGGAGGGGAGTCCCAGTTACTGCTGGCACAGAACAACATGCATTTCCACTGCTGTTTCAAAACTCTAATAGGGACTACTGTTATATTCATAAAAATTAGTGGGAGATTCGTCATTCATAGCCTGACTGTATGAGTCTGACACTGTGTATAAATAGGTTATAGTCACCCTTACATAACACTGCCTTATTTATGATCTTAAGCCCAAGGGAGAAATGTCTCTTCCCTAGTCCTTTCTTCCTAGCAAAAAACGTCATTCAAAGCTCAGCTTCAATCCCATCACAGAGGCTGGATGTTTAACCAAACACTGGGAAATTCAAGTGAAGCATTTCGCTTTCAACTTGCAAACAGCAGTTTCCCCAAAGAAGGCAGCTGCTAGGATCTGCATGGCTGCACCGGGGCTAGAGAGCCTTCAGGAGGCTTTCAGGAAGCTTTCAGGGCTTCACAACCACGTGGGATCCAATGTGCGTTAAGGCAAAATGACACAAGTTATATGTTAAAGGTTGAAATTCCACAACCTTACCGGCTTCAATTTAGTTTCCAAAGCTGATCCTGGGTCTGTCTCAAAGCAAACTGAGAGGAGGGGATCAACCTGCTTCCACCGATTCACTTTTATGGCTCTGCTGCACCCCCAAATCCTGCAGCCAAAGATATTAGTCTAATACCCACGACACTTGAAATTTTGGGATTAAGGGACCCACATGCTTGTTTTACCCACCTCGCTTATACATCTGCTTTATTGTCTGTGGTAATAAGAACATGATCACAGACCATGTGCATCCTGACATCTGGAATGGGGAAAGCTTCAGGGCCTTTGAAGAAGGCAGGAGACCAAAGGGGATAGGTACAGGGTACTGATGAGCTCTGACAGCTGGCACAGCACCACAGTTGTATCAAAAATGACAAAATATCAAGGAGACCTCATGCAAATTCTTACATCAGGAGGCAACCTACCGATGTGGCTTGCCCTTGTATGCCAAGGCTGTAAAAATGTTCAGCAATGACCCTGCATTCCACCAAGCACCACTCACACTGAACCATGTGCCAAAGATGCTCTGCCCTGGGACAGCCAGACCGGCTCTGCACCTCCTGGGCCCCATATAAGGGCTGGTCTCTGGGTCCTGGTGGGTCCAAGTCGGCCGTGCCTGTGGGACCAATGGGCTCCTAAGTCCTTCCGAGCCAGAGTGATGCATCAGACCCGCAGGCCCTTACCCACCATCCAGTCCTGGGGAATGCTTCCAGCAGATAATGTCCAAACTCTGCAGTTTGTTTCCCCTATACCTGCCCTCAAAAAAACCCCCAAAAACAACGGGTCAAAAAGAAACAGCATGGGGACTTGGGGGAGGGAGCCTCTCCACTTCCCCAAGTAGCACTTAGGCCTGTTGCAGAACCCTCCACTCCAACACCAGCCCTAATTAACCCCCTGAGCTAACCATCTAGCAGAAGCCATATATCCTCTTAAAATCCTGCTGCTGTTCACTGACTGTCCTGAGTCAGACCCCACGTTTCTCACCACTGTGGTTGGAGCTGCATGGACATTTACAGGCAGAGATGAGGCAGTGGCAAAAGGCAGGGGGGAGAGAGAGAGACAGAGGAGACCAAACCTGCATCTGAAAATGGCTTGGGCCACTTTGCATCCTGCTAACTTGGGTGGGTCCTGTCCTGATCTCATTTGCATGGGCACAAACCAGCCAGAGTCTCATCGCTGTTCTAAAGAAGGGATGCTCTGCTTTCAGGAATGAAGGCTGCTTTTTCCATCTCCTAATCTAGGTCAGATCATGGGCCCAGTGATTAGTCTCCTATCTAGTGATTTATAGCTGATTTCCCCATGACTGTAAACCCTCACTCTATCTCCTATTGCAGGGCAAAAGCAACAGATTATTTGTCCTTCTCGAGATAAAATCTGTAGGGCAGTTCACTGGAGTGGGGATTATAAATGGAGGACTCAGCAGAGAGTGGAGAATCCGACTGTGCAAAGCTTCTGGCATTTTTCATGTGCTGTCAGAGGCTTTTGGGCTGGTGTGCAGGGCTTGAGGCAACAAAGATCATGGGAGGGTTCAAGCTTGTGCTGCAGCTACTTACAGTCTGGTGTGAAGGAGCAGGGGTGGGAAAGTGAGGAATGCTTCAGCCCAGCCTGGGTAAAATCCTTTTCCCTGGCTCCCCTGCACCAAGCACAACGCTGCTGAAAAGCCTTGAGAGATCCTCTGCTGAAAACAAGTTGTGGACGAGCTGCCCTGTTGACAGCCCACCAAGAACTGGATTTTATCCGGATGTCTTGGGGGACAGGGTGATGACTGGGACACATGTGCTGAAATCTGCTGTTGTGGCCCCGGGTTTAAAATAAAAAGCATGTCTGAGGCAATGTGGAGCTTAGCCACGAGAAGCCAGGGGAGTTGAGTCCAAACAGCTACCTGCATTCAGGTACCCCCTTCGCTCTCAGGGCGTCCCACGCTTGGCAGGGCACTGCCCCAGGGCTCAGGTTGCTCACATGCTTTTGCAACAGAGGGGTTGGAAAGCACTGGAAATGAACATTTTCCCCTCCTCCACCTTCTCAGCCAACCTTGCATAATTTTCCCTTTAGCCTCCCTAGACAGGTTCGTTACAATTCCCCTCCATTAATATGCAAATATGCCCTAGAGGAAAAAGAGCCTGAATTTATTAACACGAATCTGTTAACTCTTTCACTGCCACATTGCCCTTTGCAGACAGGAGGATGCTGTTTTCCCCAGCCAGGAAGCTAAGCGAAAGATGCCCACGAAAGGAGCATCGTAAGGTGCTGTGTGAGGACAGAAGGGAGCAATGACCCTGTGGCACTCCGGGAAGGCCAGGTTTTGTGGGTTAGTACAGGCTGACAAGTCATTAAGACCTTGATTCTGCCTCTCATTTCTGCCAAAGGCTTCCTGCGCATGCCAGGGCAAATCACTCAACCCTTCTGCTAACTGCTGGGAGCTGCTGGGGGAAGGTGGCAGCATCCTTACGCTGCAACCTCTGCCATGTGCTGAGAGTAGTGGGGATACAGCTCCGTGCTTTGTCCACCCACAGCCATACAGCCCGAGGATGGTCTGAGCAGGAGGATGGAGGGAATGAAGCTCTCAGGAAAACTCCAGCAGAGCAAAATCCTGGCCTGTGTCCCAGCCCAGGTGGCACAGAGGCAGGCACATCTGCCAGGTAGCTGAGACCTGTCGTGTGACACAGCACGCCAGGACCCCACGTGTGTGCGCTGGGGCCAGGAGCCAGGTGGAGCAGAGCCAGGAAAGCCTGAAGGAACCCAAAGGGCTGGCTGAGCTCAGCAGCTTACCAGCTGCCCACAGCAGCCATTGCCCATCCAGGGGCACTCGTGCTTCTGCATTTCTCTGGGCAGGAAAAACCTTTAGATAGTCAAACAAATTGGTGTCTATTGGCTGGCAAATTTACAGCCTGGCTCTAATTTGTTTTTCCCTGCCACAGTGAGATGAGGTGTAAATTCCTTTTCCTTAATTCAGGGTACATATTGACATTTAATCACCCAAATATGCACCTTCTTTGACAATTCATTTCCCTCCAGCCTCCTTCCACAATTGCCTCTTCTGGCCAGGGCCCTATAAAAGACAATTCTTTGACTGTTGCAAATGAGATTAATGTCTCTTGCTCTCTCTCTTTTCTTTTGGTTGTTTGTTTTCCAGCAGGGTATACTTCACGTCATGTCCTATAGATGCTGTTTGACAGCATTATTCGCTTTCACACTTCTCCAGATTTGCAAAGCCAGGACATGAAGCCGTATGGCCTTCTCCCATCCCCATCCCTCCCCCGTTCTCCAAACCTTTCTCACCTCCTGCCTCCCCCCCCCCCCCCCCNTCCCTCCTCCCTCCCCCACCCCCAGGTAATTGTGCTGCTTCTTTTGCCCTGTGGCTTCTGCCTTGCAAGCATTTCTAGTGGCTCCACAGACAAGATTTCCTTTTGAGCTATCTATAGTGAGGGAGATCCCTGTCTTCGTCCAGTTGTGGATCCTGACTTGGTCCGATTTGGGCACTTTCACCTTCAGGTTCAATTTCTTCACTGCCAGCTGCCTGTGAGTCACCATCCCCACCACAGCATCAGCTCCAGACGTGAGCAGCCAGGAGCACAGCCACAAGAATGGCTGGTGTAGGTGCACAATGGCAGTTCCAGTGGCCTGGCTGGGTGCAGTTTGTTTTCCAGGAGGAAAGAGCCAAGAGCCTGCCCATCTCCAGATAGACAGGAGGAAGGGATGCACAACAGGGAGAGGAAGGTTCAGGCATGTGGGTGGAAACACTTGGAAATCTCCATCAGATGCACCTGCAGATGCACACACATTCGTTCAGGCACCATCCTAAAATAATATCCTCCATCAGTGCTCATGCACACATGCAGTGACAGCAGCCCAAATCCCCCCTCCTGCCCCATGCCAATGTTGCCTTCCTCTCCTACCTCAGACCAGTTTGGTGCAGTCACACGCTAGACCGAAAAGGGAAAAATTAGGATGTGAGGCCCTGTCTCCATGGATATATTCTCTGTGCCCTTGGTCATCCAGTTTTAGTGTAAAAGCTGGAGTGAAGTGTAGGAGAAAGGGACCTGGGGGTCCTGGTGGACAGGAGGATGACCATGAGCCAGCAATGTGCCCTTGTGGCCAAGAAGGCCAATGGCATCCTGGGGTGCATTAGAAAGGGGGTGGTTAGTAGGTCAAGAGAGGTTCTCCTCCCCCTCTATTCTGCCTTGGTGAGGCCACATCTGGAGTATTGTGTCCAGTTCTGGGCCCCACAGTTCAAGAAGGACAGGGAACTGCTTGAGAGAGTCCAGCGCAGAGCCACTAAGATGATGAAGGGAGTGGAACATCTCCCTTATGAGGAGAGGCTGAGGAAGCTGGGGCTCTTTAGCTTGGAGAAAAGGAGACTGAGGGGTGACCTCATCCATGTTTACAAATATGTAAAGGGTGAGGGTCAGGACGATGGAGCCAAGCTTTTTTCAATGATGACCAATGATAGGACAAGGGGCAATGGACGCAAACTGGAGCACAGGAGGTTCCATGTGAATATCAGAAAAAACTTTTTCACCGTGCGAGTGACGGAGCACTGGACCAGGCTGCCCAGAGAGGCTGTGGAGTCTCCTTGGCTGGAGACATTCAAACCCCGCCTGGATGCGTTCCTGTGTGATGGACTCTGGGTGACCCTGCTCTGGCAGGGGGGTTGGACTGGGTGATCCTTCGAGGTCCCTTCCAACCCTAGAATTCTGTGATTCTGTGATTCTGTAATAGTGCAGGAGCCATTGAAAGCAGCAGGCTAGCTCATCATATGATAGTGGCCAACATCCCCTGCCCAGGAGGAGCAGTTTAAGCTTTTGGGTGTCTGACAGCATTCTCTAAAGGAAGAAGGCACATCCCTGGCATGTCACTGGCCAGTGAGAGTCTGCCTTACTTCAGTAGAAATAGGTTTCTTCTTTCCTTCTGCCTGGTGCAGTTTGGAATGGGAGAAAATGAGCCATCCCCTCCGGTTGTATTGGGCAACAGACTCAAACACATTCATGGAGTAGGGTGTATTACACAAACTGAAGCTGTTTCCCCCCGTAGCTATCCTGAGTCAGCCTGGCTGGCCAAGGGTTGGCACAGCACACGGAAGTCAGCGGTGCAAAGGTTGGGCTGACACGGATGGAGGGGAGGATCTGGCAGCAGTTGGAGAGCAGAGAGTAAGGAAGAGGCAGCAGCGGGGATGCAAAGTGTCACCAGCTGAGGCCTTGGATGTGCGTGGTAGGCTGGATTCCTCGCAGGTAGGCACGCACCCCAAGGTGTTACCCTGCCTTGCCCAAATAAACAGCTACTGGGCATGCAGGGGAGGGGAAGTCAAGCTGCCTGTCCAAATGCTGCCCTCTGTGGAAAGTAGTGACCAGGGCAGATGGCTTGGATAGCCACAGGGCCCTTAACCTTACACCACATCCAGGTCCGCAGGGAGGTAGCTGAGGGCCTTCTCTGAAGCAGGCTCACCTGGGACTGGTGAGTGTCTGTTTGCAGGAAACGCCCTGAGCACAGTTGTTGGTGTGGGGTTTGCAGCATTGCTTTAGTTTGAAAGCAGCCCAGAAGGGGAGCTCTGGATTAAATGGCTGCTTGGTGTTCAGGTGGTGGTTATGGGGACACCTTCCCTGGGTCACTTCAGGGCTATGAATTTGCTCCTCTGGCTTTTAGCTGAAAATAGTGTTTCTCCACATGAAGAATCAAATTGGAGAGCCTTCCACGGGTCTGCCTCCCAGACAGGGTGCTATGGTGTTCTTAAGGCTCTTCAGGTAATGAGCTGCCATTTTCTGACAGGGAAAAAGTGGCGGTGGCAGCTTCGTAGTCAGAGGGACCCTGCAGAGCTTTCAGTGGGCCCTGCTTCATGTCCCCTGCTGTGGCAGCCAGCCCAGCCTAAAGGGGGGCTGAGGGCTGGAGGAGAGGAGCAGCCTGTGCAGCTGGGGGTGTGCGTGTGCCCACCCATGTGCGCTCAGCAGTGCATGGGTGTATGTGTGTGTGTGTGCACGTGTGTGTGTACATGTGTGTGTGCACATGTGTATGTGTGTGTGCACATGTGTGTACATGTGTGTGTATGTGTGTGTGTACGTGTGTGTGTACATGTGTGTACGTGTGTGTGTACATGTGTGTGTACATGTGCGTGTACATGTGTGTGTATGTGTGTGTGTACATGTGTGTACATGTGTGTACATGTGTGTGCACACGAGGAGGCTGCGGCCCCGCGGGGAGAGGCCGTGCCGGCGCGGGTTGTGTGGCCGGAGACAGAAGGTGAGGAAGAAGAAGCAGCAGAGGAAACGTGTGATGAGCTGCCCACAGCCCCCGCTCTCGGGGAGAGATGGCGAAGCCGGGGGTGCAGCTGAAGNGAGGGCGGGGGGGGGGGGGGGGGGGGGGAGGGGGAGTGTTTGTCACATTTGTTCTCATTTCTCATTCCCCCCCCCGACTCTGACTGACAGTTAATGACAGTTCATTGCATTCGTTTCCGCGGGCCGAGGCCGTTTGCCCGTGGCGGCGGTTGCTGAGCGATCTCTTTGTCCTTATCTCGGCCCAGAACCTTTTTTTTGTTGTGTTTCCCTCCCCTCCCCCAGCCGTGTGCTCGTGCACGTGCGCGTGCCCGCCGGTGGTGTACCTGCCCGTGCCCGCGGGCGCGCCCC
>VZRW01008556.1:166209-240304 GCA_013398125.1 Aegotheles bennettii
AAGCGCCGTCCCGGCCCGCGGAGCCCGAGAGACAAGGGGCAGCCCCAGCGGCAGGAGCCGCTCCGGGTGGCGGCCCTCCCTCGCTGTGCGAGGGCATCCCCGGCCCCGCGGTGCAGGGAAGGTGTCGGTGCGGGACCGAACGCTCGGTGTCGAGCCGGTGCCCCTTTGAGTGGGCAGAAGCTCCCGGGATGCTCCCGCGCTCCTTCTGCGGCCGCAGCAGCGCTCGGGGCTTCCCCCTGCCACGCTCTCGGCCCGGGTGTGCCGGGTGAGCTGTTCCGGGCAGCTGGAGCTGCTGGCCCCGAGGAGCGGTTCGGGGGCTGGGGGACGCTCAGCCGGGGTTCCTGGGTGAGCTCTCCGGCGTTATTTCTTTTATGCTTACAGCCTGAGAGTTAATTTAGTCCTTGGTTCGCTTGCAGCAGGGGTGAGGATGTGTGTGCAGGGTAGCAAAGCCATTGAGAGGCTCGGTAGATGGAGGAGGTGGCACTTGTGTTGTAGTAGGTACAGTAAAAGCAGCAGGATGCTCCGAGGATGCCACACGATGTGCTGCTGCGGGAGTGCCTGCACGGTAAGGGCTTGCTTGGGAACATGCCTTCAGCTCCTTTGCCATGAGCCGTCGTGGTGCTGGCGGAGCTGCGCATGTGGCAGGAAACACTGCTGTGCTTCAAGGGTGGCTTTTGTCAGCCGAGGGCTTCTGATGCCCTGTGGTCCTCATGGGAGGTTGTTTGGGGTTCCAAATCCTTTATTATGAAGGAACGAGCTCCTAAAGGCTCAGTCTTGGCACTGGAGACCTCTTCCTTGCTTGCCACAGAGCTACTGAAATCATTGATGTTGCTGTGATCCCACAAGAGCCACACTAACCCAGCCCCGTGCCTGTCCAAACGCCGCTTTGTTGGGTGCAGGTCATGGGGAAGACCCAGCTCTGGTCTGTGCAGATCAGACCACTGCCAGCCTCCCCACGAAGCGGCCTGGCTGGTGTTGCTTGGTGATGGGCACCTGCACAGCGTGGTTCCTGTGCTGGGCAGGGGCTGCAGGCACAGCCAGGGGTGGCACGCCACTGGATGGAGCTGCTGCACGTGGGGCTTGGCTGAGTGGGTGTTAGATCTGATGAGATATGTTGAAGAGAAACAGTTTGGACTGTTGGAAAGGGTCACTTTGCCTTTCCACATCACCCTGGGCAGCCTGTCCCTCTCAGGATAGTGTGATAGCCACCAGGGTGGGGTGCGGTAGATCCAGGAATTTTAGGATTGGACCTCCTGAAGATGTCTAACAGGGACACTTGTTTTTGAGTGCTCCTCCAAATCGAACCAGTAGGACTGCAAAGGGATGTCAGGCAGTGGAAACCCGGCCTTTGCAGACTGTCCTGCTCACAGGGGAGGGACAATGCAAATTCAGTGATGCATGGCCATGCTTCTGCTTTAAGGTGCTAGAGCCCTTCCTTGCGAAGGGGAGGGAGGAAACCATAAAGGACACCGGGATGCTGGCAAGGCTGGTCTCAAGCCTCCTTGGGGTTCCTGGGCTGCTTTGCTGGGGATGCTTGCGTCCACTGGTCTTTTGAACATCCAGCCTTGTTCAGGGCAGTGTCAGAGCTAAGTCTGGGTAAGGAATATGTGTACTGCTGAGTGGGCTCTGGCAAGCCCAGATCTGCAGGCACAGGTGCTGCACACAGTTGGGGTCAGTCTATGGGATCTATCCTGGGAGCCAGGGCTTGGTCTAGCTGGAATCCTGTGGTGATAGTTCTTGGCTAGAACTAGTTGGCTAGATAGTTCTTGGATAGAACTAGATAGTTCTTGGATAGAACTAGATAGTTCTTGGATAGAATTGGGAAAACCCAATTTCCACTGGTTTTAAGGCCAGACTTTACAAGGTCAGACTCTACAAGGATGCCAGGGTTGTTGATTTGATTTGAATAAGACAAGGAAATCTCACCAGAAGTGTTTATTTGCAGCCAACACTGCAGTTTCCCTGTCCTGGGAAGTCAATGGGGTTTGCTCTTGTTTTGCCTGCTGTTTAAGATCCAAGGTCACCTTTGCTTATCTCCCTGGCAGCAGGTCAAAGGAGCAAGCTGCTCTTTCACAGGGTGCTGGTCTCCACGTTTAGCTTGCACCCATGTCCTTGAGAGGCAGTGGACATCTCTCTCTGGAGAGCGGCTTTATGGTGGGGTTAGCATCACTGTACCCAGCCACTGCTTCCCTGGCCTGTTGCTTTGGGAGCTCTGGGATGGAGGGTCAGGCTGGGAAAGTGGGAGACCTTCCTGTGCTTTTTGGCAGGATACTGTGTCTGGGAAAGCTGGGAACTGAACAGCCTTTGGCCTGCAAGCAGCTTTTCCTATGGAAGTCAGAGGTTGCTGGTAACAAATCCTCTCTCCGTCTTTGAGAGCAACCTTGGCCTCATTCTGGGGTTTTGGCTGGTGGTATGTAGGGGACTAAAAACCCTGGATCAGAGACTGTGGGCAACCAGGAGCATTGCAGAGCTCTCGGGGCTCTTGCTCCAGGGGAATGGTGGGGCCCCCCTTGCTGCCAGGAGCCCGGTTGCTCATCCTGGGCCAGGAGACCACTCTCCATCCCTGTAGCAACATCTAGTGGCGAAGGGCATGGTGAGACGTGTCAGCTCTGGTGATGCTGAA
The DNA here is from genome assembly GCA_013398125.1 of Aegotheles bennettii. Lineage (NCBI taxonomy): Eukaryota > Metazoa > Chordata > Aves > Caprimulgiformes > Aegothelidae > Aegotheles > Aegotheles bennettii. Next base: position 168,833 of record VZRW01008556.1, read on the forward strand.
GTGCTGTGAACATAGCCTGGGATAACCCTTCGTGCCTCTCTTCTTGCAGGGGGTTATGAACGTTTCTCCTTGGAGTACCCTGAATTCTGTGCAAAAACCAAGTCCCTGAGCAATGTGTCACCCCCCACCAGTGCTGAGCCTCTGGATTTGGGCTGCAGTTCCTGTGGGACTCCCCTTCATGACCAGGTATGTCTAGAAGCCCAGTGCTCCGCTATTTTGACTGCTTCTTCCAACAATGCAGCCTGGTCCTGCTTGAGTCTCTCTGCTCTCCCTGAGCTGAGGCCTGCAGAGCCAGAGCCTTGCTCCCTTTCCTCTCACGGGAGAGCCTGGTGGCCCTCCAGTCCCAGGGTGTCTGTGCTCCCTCGGGAGCTGACAAGCCCAAATCCTGTTAATCACAGCTGCCTGTTCCTGAGCAGGGTGAAGAGGGGGAGGGCTGAATGGGTTTAACAGCTTAGAAGGGCAGTGTCTGCTCCCTCTTTTGAGGGCCCTGGATCAGGTGCCAGGTTCCTGCGCTGCTCAGGGCCTCCAAGCCATCTGAATGTGTGTGCTGCCCACTGCTGTCCCCTGGTCACCCCCGTTTCTGTTGTTTTTCTCTGTTACAGGGTGGCCCTGTGGAAATCCTTCCCTTCCTGTACCTTGGCAGTGCCTACCACGCTGCCCGGCGGGACATGCTTGATGCGTTGGGCATCACTGCCCTGCTGAATGTCTCCTCGGACTGCCCCAACCACTTCGAGGGGCACTACCAGTACAAGTGTATCCCCGTGGAGGATAACCACAAAGCTGACATCAGCTCCTGGTTCATGGAGGCAATTGAGTACATCGGTGAGTGCCTGCGCAGGAGAGCAGTGTATCTTTCACCAGGGCAGGAGGTTGCTACCCCAAAGACCTGGACCCTTGGCTCAGAGGAGACTGGTGTGCAGCAGGGTCCAGGCCAGTTGTTGCACTGGTGGGAGGGAGGTCAGCCACCCCCTGCAGGTTTGGCAGGGGGTTGGGTGTTGTTGGAAGGGTGTTGGTCTCACATCTTATCCCCTATTGCCCTCCAGACTCTGTGAAGGAGTGCTGTGGCCGGGTCCTAGTCCACTGCCAGGCTGGTATCTCCCGCTCTGCCACCATCTGCTTGGCTTACCTGATGATGAAGAAGCGTGTCAAGCTGGAGGAGGCCTTTGAGTTCGTCAAGCAGCGCCGGAGCATCATCTCTCCTAACTTCAGCTTCATGGGGCAGCTGCTGCAGTTTGAGTCACAGGTGTTGGCCACCTCGTGCGCAGTGGAAGCTGTCAGCCCCTCGGGGACATTGCGGGAGCGGGGCAAGGCCACCTCCACCCCCACCTCCCAGTTTGTCTTCAGCTTCCCAGTCTCTGTCGGTGTCCATGCCACCCCCAGCAGCCTCCCGTACCTGCACAGCCCCATCACCACGTCGCCCAGCTGTTAGCTCAGAGGCTGAGGCCAGCCAGGCAGATAGTGCCAGGCATGGAGGGGGCAGGTGGGCATGGAGCCACGTGATGTTAAGCAATAGTGCCGGACACTGCCGTTCACCCTGGACTCAATGTCTTTTTTGTAGAGAAAATTCTTACCTCATCTTGGTTTTTTCTTTTTCTTTTGCTTTTTAATTTTGTTTTGAAAGCACGAAAGATGTAAAAGCCACAAACCCTGACATTGTCCAGACTCTTTGGGGGAGGAAAAAAAAATAGTATACCGGGTTTCCTCAAGTGCCTGGTTTTAATCTCTTTCCATCCCTATTTTACTGTCTTTTGGTTTTTGTTTTTTGGTTTTTTTTTTTTAGCAAAACATACCTCTCCTTTTCCCTGTATTTCTGCCTCTAGCTCCCCTGGGTTGAAAAAGGAGCATCCCCTCTCATTTTGCAGCAGTTTATCCCCTTGCAGAGACACAGGTGCATGCAGTGGGTGCTGCTTACCTGAGCCAGTTACACTGGGTGATGAGCAGAGGGGCAGGCAGGGCCTTGGGGCAAGCAGGAGGGGTGGCACTGGGTTGCCTGCAGTGAGCAGGGGGAGATGCAGTCCTAAATGCCTCTTTTCTTGCCTATGTGGACCTCTAGTTCGTGCAAAACTTATGTCCAATATCCTGTGGCTTAAAGAGGAGAAAGAAGGGGGGGGGGGCGGCAGCAGCTGGGTAGAGGAGAGGCTAGCCCAGGGATGCCTGCCTGCCAGCCATCCATCCATCATTCATTATTCATTTCTAAACTTCTTCCACCTCATGACTGCTGTGTGCCATAGATTGGGCTCTTTGTGTGACATTCATTTGCCTTTTTCCACCTGAGCTGGGTCTCACTCACATGTGCAGCAATGCTGCAGGTTTTGCTCCAAGCCGGACATGCCTCATCTTCAACCCATCTGGAGCCTTATTTCCCACCCTACCTCTCTCTTTCCCCCCACTCCAATCCCACACACAAGATGCCTGTGTGGCTGATGTACATATGTATGGTTTTGTTCCTTTTTTTTTTTTTAGAAATTAACTTTTTATTTATTGTCTGAGGGAGGGAGAAAACAAGTTGTTTGGAGAAAATAAAAATAAAACTGTTTTCAACAGTTGTGGCTGGCGCAGGTTTGTCCTAAGACCAAGACAGAATAGCAGTTTGTGTACTCAGTCAGCTTTCACAGAGCAACTGTTAAAAATGTATTTATTGAATTTTAAACTATTACAAATATTGCAGATCAGACATTTAGCCAAGCACATTTATAGATCAAACTTGGTTGTTACAGAGATGTTACCTAAAGTCCACCATGTAGGTAGGCTGAGAACCTGCCCATCATCTTTGAGAGAGAGGGTAAAGGAGGAAATAAATAAATGATATCCCAGCTCCAGGTAATTGGCAACCAAGAGAGAAAACATACAGGGCTAGTTATGAAAACAAGTTATACAAAAAAAAGGTCTAAAAACTCAACCCCCAGGTATGTTGCCATTTGGGTTGGCAGAGAAAGCAACTGGGAATAAAGATACGCAAGCTTATGGGACTGTGGCACAGAAAAATCCCCATTCCAATTTCCAAAGCTGAAGCAAGTTCTACAGATGTTAAGAACAAAGTGTCAAAATTACATTGTAATACAGATATTCTAATCAAACTACATCACTAATTACTGTAACCAACACTAGAACTTGTCACCATCAGGTTCAGTAAGACAGGAACAGACCATTAAAACCAGTCAGACAATACAACCTGACAGGCATGTGTGTTTATTAGTGTAATGGGCAATGTATCTGCTTCTCACACTCCCTACTGGTTCCCGGGCTCACTCACCTTGCTTCAGAAGTTTTAACGTGCATATGCTATCTCCTGCTTCTCTAGGTTTCAAATCTACTGTGTGCTTGGATAGGTGAGAACACTGCCACTCTATCTTCACACGTGTCCTGCTGCTCTCAAAGATCAGGTGGTGTGCTCTGGCCTGTGCCAAAGCCACCACCTCTGATCACCAACGGTTCATTTCTCACTACGTCTGGCTAGAGTGGAATCTTTCCCACTCCTTCCCGAGCTGGGCTGCAGCATACGTAACAGTAAATAACAGAAGCATGCACTAGGTACATCTCCTTTTAGATTTCTGAGCCAGATTTTCTGTGGCAAAGCAGCACGGGAAGGAATCGCTTCTGAGGATGAAGAGTCATGTTCAAACTAATCTGTTTCATGGTTGGACCCTTCCTTTTACCCATCTTGTGGAAAAACCTTTCTGGGCAGTTTCTGTTAACAGTCCCATATGGAAGCTGTAGGTAGTGCACGTACTGTGCAGGAGCTCCGGCTTCACTGCAGGGATGGAATCTTTTTTGAGAAGATTTGCCACTGTCTTAAGTAGTTCCTGCAGGCCATGCAGCAGCACAACGTTGGCATCCCTCAGCACTTCACACCTCCACTGGGAGCAGACATCTCCTCTAACCCACAACAAACAGCAGGATCAACTGCTTCCTAGAACCAAGGAGTGCTCTTCTCCAGAAGCCACTGTCTCATATGTGTTTGCTTTTCTGTGTTTGTTGCCCACCAAAGCCTGCAGTACAGAACAGTGTGTGGATTTTTTTTTTGCTTCAGTGTAGAATTTTGTTTTGGGGTATTCTCTTACCAACAAGCAAAGTATAAGTTTGCAGGCAAAATAAATTCCTGCTGCATAATGTAGTGGGATTCAATCGCATCATGTGCAAATATTCAGAACAGAGGTTAGAAAAACACATTGCTCATTCCTTGGACTACAGATCAATAGTGACTGCAAAATGGTGGAAGTAGTACAAGAGGTTGGTAACAGTCTCCATGGAACTGGGTTCAAAACAGACCGGCAGGTAAATATAAGGATGAGAAAATAAGATACACCTTATTAAGGTACTGTACTCTCTGCTTTTAATCTTAACAGAAGTTTTGTTGACAGCATTCAGATGGCAATGTCACTCTGCATCAGGTACCTAATTCATGTCTCATGGAAAAAATTTCATCAACGGAGAGCAGAACCCTCCTTTCTTCACTTACCCATTGAAGCTTCTTTCCGTTTCACCTATTAAGGTCCTGTTGCAAACTGCACAGATGTTTCAAAATGCTGCCTCAAAGGGACACAGCAGAAACCAACAGGCCTAAGAGACAACTGTCCCTTTCCCCAGCAGACACCGCGTTCTGTCCCAGCGGGAACAGCTCTTTTTAGAGCCAGTGCCCAGGACCCCAATCCTGTGAGATGGCTTAGTCCAGCGTGTGTTCTTGCATCCTCCGTTCTCACTGTACCTCCACTGGTGACCCAATGCTGCAAAGGAGCATCCCATTATCAGGGGACTGCCCTTCTCAAGAAATCAAAAAACTTCTTCATTTCCCAGGAGGCAGCATCTGCCTGGTTATGGGGGTGATGCGATTTTCAAGATCCCGTTCTCTAGAATTAGTAGGCATCAAGTTAACTCCCTCAGAGAAAGCAGTAGCACTTGTACCGTAACAACCTGCCAGCTGCAGCTCTACCACCAAAACCACAACCAGCTTTTTCACAGGTAACTTCGATATTGATGGGCAGATCCTCACTTTGTTTTAAACTGTAAGAGGAGGTACAAAAACATATACCAGGAGAGTTGGACACTACTCCTGCATGGGTTTCTATGACACATAGACGCATCATCAGGCCTGGGTACTCCTCCGTGTCTGGCCACGAATAGATATGAGATCACGTCATTATGAGACAAAAACCACTGCAAAATTATTTCCTCACACAGCACCTTTACTCTGCACAGAACATCAGATACGTTAACACTGGCAGTTTGAAGATACTGGACAGTATCGTTATCCTCTAGAAGTTCAAGGCTGCAGAAGAAATTCAGACTAGCCATTAGTTCAATCAGCACACAGGAAACAACAAGCAAGAACAGAATCTGGTGCGGGCTTGGTGGGGTTTTTGTTTTTAGGTTTGTTCTTGTTTTTGAAAGATGTAAAGCTTTTGACACCCACATTAACCATTTTGCTCACCTAAGCAGCACAACTGTTTTACCATTTAAAACTATGTCTAATTGGGGATGGTAAGCAACACTCACTCTCACTGCTATCTGAAACCCTAGTGTAGATAGGCACATCCCCCACTCCATTATTAACTAAGTTAAAAACAAACCCCAAACTTAAATGATGAATACAAAGCTCCAAAGCCTAGTGGTGATCTTTGCAATCCTAACACTATTAAACAAGTAGTCAAAATACAAGCACCCAATTTTATCAATGAAATTTGATTAAAAGGACAACTAGGCAAGAGTCTGGCTTGGACTTTGAAGCTACATGTTAATCAGGTCACAAAATGATGCAAGAACCATATATCCACTGCCAGCTCAAGAAAAACAAAACCCAAAGTTCAAGATCTCTTGGAGTATTGCTATTTCTAAGATTTTCTTTAGAGCTATTACAAACAGATGACGTGCAGGTAGCCAGATTGCACCAAATGACTGATTTTACAGTGGGTAAAGTTCCTCTGTGAGGATAACTTGCTTCAACATTAATGTCTTAATGTTAAAAATGAAAATTTTGTGTCCTAATGCTGAAAGTGAAAAGCTCTTTAGGTTTAAGTTTGTTTTATCCAAACATGTCAGCAAAATCCCACTTGTGGGGAGCACATACCTTTTAGTAAACTAAAAGCACGCTATTCTGTTGTTTCCTTGCTTTAAGGGGGATAAAACCTGAATGCATGAACTGGATAATCAGATACTAAATAGTGCTGGTTGATAGGGAAATGTACAGCGTGTTGTGTTCAAAGGAACAGGTTTTTTCTCCAGTCAGTACATGCTCAACACTGAAGTATATCTCCTGGTATTCATTGTTAAGAAAAAAAAATTAACAAGGCTCAATTTTCAACCTCCTCTGAAGTTGTAAAAACAACACAAAAAAAGAAATCGGTTTCTACTTTTGTAGATGCATATCCTCCATGAAGGGGACTTTTGAAATTGTTTGATGCTGTGCTATGCAATGCTTAAAAATAACTTTCTCATACCCAGTGAAATAAACCTGGGAACTTGCAGGGAAGGGGATTAGACTGAGTAATTCCTAGCTGTGTTCTCTAGTATACCTGCAAACAAATCCACTTGCCAACTGATGTTTTAAAAGTTCATTCTCATCAAAATGTAAAATCGATATTTAAAAAAATTACTATTTTTGTAAATCCCTTAAGCTCTTCAACTGTGATGTCACACACAAAGATGTGACATGAAGCTGCTATAGTACACTCTCCCTTATCAGTGTGAAACCCATTTACCGGGTCTCCTATTAGAGGGACATGAACCAGATACACCCTAGCGTGTGCAATCTTCTGACCTTTCATCTGCTATCTCCCAGCAAAGCCATATGCCACTGTAACTCGAGAACATCTCAGAAACTGCACATACTTAATAGGAGCCTTATAAAACATTCCTTTAGAGATGCCAGCAGAGGGCATTGACCTGCTTTATGAAGTTCTTCCAAGCACAAGAGATGGTTTTACCCTTGTGAACACTTTCCAGGGCTTTCCCCAGAAAACTCACAAAGCAGTGAACTGACACTGTTTGTTTCCACGCTAAAGTTACACTCACTCATATTATCATTTGCTCAGAGGTGTGCAAAAATCCCTATGTTGAAGAACTGGACCTAGCCCCTTCTCAGATGAAATTCATATTGCATTGTTAATGATTTTAGTCAAATCGACTTTGTGCAAAATATCTTTAAGAAGGTTCCGGCTCAACTTCAGAATACAAAAAGAAAATAAATAGTTAACTAGGATCTCTTGAAAACACAAAATGAATGGTGTTGCTGAAAAGAAAATTATGGGCTTAATGCAATTTATCTGCAAATAAAGTAACTAGAATAGTAGTGTCTGAAATTTTAACATGTGAGATGGCATCAATAAAGATTTCCGTTTGCACAATAATGTTCCCAAAGTCTAGATCAAAACAGTTATTAATTTACACTTGGTAACTGCAGAGACTAGGAGCCTGAGATATGGTATTAAAAGGCAGTCCCTTGTAAACTTTCCTCAAAAGGAACAGTAGCAGTTGAGTACACAAGAGTTACTCATATTGTATTCATCAAGACAGCAATGCTTTATAAAAGACATACAGCTTATTTCCAGGTTGTTAAGAATTTTATATGATACTGATTTTCTGAAACATGTATCCATCCAGTCCAAGATTGAAGTCGTGTCCTTCTTCACCGCTCTGTAGCTACTAGGTCTTTTGCTCTGTTGCTGTTGCTGTCTGTGAGGGAGCTTCTGGTTTCACAATCTGGTATGTAATGAGATATTCTGGGTATGCCTGAAAGTAAGTCAAGAAAAAAACATTGCTTTATGCAAGGGGTAAACTCAGTGGGAAACGCTCGATATAGTTAATACCTTCATTAACACACCAGTAGATAGATGTTTCTTCCATGCAGACACTGCCAGAAATTGTGTGCGCACAAAGAATTCACAATCAGAGTTACTTGTTAGCCAGTCCTACAGAGCAGTCAGCAACTGCTGTAAGTTACTTAAAAACCTCAGCTGATCAATGTAGTCCGACCCTAAAACGCTCGCTGACTTGCCATGTGACCTGCAAATGCCTTTACTGGCAGTGAAATACTCGGCACACCCAAAGTACATGACCCAGGCGTTGTTCAGCATTTTCTCAACATAGCTGATGTAGGAGATTCAGTCCTAGAACAAAGCTAAAGTTGCTGGAGGGCAGGGGCCCACCCAGAAGAACCTAGACAGATGAGAAGAGGCTGGGCCAACAGAAGCCTCACGAAATCCATCAAGGGCAGATGCACCTCGAATAAACTAATTCCTTGTAACATTGCAGGATGGGAAGCAGCTCTGCTGAAAAGGTGCTGGGAGCCTTTGGGTGACAGCAAGCTAAAGCAGAACCAACAGCGTGTCTTGGCAGCAATAAAGGCTACTGGTGTCCTGTGGTACATCACCAGCAGCGTAGCCAGCCAGCTGAGCGTAGCAATGATTGCTGTTTATTCACTATTCACTAGACCACATCTAGAAAACTGTATACAGCTTTGGGCCTTCCAATACAAGAAAGATGCCAACAAGCTGGAGCCAAGTTCAGTGAAGGACAAATAAGATAGTCAAGGGGAGAGAGCAGAGGATGAACAAGAGGCCGAGGGAGATGGGCTTGTTCAGTTTAGAAAAGCAAAGGATTTGAGGGACCTCAGCATCATGTACGGAAGACTACTGAGAAAACAAAGCCAGATTCTTCTCTGAGCTGCACAGCAGCAGAACGAGCTGAACAGAACAGGGGAGGTTTCTACTGGATACAAAGAACATATCTTTTTTCTCCAAGGATAATTAAACAGAGGAACAACTGCTGAGAGAGGCTATGAAACATCTGAGGTCTTCAAGACCTGCCTGGTCAAAGACAGCCCTCAGCAGGAAGCTGGCCTAGGTGACCTCCTCAAGGTTCCTTCCAACCTGAGTTTATTATATAATCTTGGAGTCATCCAGAGTAGTAAGCAAACCACTTTTCTAGAGTAAGGTCTAGCTGAGTTATTCAGATCAAAAATCAGCTCTCAAGGATCGCTGCACTACTTTAGCTGCCATTGAAGTATAGTCTCTGGCAGAAGGGACATTCTCTCTATTGGGAATATACAGGTAAAAAAGCCCCAAAATCCTCATTAACTACAAGAGCACCAGAAATGCATGTATTCTCGTTACTGCAGTAATGTTAATAAAATGCAATGGGAGAACGAGTGCCTACTGAGAGAAACTACAACTCCTATCAGAGTCTAGCAGTGCTGCACAGCATGAATTAGGCAATTCTGCATGGTGTAAATCAGCAGCTCAGTGGATGGGAGTAGCGTTTGCTGGCTTGATACAGTTCACTGCTTATTTCCACATTTAAATTAAAAAAATTAAAATCTAATCAACCAGGTTATCACAGCGTACCTGGTATGGAAACCAGTCACATACCCTCTCCAGCTGCAAGCTCTGCCCTTCCAATAAACCCAGTCCTTGTTAACCCACATACCTGTTCTCCTCTATAGATAACATATTCAGCATACGCAAGTCCATTCACGCTTGGCCGGCCAATAACAGAATGGTGCCCTGGAGGGGCATGAGCCATTTTCATTGTGCTGAACTGAAGAAAGGATTTTCCAAGGGTCACTCGACAGAAAAGCATTTGTCTGAAAGGAAAAAAGAAATCATAATTTTAAAATATCTTACTAGCAGCTGTACGCTTTCAGTGTGATTCCAGACTTTAGAGCTTATTTTGTTACAATTAATTTCTCCAGGCTTTTCTTAGGGTTAAGTGCTAAGGCTGTACAAAACCTGTAACAAAAAAAAATAAATCTTTCTTGACACGCAGAAGGGAAAACACACACTTTATTTAGCCCTCACATGGAGGCCTGGCCTGTTCTAGTTCACTTTATATAAAGCAGTTGAAAGAAGCTGGAACTCTCTGTGTGTTCCTACCAGCAGTGTGTGGACAGGTGTCAAAGTGCAAAAAGCACATTGATCTACTACAGTACAAAATAAAGCTGTGATTAAGTCCTGTTCTCTACCTCCAAAATTATCTAATCCACAACACTGTACTGCTGACCACCACTTTGCACTGCAGTTTTGTTCTGAGTGTGCCTGGAGTTTAATTGCTATTTTCCCCTGACTCTTCATTTTCAAACTTGCTGTTTCAAGCCTCTTTCCTGAGCCTCAATTCACTTTGATTTATATTCACTGTATGCTTAGATGTAATTTTTGACCTTTCTGTGGGACTTGCTGCATTTATATCCTTTTCTTGTTCAGCCTTGACAAATAGAAAACAGCATTTTTCCTGCCAGGACCAAGCTCAAGTGACTATTCTTTCCCTGTAATTCATCCCGTGTCAGGATCGTAAAAACCAGGACAGCCAGAATTACATATAGAGAATTCTGCTGGACTCATACCTGTGACAGATATAACAGGACCTGTCTTTGTGTGTGGGACAGCCTGTTCCTCCTCCTATCCCATACACATATTGGTTGCTTTTTGAGGAGTTCTCGGCAAAGTAAATTCCAGCTCCAAACATTCCTCCAATGTATGCATGCCTCTCATCAAATCCTTTGTGAATGATAGCATTAATAAAAGGAGACCCTAGAGAAGAGTGACACGAAATGATGTGTTATCATACATACTTGTTAAGCTCTACAGTAATACACGACTTTATATCAAGAGGAGCTTGTGTGCCTCAAATAGACCATTAAATACCGGAAGGCGTGCTCAGGCAGCTAGAAGGGGGTGATACTCAGCAGGGTATGGTGATGTGTGGGATTTATCGTTATATACCAAGATCCCACATGTGACTCATACTTCTTACTCATTTCAGAGACCTCATTAAATAGTTCCCCCCCCACACACACAATTCAGCACAATCTACCTTGACAATGCACGCTTTCTCCAGCAGTCAGTACCGGTGAAGAAGGGGCAAAATGTCAGGACAAGCATACCCAAAACCAATTTCTTACACAGAATTGTAGAAGGATCTAGGGCAGGAGGACCCTCGGGCAACTATCATTTGTAGGCATTTCTGAATGCTTCTAGAGAACATCTTGCTGAAACTCATGGTTGGTTTTGATTCCATTCCCTGACGCTTGCCTGAAGTGTCGAGGTAAAATGCTTTTACTGTGTACTGCTCCCCTCTTTTAGAAGATACCCTGTTTTTCTCACAGCAATGCAACCTCCTCCCAGCAGCTTTACTGGAAATGACTGAGATACGGCTTAGCAAAAAACTTCTTTTTTTTTTAATGTATTTTTAATCTGGTGTAGCTTTTCAGATTACAGTAACCACACAGATGAACTCCACCACCCCCACACTTCTGCATTTGTAGTGTAGAAATACAATTACTGTACAGGATGGTGACAGAGCAACAGTAACATTGCCTGTGGGTCATTGCCCCTTTTTTCTGGTTTTGGTTGTTTTGTTTTTTTTAAATACCCATTCATACAAATAGGGATCATTTCCTTACCATGAAACAACATGCGTTCGTTGTGATGATTATGATTCTCCTCAGAGACCTCCTTCTGTCTGTGACAGAACCTCTCCCGCAACTTCTTGTTCATGACCTTTTGAATCTGCAGTGGTACAACAGGTCCAATCATAGTTGAATTGGAATTGAAATGGAATATAGCCTCTCAGAGTTTGCATAAATTCAACAGGGAAACTAAGAGGAAGACACATAAATAGTATAAAGAAACCCCATGGCTGTTCTGTGTGCAAGGCTCAAGCCTTTCAAACAAGTCGGAAGCACACGCTTAAAGATGGTTAAAACTATTGTGAAATTGCAGCCTAAGTTCTCAGGTTGAAGGAAGACTTTCAGGCTTCTTCCCCCAGAGCTGGCAATATCACCAAGAACTACAAACTGTCTGAAACTCCTTCCCTCTCTGCTTTGACCTCTGTTGAACAATCTGGGTTAGCTTTTCAAAGCTTGCTGTATGGTTTAGGTCAAACTTTTATGAAAAGAAACAACTTCTGAGGAAAGAAATTAGGAGACATGCAGTTTAACCTCTCCTGAAATACTGCTCTAGCCACATGCTCTAATACCATTGTGGTTTCTGTGAAGGACTTCACCGTTGGTTGGAAGCAGAGTTTGCTTCAGGATGTTTGCTCTGCACAGGCTCACTTTTCAAACAGATGCATGCTGGAGCTCGGGAACTGAGTTCTCTTCTGATTTCCTGTATTTCCTCCTCCCCCCCAAAAAAGGAATCAGAAACTGCACTTTCCCTCATTTTCTGATACGTCCGAACTTGTAAAAGGTATTTTTCTAGTTGGCAGGAGTAAAGAAGAAGGTGTCAAGATCCAAAGTAGCATAGGGAGATGGAAACTTTTAATAAAAAGTCATGCTCATCCTTTCCCCCTCCCCAAAAATTCAGAAAGGCAAGACTACACTGAGAAAAAAATCTGTGCTGCAAAGTCAAATACAGAAGTTATAGATCTCTGAAATGGAATTAGACCATTCACCACTTCTGATTTCAATATCAGTTCTTCAGACTCCTTTAAAAGCACAAGTGGATACCTCTCCCTCATTCCACGTGCACACAAATCAGTCTCATTTTAGCACTTAGCACTTGCTTTAACTCTGCTCCTGAATGTTATTTCAACAAAAAACTTTAAATATAAAAAGGTTATCCGTTAAACCAATTCTGACTGCTTGCATAGGTACCAATTTATTTTACCACATAGAATTAAGAGGTTTTGAAACCTACCCTGATGACATTGTACCTGTTGAAGATCCCACCAGCATTTCCACCATCCCGATGCTCCCGGATTGTACTTTGCATCTGCATAAATGAACACAACTGAATGTTCAGCACACAAAGCCTGCTAGCAAGACAAAGTATTCATGTAATCTCTCAGTATATCACTTAGCAACAACAGACAATCTTGATTGAAAATTAATTAAAAGGTGTCAAACCCTCAAACACTCAATTTTAAACTGAGGTATGCCCTTATTTCTCAGGCATCCAACACACTATGCTGTTTCACAATAGAGAAAACTGGATGATGCAACTACCCAATCTTGTAATAAAAATCAACATAGGAAAAAGAAGAATGGTGGCACTTGCTATCAAAATTATACACAACTAGAAAACCCCCTTTATATTAGGAAAAAAACCCAGTCTTGAAAAATTAATATACAAAAAGATGATTTTGAAGCAGTAACAAATATGTTTATAATGGGTACAGCCTGTATGTCTTAGTTACAGGAAAATGTTCGCGCTGTAAGTTTTCCTGTGTCATTAGCAGGCCCTTAGAATTTCAACAGTTTCATTGTGTCTTTTCCAGAGGTATAGCTACAGCAACAACATTTAGGAACAGCTCAAACAAATATCCCAATTTACTATAACAGACAAGTGACCCTTTGTGTCAGAAAAGTTTACACAAAAGACCTGCACAAATTCCAGTTTACAGAGTTACTAATCAAAAATATTCCAGGCTAAGCTGGCAACAATCCTGAATATCTAAGACTTTTAAAAAGACTCCAAGTATTTTTAAAAGAGTCATGTGCTACAGTGTAGAAATACTATACAAATAGCAAATGCATAGTAAAAGGGAGTTTCTTCCAAACACAACTCTACAGAAAGTCTCTTTTCTGTTGTAATTTTTCTTTCAAAATGGCATCTGCTTATAGTTTACTCAAATAAAAGAGCATGTGTGCGTGGGAGGCAAAATTACAGTCAACTCTCAATTAACCAAGAGCTGTTTATCTGGGTTACAGATTAACTAAGTCAATTGAGCCAAGAGAGAATAAGCTGGTTCACATGCAGAAACAGCCTGAGCACAGAGAATGCCTACAGACTTGCAAAGTCTTGATCCCTCGGTCTTCACTTTATGGCCTTTGATTTTCACAGGTCCACCTGTCTCCGGAAAGCTGTGAAAACCCTTGCTATGAGATGACATTCAAAAGACAACAGCAAAAAGACAAAATTGGGATAACACTAAGTGAGTAAACAGACCACTTAGTAAAAAAAAGATTGGCAGGACACAGCAAAATCATTTCCATCATTGTTCTATAGCAAAAGCCAAATGAAAAGCCCTAAACTTCATGCCAGATCTATGCAATTCATACAGCAAAGCATATTTATTCACTTTGAACATGTGTTGCATACTTTAGCTCTGATGGGTTAAAAATTAAAAGATAAATATACTGCCACAGGAGCATTAAGAAAGGTACTTGCAATACCTCCTCTTCAACAGATTGATACTCCTTATCGTCAGGAGCAAGGTCAAGGAGAATGGTCCCCTGACTCACGCAGTGGAAAGTCAAATAAGGATTGGTGCCTGCAAAGAGAAGGAATTAAAGGAATAAAAATCAACAGGAGAAAATAATAACCGCTCTATTTGTATACAGCACCATCATTATTCTCCTTAAAAAACTCCAGTAAAGGAGAAAACACAAAATAAATACAAGGCAGAAGAAAAACCTTGGAAAGATAAAGTGCTTTCGTTAGCAGCAGAGGCTTTTAAAGAGAGAAGGAAAACACACGTGGGACATAATTGCATTTTATTGTTTCCGCTTTCAAGAGGAGCATCTGAGAAGTACAGGGCAGTAAAATGCTCCATCAGGTCCACCCTTCAGGATACAACTGGCCTGTGGGTAGGTACACAGGGCAAATCAATCCAAAAGCTCCTTCCTGAGTTCCTGGAAATGGGCACAGGCCCTACAGCTGCTTCTGGAAAGGCAAATGATGCCTTGGTCCTGAACCTCCTCAATATATTCTTTACCTATCACAACCCACTCAGCTACCAGGTCTGTCAGCAAGTACATTTTCCTGACATCTGGATTCTTTCAAGTTCTGGTAACAATGTCTACATTTAGAGAAGGTGACTTATGGGAGCCTGTTGTATGCTACACTTAGATTAAGCAGTAAAAAGGTCGTATTTACCTTGCTGCCCTCCTAGAAGTCTCTCCACACCTTTTATTAATTTGTGGCGGTGTCCATATGCATTGATCCCAATTTCTTTAAGCTCCTCATGCCCCATGTCTGCCAATACATCCAGCGTTATCTAGAAAGGTGAAAGACCACAAAAATCACTTGCCAAACCTGGCCTGATTCCCAAGGTTGAAGACCCAACAGTTCAGAAAATGGAATATATTCACGGTGCAACCAAGAGAGTATATATATTTAATGTTCTGCTGTACTTCTAATTGCTGCCACCTTCTGGCAAGCCTCTCCCTATCACAGGACTATACCCAGCTGCTACAGCCTGAAGCTGTAAAAACTTTTACTTCTCTTACAGCAATTAACAAGACCTAGTTCTCAGAGGAGGTTCTCAAAAACATTTTTTACTTATGTAGAAGGAGGATGCATGGAAATGCTGGGACGAATCTTGGAGTATTTTTTAAGCATTCAAAGCTTCATGTTGTGCAATTCATTATTTTCACTACACAAACAGAAATTAATGTTTTATAAACTTACAAATAAATGTTAAGTGTGTTTCACATAAACATTATTATGGTGTGTGTTATTCCTGTATGTATATATCCACGTGTGCACTTGCATGTGTATGAAACCAGTGGGTCAGCTATGCTAAGTCATGCTCAACTATTCCACTATTTTTGGAAATTATTAACATTGTGAGGACACATAAAACTATTCATTTGGTTCCAATACATGCATATATTGATAATCACTTGACAAGGTTCTAAATTTCAAGGCCACTGAGATTACTGGTGGAAACAGAAAGGTAACAAAACATGATGTCAAATAAACATTTTTTAAAGAAGGGGAGAAAAGGCTAAATAAAGTACATGTTCTTATTACTATAAAGCAATTGTGCACAGAGGTGATTCTGTGAAAAAAGATTTCATCTGGAGGACATAATTATATGAAGTCTACTTCAAAATCTACACATTAAACTAGACTGGGAAGATCAGCAAATAATGGGAATCCATATAATTTGATTCAAACAAAAGCTGGATTGTTAGCACAACTGGACCTGCAGGTATGAACTCTGTCCACTACAAACCAATTCAAAAGAAAGCAACTCAAGCAAGGAATTAATAGCTACACTGAATATTTGTCCAATTAAGTTGAAAAAAACCCTACTGGGATTACTGCAGAAAAGCCACTGAAGACATTCATCATATGTAGCAGAACATTCAAAAAATACAGAAGTCTTCCAAATATTGGAAAGCATCAGGAAGAGGCTAGAGCCACAGTGAAAAAGTACACACAAAGGTGCTGCAGTGGTTGGAAAAAACACATTAGGAGTTAAGGAAGCAAAAGTAGAACAAAACCATCACGATAACAGAAAGGTATGAAAAATGCTAAGAAAAAAGCAATGCCAGTAGAATACAAGTTGGCATAAGGTTGGTTTGCTTATTAATAGAAGGAGTTCCAAATGAAAGAAGAGTGCTTACGCTTTATATATACGAGGGAAGAAAAGATTATATGGCATTTTAACTTTGGAGAGGTACCTCCTGCAACATTTCATGGAAAAAGTTGAACTTTTTCTGTAAGCAACAGATTACGCTTTCAAATGCCACCTACCTGTTCTGTCTCAAAGATGTCTCGAAGGTGTTCAAGACCCAGGCTTTTTAGAAACTGGGTAATGTTCATGTCAAGACCAGAAACTGTAAGAGAAGACATAAGTCATTATATCCTATGCACCCAAATTATTTTTTTTAAAAAGGTAAATAAAAATAAATCAAGCAATACCACTGGTTCTCTCAAAATTCCAAACTGATTCTTTATATAAGCAATTTTTCTATATCTATAATAAACAATCCACTTCCACTGTGTGAAAGCTCAGTGCAAATCTCATCACTGTTCCCTCCTCAGAATCAACTATTTAAAAAGCACAAACGATCTGTGGCAAATACAGGCTCAAACTGCAAAGAGAAGGAAATGAAGGGCAGGTGTAGTTTTGCTATGAAATCACCTGAATGCTGACATAAAGCACGCATTCCAGATACTAATCAAAGGGTTTAAAAAGACTTTGCAAAATCCTCCAGCCATCACAATCATAATTCCTTCATCAAAATAATTCTCATTGGATTTTCTGTATAAAATCAACAACGAACATCTGGACACCTAATCAGATCTGCCTTTGTAGCAAGATCTAATCACTGATAGCAAACATAGATGAACAGTCAACAATGCTCCTAGCAGAGCACATGAAAACAGAGCAAGCATCAGACACTTCAAAACACAGGCTGTACAATATTCTCTGGCTAGTCAGAAGTGCTTTTCAGACAAAGCAAGGCCTATTGTGATACTAAGCTACTGTACTTCTGGCAATGTAAACTTGCAGCAGCAAATGCACCTTCTCCTTCTTTCCTTTCGGTTCCTGCTGCTCCATCACCAGCATTTGATGCCCCTCCTACGGCTAGTTCTGCCAGTGGCCCAGTGAGGTTATCTATGCTGCTGGCAGCGGAGAGGCAGGACGGCGTAGACGCTGGCGAGATCAGGGAGGCACTAACAACAGTAGCTTGAGGCTTAAAGCATGTAGGCAAAGCTTCTGGAGGCATCGCATCTATCAGCAAAGCTCTGATATCATCAGCCTGAAAAACAGAAAGAACATTCAACATGAGGGTCTATTATCACAAGTTACCCGTCTCTGGAAAGAATTTTTCTTTGATTTGCTTGAATTGATTGCTCCATTCCCCCATTAAACAGAAAAATGCCAACTTTCATAACATGGCAATTCATGGTTTTAAGAGCATTCTGATTCACTGCTCAGACACAGGTGAAGTGGGTTTACCCGGTATGTAAGAAGGTACATCTAATTTCCTTCCTGGCAGAATGACTTTGTTGGTGTTAAAGTCAGGAAGAGCAATGCAGCAACTTTCTCTGAAATCCTTCATAATCTGGGCCAGGCAATGCTGCCTCATAATTTTTCTGTAAAGCTCAACTTCTGGTCAAGCATTTTGCACTGGATCAAAGTTTTAATGGAAGGACTCTATCACTGCCTTTGCTATAATCACACCTTATAGTATTGAAATAGAAAAAAAAGGAGCTACAGGAGAAGCATGAATTTAGCTAACAATTGGATTTAGTCTTTGTTGACTAAATTAAGCAGGACCTCTACCTTCAAAAATTTCCTCCTTGCATGCTCTTGTGGGACATGATTAAGATGTCCTAATTTTCCCACAGCTTTTGTATCTCTCATCAAAAGAAGGTTACTAGAGCTCAGATTATTCTGGAGGATGTTTCTTAAATTCTCCACAAATCAATCAGTGACTTTAAAGGATACTTGCACTATAACCAGACACATCATTCAATTTGGTTGCATTCCACTAAGACTGGTTAACCTGGGACATACATGTTCGTGTAACCTTACCAGGCTTTTTAATCAGCTGCCACTGCCACCACTAACAAGAAAGTTTCAGGTGCAGTTTGATAGCCACCTGCAAATCTTGGAATGTTGTTTTGGAGTTAGTCAAAAAAGAACTTAGGTAATATTCAGGCACTGAGTATAATCCTCCTCTAAATGATTCCTTTCCTCTAAAGGCACATCTGGCTTTCCTCCAAGGTTCAAAGAAATAATCACCAACAGTACACAGACTGGCCACCACTGGGGACATTTCAGATAGGTTTATTCCTGGCAATGAGAAGATTGACTTCAGGAGTGAATCCTTAAGCAGAAGCAAACCTTAAATCACAAGCAACATAAATATCTCAGCTAAAGGAAAAAGCCTGGATCCATGGGTAAAAAGTCACAAACAGGCAGCCTGGAGATGCTCATCTCCCTCTACCTCAGCACTGCTGATGCCCTGGAGCCATAGAAAACTACTTAATATGCAGAGCAAATCCTCCAGCGCAGGCTGTGGCTGGCAAGCCAACATGAACTTACTGTTGCCAGGTCTAGTGGTGTCTGACCCTCTTGATTCTTCATGGTTGGATCTGCTCCATGGGCTAACAGCAAAGCACAGAGTTGTGTCCTTCCTTTTTGTGCAGCTTCATGCAATGGTGTGAAAGCCCATTTATCTGTTGCGTTTACACATGTATTGTATTTGATCAACAGTGCTGCTATGTCCACATGCTGGAAAATACAAGAACATCTTAATCAACAAGACATTGGTAAAATATATATTTCCTGTTTCATGCTGGAGGTAATGGTGCTTAGAGATCCCTGTAATTTCTTTTTCCTTTCTTTAACTCACTTCTCTGCCCCCTCTGTCTATATAGCAGGGTACCTCTTCAGATACCACTCTATACAGCAGCTCCACAGTCATTAAATCTGTATCTGTGCACTACCAGATCATCCACCAGCACATGTATGATTTGGATCAGGCACAAAATTATATTTCTGCCAAATCACCTGAAGTACATAGCATAAAGTTTGTGCCAGCTGCAGAGGAAGACATGATAACTCTATTGGCTTTATGTTGGATCAGGTAACTGTCAAAATAGTGGTAAACAAATTTGAACAGGCAACATAAATTTACAGGACTACAACATTTGATATACAATATTAGACGCTCTAAAGATCGATGTGTTGCACTGCTGACCTACCACTTAAATGTCTGTACACAGAAATCTTCATTGTACTATATTGTTTTCTTGCAATTTCTTGCAAGATTTTGAACCCATCTGTGGCAGCACAAATTTTTTCTTCCTCCAATCGTATTTTATGAGAGAACTGTAACTGATAAAACACATTATGAATGTCATAAGGACAACTGTTTTACCTGGGCTATGAAAGTAATGATCTTACAACTCCATGCTTCCATCAGTATCCCACCCTTGAAGTCTCCCAAGTTAAAATAAGAGACGGAAAACTGGCGAATAAAATATTGGCTGCCTCTGATCAGTAAAGTTACTTGTGCAACACAGCTAAGAAATAAATAAAGCAAGTAGTCAAAATGATTAGGTAGGAACATGAAACACTGAAATTCTAAGCAGAAGTACAGAGACTTGTCAACAGATTTCATTCTTCCTCTTAATGGCAATTAAGTAACTCTCAGCAGCTCTCACAAAAGGGCTTGCTTTCTGATAAGCATGGTTTGAAAAGACTGTCAACCTTATTTTTCCTCTCTTCCAAACTTTTAAAACAATTGCTGTTCCTGTGACTTTTCTGTCACATGGAACCCTACTGAGGAACAGGCAGCACGAAGCACTGGGTGGGAGAACTGAAGAGAAATACTTTGTAAGGAAAAGGTTGAGTCTGTGAAACCTGCCAGCTATGAACTGTGTGAAACTGTGTGAAACCAGTACTTTTCTCTACCTTCCATCACAGAGATCTGAATGGGCTGATGAAAGCTCAGAGAGAAGCATAGGACACCACAGGAAAAGTATAAAGCAACTCTTAACTAAATAAGCTGATGGAAAAGCACCAACTACTGCCTTGTTAACTTTTCCTAAAGAAAGTAAGGCAACTAGATTAGATGGGCATTGTAATTTTTAGAAGCGATAATCAGCTTGAACCAATCGCTAACATTTCCCAGTGCCAGTAAGGAATGTTTTGCCTTCACGTAAAAAGTGTGTTTTGGTTTCCCATGCTTGAAAAAAAAGAATACAATCTTCGCAACAGAATATTATTTCAAAGCAACATCCTGGAAATCTAATGCTTATGGCAGATACCAATGAACAATATTCCTTGGTATATAGGACTCTGTGTCATACAAGATTTTGTGTTGCATTTCTAAACCTTCAGCAGGATTTGGAGCTTTTAGCTCTTTAGCACACTGGGAGCCCAGACTAATGTAGAGAACCAATGCAAATGAGGCAGGCTGAGTTTCATTGATAAGCTCTCCTTAACAACAAGGTGAACACTGTACTTTTTATTTCATTTGGCTCTCAAATCGTGGTTCTACTACAATTATCTCTCTCAGAGTTTGCCCTTCGTGTGTCAGAGGCAGGCAATAACAGACAAAGTTATCATGCAGTATCATGAGACCATAAACAACGCTGCTTCTTGAGCTTCATGTCCTCTGTCTGACTAAGTACACTGCTGGGAGCTTCTCAAGTACCTTCTCTATACAATTATTTGCAAGAGATTTCTTTCACACATCATCCACAATTAACAGCTGCTTATAAGCAATCCATCAGGCATCTGTGCAACTGGTATGCGCACAGATGCTTTCTCCTATATGAGAGAAGGAGAGTTGACTTCATTCAAAATGGTTTGAATCAGACACTGCAACCCCACTGCAGTAGGCAGCTTGCCCAGGCAGACACCCAATACTACAATCTCAGTAGCCCTTCAGCAGTTTAGCTTTAGCAATAGCTCCCCACCAGAGCTCAGCTGTAACAGACCTCCACTTCCCTGTCATCATCTAGACACATTTGCTTGCCTGCATAAAAGCTGTGTTCTAGTGATCTTTGCAAACCACAGCCTTTAACTGCTACAGCACACCTGGATCTGGTTTTTAGTTCTGTAGGACTGCAAACAGGACTCACAAATGCAACTTAGCCTAACAATGCCGTCAAAACCTTAACTATGTTCACAGTGTGTCAGCTGCACAATAACTGGCTTTTGGATATGACTAATGGGTTTCTTGTTGGTCTACTCACGGCAAGAATGCCTGCACCTACCCCATAGGATGCTGCATTGTGTAGGGGGATTAATCCTCCTTTGTCCTGGGCATTAACATCAGCACCATGCTCAAGAAGGTATTCAGCTACTTCCAAATTGTTGTAACCAGCTGTAGAAAAGGCACAGGAAAAGAAACTGGGTGTTAGGAGTGCTAAACAAGACCAACATTTTTAGACAGAACAGCTAAAGCTGCAAAAGTTTCTCTTTACCTAGTAACCATATTATCTCCTGAAATATAGCTGCCATAGTTAAAAACACTCTGTACAGGACAATCCTCTCTGAAACTCTTACTACACCACTCCTGGTTTTAGTGCTTAACTCCTTTAACCCTATCATAAATACACAAGCCTTCAAAACCTGGTTAGTCACCCACCTGCAAGATGTAGTGGTGTTGAATTTCTTCCCTGGGTGTCTCTGCAGTTGATATTTTCTTGAGTACATAGCTTCTGCACTCGTGCCAGGCACCCCTTCTTGGCAGCATCTAGCAAGGCAGCATCTCCTCTCAGCAAGTCCTGGATATCTGTGTCTCCTTCTTTCACCAAATCTAGAGGAGTGTTCCCATCTCGATTCTTTTTTGTTGGATCAGCTCCATGCTGCAAAGAGCAAAATGGAACGCTACTGTCACAATCTTGATCAGAGCAGTGCATGTAAGTGTGTCACTATTTTGTGGCACAAGAGGAAGGGCAGGGGATTTTGCTGACTTGTCATCATGAAGTAACAACTGTATCGGTTAGCAGGCACATGAGAAAGAACTCAGGAGACTGAGGCTTTAAGCACTACTCTGCAACAGAGCTGTGTGAATCTCAGCACCACAAGCAACAATGGCAGTCCTCTGCGAGAGCTGACACTGCCCTGCTTGCAACTGAAGTAGGTTCATGAGCATATATCCTGCCTGAAGCTACACCCTACTGTGGCAGCAGGTGCTAAAGAAAAGCCAACAGCAAATACCCTGCTGGCCAATCCTTTCCTTCTCCTGCAAACTGGATGGCAGAGGTGTTTCCTCAGTACACCTGTCTGAGCTAGTGAAGTCAGGCCCCACATTTCACCAAATGCCACCCTGCTATTGAAAGGCACTTGTTTCAGAGGAATCCTAGAATGGTTTGGGTTGGAAGGGATCTTAAAGATCATCTTTGTTCCAACCCCCCTGCCATGGGCAGGGACACCTCCCACTAGACCAGTTTGCTCAAAGCCCCATCCAACCTGGCCTTCAGCTTTCCTTTTGCTGAGCTGCGTGAATTCAGAATAATGTGAATGCTGGAATGTACAGTAGAACACAAAAGTGACCTCAAATTATTTTTTTATTACAGTTAAGCAGGGAACTAGAAAAATACTAATTTCTACACTTTATAAGAGGTAATAGCACCATCTTAAGCAGTTTATAGGTCCTGGAAAGCAGTGAAAGAAAACATTTTGGTGAGAAAATGGATTTAGATAACTGCTGGAGTATATCTGTGCTGGTAAAACATGAGGATCAGTCAGTGATAAGAACACAGTACTGGAGCATGGCACGAAAAGGGGAACATACATCTACATACAGCATATGGTGTGAGTCACGTCCACATACAATTCTGTGGAAAGATAGCTCCTTCCCTTTTCACTCTCAGCAACAGTGGGGAAAAAACAAGGATAGATAAGGCAGAGGCAGCTGCTGGCACTGTAGTTCTCTGGCTGGCCCCTTCAGAACAACCACACAGTGGTCCAATCCCTGCCAGCAAATCTACAGTCATTTCTCACTGGGGATGCCAGCAAAGCTGTGTTAGTGTGAGCCACAGGGAACGAGCTGGAGATGGGGAGAACCTAAGGAATTAACCACCTTGTATTTGGAAGCAGTAGAGCAATACTCAGGGTGTAAACGGTAAACAGCATGGGACAGAAAGAGACAGAGCGTTGATTACACAGAACCAGTCCCACATCTGCAGTGCTTTTGTTAAGACAGCATTCTTTGCACAAAGCCTTTTAAACTGCAATGAATTCTCCAAGATACAACCTTAGATCCTTTAACTGAAAACTCATCAAAATTGAAACTATTCAAAAAATTATCTCCAGAATAAATATCCAAGTGAAGAGGCAGTGTCTTCTGAGAGCCCTTCATAGGCTTGGAAACAAATGAAGGTGGCAATTTTTAAAAAGCATTATGAAAAAAGAAAATCTTTCCAAAACACCTGCACATTTTTGTTTCCTTCTTTGAGCAGAACAGGACAGAAAGTGCACAAGTCAGGAGGAGTCAAGCTCAATAACCACAGCTTATCAGGACTGTCAGCACTGCCAGCTGGCATAAGAGACAGCAGGAGAAGCCCTGAGCAAACTGCAGCGTGAGCACATATCCACAGAAATCCAGAGCCTTACAGAACTGTGTCACCTTAAGGGCACATTTAGCTCTTGTACAAGAGTGATTTCAAAAAGAAAGATATCAGCACTTTTGTATTTCCTGTCGTGCACCCAATCAGGATCCTTGGAACACAAAAGCTGGCTACATTCCCAGTGGAATGACCAGAAAACTCCAGAGACCTCCAGTGTCTATAAAGTAACACTGTGATTGAGAGATTGAGTGCTCCTATAGTTTGAGCTAACATCTGTATTCAGGTGTTAACTACCCAGGTCATCATCGTGTCTACTCCACAGATATCTCTGAATATCTTTTGGTTTCTACTGCACGTGTGTTTCAAACTGATGCGCTACTCCCTCTGAACAATTTTTGGGTAATCAAATGAAATAATTAATGACACAGGAGGGAAACAGCAGGGCTTTGCAGCAGCAAAAGAGAAGTGGATGGGGAAGAGCCTCAACATTTTAAGACTACTCGTATTCTGACTTACTCCTATTTGAAATGCTGTGCTTCAGAGGGACATGAAGTAGGCAAGGCTGAAGCAGGAAATCGGACTGGTAAGAAATTCTACTCTAGCACACTCTTTCACCCTCCCACAGCAGGATATGAACTTATGTTAAGAAGTCTCTCCAACTCGTGTTTCTCACTGGAAACCAGTCAACATTACCTCATGCTTTTTACAGGTTCTTCCACTAATTATAATGACTATTTATTCCACAGTATATTAATATGCATTTCCTGAAGGAGCTTGATAAATTATACGTTAACATAGCAGTTTTAAATTTCTCACATGCCAGGCATCATTTAGGACTCACCTTCAGTTATCACTCTGTAACACACTCTTGTATAGTATTTACAAAGCTTTACTTAACGGCAGTAACTTTTCCAGAAAGGGATGAATAGGATAAGGTAAGGTTTTGTATTTGTATGCAGATTCAGCTGCTTTTTCCAGTTTGAGAGTCTTGTCTTACTTGGTTAATAGTATTAATACAGGTACTGGAAAAAGTAACTGATCTGATGATTCTAAGGAAGTGAAGTGACACTACACAAGAAACCATTTGACAATTTTAAGATGAAAATCGATTCAGACACCATAAAGAACTCAATGAATGCAATCAACTTTGCATTAATTAATCTTCATCAAAACTAAACATACACATATGTAAAGACAGATCAGATAACTCCAGATCACATACTTTTAAAAGCAGCTTGCAGATTTCGTATTTTCCTTTTGCTGCTGCTTCATGTAGAGGAGTGAATTTCCACAGGTCTGCCACGTTGACAGAAGCACCGTGCCTCACTAAAAGTTCAGCAACTTCATAGTGTCCATAAGAACAGGCATTGTGAAGGGGTACTAAGCCACTAATCAAAGAGAAAGTATTAATATCTATAGAAAATAAAATTCAGTATGCAATCATACAAAGTTCCAGCAGACAAAACTCCCACTTCCACCAGACATTTGTGGTATCTTTCACTCATTCCAATTCTCATGGCTTTATTTCCCTGCTATTAAAACATCATTATTGTCCTTCAGTTCCCATGCACAAGACTTTTAAATACTTAGCAAGCACAATGGTACTTCCACAAGTAACTTCAATGCTGTTAATGACCGCTCAAAACTAAATTGCAAGAATCACACCTGTTCTGACTTTGGATATTTGAGTGTAAGTAACACTATACACAATAGGTTTGAAGTACAATTATCAGTAAGCACTGCACATCTGATAGATACAGAAAGATCCCAAACATTTCTTTCATTGAAAGCCTTAAATTTCCGTATTGGAAATGTTTTAGGGTTGGAAATTAGTTATCCCCCAACCTGAACCAATATACTGGAGTGGAAGATCAAACAATCACAGTATTCTACGTGATTGCTTTGCAAATAATGCAAAAACCTGTAAGTGGTTTGTATCATTTAACTGAATATTAACTGAGTTTTTATTATTAAGCTAGTTATTTGTTAACTAACAGAATTAGAAAAATGATCAGAGATAACCGATATTTTACCCCATGTGATTCAAAACTAACTTTAGATCACCTGAAATAGCTTAAAGGTTGCTTTCAAGCACAACAAAGTCTCCAAAATGGACAAAGGGGGAAGAAAAGGATCATATATTACAGTGCCAGATATGCACTTGACAATGATTTTGCCAAAAAGCTAAGTATGCCCGAATGGTCTATAAATCTCCCTACAGTGATGTCAAAACCAATGTAGAACAAGAAAAATTTTGAAGAGAAAAACATGATGGTTACTGAAATCCAAAGCAAAATTAATCGACAGGTAGAAGTCTCACACTAACAGAAAACAGCGAAGCATTACATGGAATGAAATGTACCCTTTATCTTTGGCATGCACATCTGCCCCATGGTGCAACAGATACTCCACCACTGATACTCGGTTATATCCTGCAGCAAAGTGCAGTGGCGTTGAATGACGGCCTTCCAAATCTCTACAATTCACATTCTGAGGGCTGCAAAGTTGCTGCAAAGACAATAAAAGAAACCAAAATCTAGTACAGAACTAAACCAAACAAATAAAAAAACCCCACCAACCAAACAAAAACCAGTCAAACAAACAAACAAAAAAAAACATACCCAAAAGAAAGTCCACAAACTACCACCCTTCAACACCCCAACACAAAATCTGATCCATTTATTACTATACTCAATTTTTTAGAAGTTAGGTTTCAGGCAATTTTTTTTCCACTTAGGTGAAGCTAAAAAAAAAAAAGCTGCCCTAAATTTATAGCTGGAAGTACTTCTATAATAAACAAGACTTGAATGATGGAAGCAATATGAAGACATTCCTAATGTATTAGAAAGTGCGGGCCTCTAAATCATCAAGGACCAGGTCCAAGGCAATGTAACTTTATCCAGAAATACATTCCCAGCTTACGCTGTCTTAGAAATCTAGAAATATTGAGCTTGGCATTCAAAGGAGCTGCTGGTGCACAAAACTGCTGCCGTTTGAATATTAATGTGTGTCTTGTTGAAGTTCAAGGTGAGAATACACACGAACAGTCTATGTGCCAGCTATTCTGCCCACAGACCAAGTATGAAAGACAAGATCAGACCTTCCTGTGACACTGGGATTCCGTGGCCTGATCCTTCAGATAAAGGATGGTTCAAAATGTGAAGTCTACTACCTGTTAACATTTTTGTTTTCTTGCCTTCTGATTGAATCATGCACCTAAGACTTGTTTCTACTAAACTGTGATTCTGAGGATCACAGGGTCCACTTCAAAGAATTATGGCTGCATCTGTAACATTGCATACGAGTCCACTGAAGACAGAACCGCATGAAGGTCTGGGAGAATGAACAGCCAAAAATCTCATGAGAAACACCATCCACTGGGCACTACTTCCACAACTCTTGTAGCAGAGGCTTCTACAAGCCTTGCACAACAATACGAAGTGGAAAATTAACACGAATTGCTCAAACCTACCTTCACAGTTTCCAAGTCTCCAGCTTTGGATGCTTCTAACAACCGATAATCCACATCAGATGTACGCACAGGTGTACTTTCTACATATGGAAAGAGATATTTTATGATTACTTAGGATCATTAAGTTATATTAACTTGTGCTCAACATATTTTCCAAAAGGGGGTGGGAGAAGTCTGTTGTCATTTGTAAAAATGCAGATGGAGTTGTGATGTTCAAGTTCATATTGCATAAACAGTTGAATAAGAAGCCACTCGGATTTAAACCCCAGAGCTGACGTTATTCTGCCAAATGGAATTTCGATGATTTGCTAATCCTATGTATGATAAAAATGACCACTTCTGCATTTAAGAAATCTACATGCTCACCGGGACAGATTCAAAGTTTTGCTGAAGATCAAAAGCACCTTTCTCTATGATTTCGGGCACCAGTGAATAGTCAGGGTGAAATGTGTTCAATTCAGCAGCTGAATTACAGCCTTTGCACTCCATACTTGTGACATGTCTCACACTACAAAGCAGTCACAAGGGGATGAGATTTCTGAGATGGCTCTGGCTGCATGGTGACTGCCTGCTTTACAATGCTCCAGCTGCACACTGTACTTCATAGCAACAATGAGAACTGTCCCTTGTTCTAAACATGAAGTGGTGAAAAATAGAATCAGAAGAATAATATATTGATTAAAAGGAGACCTTTATAGGAATACCTTTTTTCCTCTTTAAATGACTAAGACAATGACAGGTTTTGGCCTCAAAACTCTTTTTTACCCTACTTCTCATTAGAAACATGGCTGTGAGAAAGCAAGCATGCACTGAGGGAAGAGGAAGAAACAGCTGGAAAGGAGCAGTGGATTAGCTGTCCCTAGAGCTCTTCAGTGTTGCTCAAAAAGGAGCTGAAGAAACAATCTTGATCACTTCATTTTATATTGAAAGTGGTTTCTACTGTAGAAGCCACTCCTCTCAAGCTCAAGGATTTATGGAATAGAAGTTTTTTTGCAGCAAGTTGCCTGATCAGTGACAGAAATGACTGCCTAGTGCGAAACAAATAGGCAAGGTGAACTTCAGGTTGCAATCCTCTGTAGGAATGCTGTAAAAAAGACAGTGTTGCAACAGGTTAAGCTCATTCTACATGGGCATGCAACTCCATCAAAAATACTTAAAAGACTTCTTTAAAGGTAGATAAATGGTACTATATCCTGAGAGAAAACTGCAGAGACATTGTGAGAAGGTGCTTCCAGTCAATTCCTGACTTTGCAATGCAATCTGTGACTATATCACAGGAGTGGACAATGGGTAGGAAGAGGTATTTGTTGCCTTAACTAGCCATCCTTACAGAAGGCCATCAACGTATCAATTCACTTTGAAATAGTATTTCCTGTTGCAGTCCTATTTTCTCTCTTGAATGGTGTTTTTGGCCTTTTGCTACCTCCTTGCCTCCATACTCACTGCAGGAAGAAGAGGCGGAGGAGGAAGTGAGAAGCAACTCCTACAAGCTCAACTGTTAGGTGAGGCAATGCTCTCAGTTGAAGGAAATGCAGAGAAAGCTCAGGGAAGAGGGATATAGGCACCTTTTATACAGCCAGAGCTGCCAGCTCCTTTCCTCAAGTCTACTTCAATCCTCTGGAGCAGTTCCACTAGCAAGCAGTTGGACTCAATCTTAAAGGTCTTTTCCAACCTAAATGATTCCATAGTGATTCAAAGTGATTCATGATTCATGATTCATGATTCTAAGTGATTCAAACATATGCTGCAAGAGAAGGATAGCAGCAGGGGTTTGACACAAATGTTAGTAACAGTGGGCAGAGCATAGCATGCATCAAATTCCTGTTGCTGGAGTGAGTTCAGATTTCAGCTCACACCTTCTTCATCTGAAGTTATTTGCCTCTCTTCACCCTCCCCAACAGCACCATCACCTCAGCGTCCTGAGGCAGAGAGAAAATAGATGAGGCTAAGTCCTATAATGGATTCAAAGCTCTGCTCCTTAGCAATTGTTTCTCTTTTCTGGACTCCCATCCTTGTCTTCACAAGATAGCTAAGATCATGACTTTGATTTCCTTTTTGACCCTGACCAACCAGAAACAATCTAATTACTATAAGAAAGAGAAATTTCATTTCCACTTGGTTAGAACTTGAGGACCAAGAAGCTGCACAGAGCAAAGAAACAAACCAGATCTTACTCTTCAAGAAAAGCAAAACTAGCAGCATCTTCTAATAAGCATTTGAAAAAATTAACAAGCTCACTTGATGAACTTTCTTACATGACCTGGCCACACTCCTACCAGTCGCAACCAAAATCACAAGCAGCTAAAGTTGTATCCACTGGCCACTATGCCACCAGGAAGCTGTTTTCATAGTTGTTATCTCACATTTGGGAAGTAGTTCATCAATCAAGTGTACGCAAAAAAAAATCCAATACCATATGGAAAATATTTTAAGCTGTGAACTCATGAGTCAGGTAGCATTATCTATCAAAACAACTCCGAAATTAACAAATAAATACAATTCTTCAACCCAATCTTACAAAAATGAGCATGCAGTAACATTTTGTAAATAATTTCAGCATTCACTCTCTAGCTTTGAAATACAGAGAACAAAGTGTCAACAGCCCTACACTACATGCATTTTTTCAGCTTTTGAATCTTTCAGTCTTGAACACCTTCATGGATATAAAAGAAAGGATGCTGTCTCTCAAATGAAAAGCAGCACAGTATGATATCTTAAATTAGTTCTCTAGAAAAGGTAAATCAGTGAAAATTAACTTTTAATTGAAAATCAAGTGTGTGTTTCCAGAATAGTTGTAAGTTTACTATTTTTTTAATATCAAATTCCCATTCTCTTTAACAGCAGTGGATGTTTATTTTCTTCCCATTCACAGCTAACATTCTTCTGTCAATACACATACATACAGTCATATGCATACTTTAAACAGCTAATGTTACTCGTGTAACCAGCTATGTCTCACGAGTGGGTATACTAAACAGTCCCTCCTTGTACTGTTGTAAAATACCCCTTTCACTTTGTCTGTTTTAAGGCAACATTGTTGAGAACACTGAAGGAAATTAAGTTTTCAGCTACCATGGGTCTTCACATCTATATGGGTATGTGCCTTTCTTTGACTACATGCATATCCCAATGTAAGGTAAGTCACTTGCTCTGTAGTAGCTACTGATACAATTAATCTTCTCCCTACTCGCAAAAATTCAAGTGACATGACTAAGATGATGCTAACTCTCAAGCACTTACATGAAAAATAGTGGCACCCTCTTCAAACATCTATTTACCTTTTTAATGCAAGATATAAATACATTGTTATCTAAACAGTATCCAGAGTAATTTCACAATAAAATCTTTCTCTGCTAGACAAGCAAGAGATTTGAAGTTCAAATGGTTTAGTAACTATCAGCACTTCTCTGCAAGAAACACTCTGCTTGTGACGGCTAAAGTACAGAGTACCTAACAGGGTGGCTGATGAGAGGAAAAAGATTTCTTGTATGTTCAGAAATATTCCAGTTGCCTTGGAACTTTTTACCAAAATACCCCAACGCCCCCCTCCCTTCTGCCTTCCTACAATCTCCCTGTACAGCAGCATGCTCTAAATTCACAAGATGTTTCTTTTCTTCCTGGTTTGCACAAAATCACTGAATTGAGTAGAACTTTTTTTGTTCTGTTGTGGTTTGCTTCTCCAAGATATTGTGCAGTACATACTGTAGGTGTGTGCACACGATGGCAGAAGGGAGGGATGAGAAAACTACTGGAAGTCACTTGCATTGAAAAAGAAATAAGACTCACAGCTGTAAAGGAAAGGGAGAAGCTTTTAATTTTACCCACCACTTAGAATCTGTTGCACTGCTTCATTTCCCATTTGTGCTGCTGTGAAACCTTGCAAAGAGATGATGGAGGGATCAGAGCCGTAATTCAGCAAGAGCCGGCAGGTTTGCAAGTGACCTGCTAACGCAGCCCTGTGCAACGCTGTTTGACCAAGCGTGTCCAATGCATTCATCTGAAAAAATCAGCAGCAAGATAAAATAAAACACTGTTATAATCAAAAGCCTGCACCTGTCCCTGTCCTCAATAAGAAAAACAATAACAAGAATTTTTCAGCATACCAACTTCTCTATCAATCTCTCCGCATAGCAACTAAACAAAACCAAATGACAAAACAGGTAAACACTCCAACGCAAAGATAATGAACCACGGATGCTTTCCTGTATTTTAACAACACAGATTACTTGTTTGCACGGCTAATTGACAACACAGGATCCCCAAACCTTAGCTTTTGACAAACTGAAGGAGATCAACCTTGTGTAAGAAAAGCAAAACTCTCATGGAAGATGAGAAATAGGTAAATAATTAACCAAACAATTCAAAGATCTTCCAGCTTTAAGGAAGTGACCATCGGTCACCCTCAGAAGGGGAATTAACATTACTAATTACCAAGAATTAAAGCAAAACAAGGATGTCAGATTAGGAATTTTATGAAGGAGTGGGAAAAAAAGTTGGATACAAACAGCCCATTTCCTCCTCACTTTTTGTACTTTTACAAAAATATTAACTGGATATAATTCTACCCAATACAAGAGTGGATAAACAGGTGAAATGGTGAATTGCTTTCAGAGAGTACGATCTAATGGAAACCTGTCTGTCAAGATCTAACAAAGTATCTAAATAACTGAAAGCATCTCCATGGGTTCACTATCAGAGAAGGGAAGATAATAATAGAGCTTTAAAAAGCAGGAAAAAAAACAACATTAAAATAACCTTTCAAGAAGATACTTTGTACCTAGCAGCAATCCATGACAAATTTAAATGCAAATATCCAACAGCATTTTTACCACTTCAGGAAATACAGAACTACTCTATATTCTCTGCAAGCAACTCACAACCCGTTATCTGCTTCCAAGCCCACAGATTGCAGGCTGTGAACCGCATGCATAATAGACTTTGTTACTGCACAAAACCACCTTTTTACCTTCTCAAAATTTTATGGTGGCAATGGACAAAGGTTTTGCTTGTTATTTGTCACCTAAAATGCAGTCTGCAAATCCTACTACCTTTCCATGAAAACTAGTGAGAAAACATTTTGGGTAAAATGCATATTCTGTAACTAAATTAAATTTAACTAGGGGGGTAACTATGTAGAAAATATCTACTACCAGATATGGTAAAAAAAATAAAGCAAAATATCTGCAATACAGTAATATCAAGGCACAGGAAAGAACAAAGAACTACCAGGTAAATAAAGCTGAGTGTGACTTAATATCGTCTGAAATTGTTCTATACCCTGAACAATTCTACAGGCTGGTAAAACAGGAGTTTCTCAGATCACAAACCTTTCTTGTAGGAAGATGTACAGAAGAACAGCTCTGCTTTCTTCTAACCATGCTCAGCTCATGCCACTCTAATGGGATTTCTCTAAAAGTCTTGTTTTAAATAAAAACTTACTGCTATCATAAATATTAACCAGATGCTGAATGTCCCAAACCCATCATTTTGTTCAGTTGATGATCCTCATCTGTTCCAGGACACTGGATACCTTTCACCACTGATAAGGACACAGAGAAAAGCAGAAGTCTGGGGCTGTATGGGTTTAGTGATGGTAAAGGCAGAATGGAATGACACTTGCAGATTCTGGACATAGCTGATAAAACTCCATTCACCCAAGAAAGAGAAACATAATTAACATAATCTGTAACACTGAATTCCTGTGTTAAGCATTCCTGTACTCAACAAATTGTTGAAGAACAGCAGCAAGACATTCACACTGTACAACTCGATACTGACTGAGTAGCTGGAAAAAATGTTAATATTAATTTGAAAAGAACACTGGCAGAGTCATCAGATCCATTATCTCACATGTCGTACGCAGGTCCCCTTTCACCTCCAAATAATTATCTTTGCCAGCAATCGATTCTTGTGTCAGAAGAACGCCAGCCATTTGGAGAAATGCCTGCTAACTTCTGGGCCAAAGAGGGCTGCAGCTGACAGAGGGACACACACAGAAGATGAAGCTGTTCTCTCCCTCAGTAGCAGAATTTGGGTTTGCAGGGCAATTTCATGGGGAATATGTTCACTATGAGGCAGATCTGCTCTCGCCAATTAATCATGCAGCATCTATCAAAAACTAACCTAAGAGTGCACTGCACTAAGGCTGAAGGCAACAGGATTTATTTCCAAATGAAAATAAGTTTGAGCATTACAAATTAAAATACAAACAGATTAAACTCATAAAAATAAATTAAAAAAAACCCCAAAACATCTTGGTAAGACACATCCCTGCCCAATATTATGCTCTTCCAAACTCAAGCGGAAGCTTAAATTCTATTTGACAAACTAAAATATCCAAGGTGTACTGCCTTATTTGTGTGCTGAGAAGGCAGGTTGTTCCAGCTGCAGTAATTAAAAAGAGAAATATTCAACTGGTCCCCTTTATAAGCATTCTGAAATTAGAAGGTTGTAGCTTTGAATTACTTTACAGATGAGTTTTCTGCAGTTAAAAATGACACATTGGACAGCTTTTATTCCACAGCATACTGGCTCTGGATCTGGTTTCTTCCCTTTTTAGCATGGAAACAGTCATTCCACTGCTCAAACTGCAACATACAAGCAGAATGCTGTTATCAAATGAAAAGTGCTTTTAAGGAAGGCTTTTCATGGAAAGATACCATCCTATACAGTATTTTCCACTGCAGAATTCCTTCTCTTCTTTCCTTTTATCCTTCTAATTTCCTCTTCCCCATCTTGGATATATGCAGTAGAGAAATCAAAATGGTCGTGTATCATCAGGCACTGAAGAGATTTTTTCCTCCCTGCACTGCAGCTGTCTCGGAGCAGCGTACACAGCTACAGCAATGTTCCCTTGGCTGCCAGGCACTAGAGGCAGCCCAGCAGCTGGGATCTGTTCAGGCAACTTTTTTTGCAAAACATCTTCAAATTATTTTCTTTTTAAATAACAGATTTTGACCATCTTCAAAGATACAACTGTGGCAATTAAAGATTTGCTTATGGGTCTAATAAAAAATAGCTTCTGTTTGAGGATTCTTTAAAGATCCTGTACCTTTATTTTTCATAAAGAACTTTGAGGATATTCAACATCAAATAAGCAGTTTCACATCAAATGCTGTTTCACACTGCAGTTCAGGTGAACAAGTAAAAACTGAGTATGGCATTTAAAACTATAGATATTTAGGAACATTCTTGAAGAAAATGTTAAGAAACCCCAAGGTTTCTCAGCTGTGCTTTAGATGTACAGTTGACAGTCAACTTCTGCAAACTCAAGTAACAAACTAGTGAAAATACCTTCACTGACCATGGAATAGGTGTGCTTAGACACACCATACAGATGTGCAAGTGATGTAAACCAAGGGGTTTTTCACAGTTTAATTACAGATCAAGTTTGTGTTCTCAGTAAGGGCCAGCAAGACACACCAAAATAAACAATTTGTGAACAATATTGGTGTTCTTCAAAATATTTCTGTAAAATAAGTCTAGATCAACCACATGTTATTCAAGTAGTCTTTCACTTTTTATTATAGTCTGACATACTTCAAAACAGCAAATTTACACAGTGAAAAAATTAAGGATAATTAAATCCAGTTCCGAGACCATGAAACATCTCTTGTTCATCCCAAGCAAATTCCCTAAAGCAGTCTTTACTATGCTTCAGCCTATTTGCCAGACATCCAAATTTCACGTTACCTCACTTTTGCTGTCTGACACAGACCACAGTTGCCCCTCATGAAAGCAGTAGAATTCCTTCTCTATTGCTAAAACAATCACCAATTATTTTCAATCTACAAAACTTTACATGACTTTGTCTCCTAAATCCACTACTGGATGTTTTTTTGTGGATCAGCTGTCTGCCTTTTGGAACTATATTTCAAAAGAAGAAAGTTCCACTTTTCTTTCAAGTTCCAGGTGCTCATATTTTTCAAATTTTAACTGTCTATAACCAGTAGTGGTTTCCAGAAGGTAGATTAAAGCTGACTTATATAGTACCTTTCCTTTGATGGCAGAAATGTTCGCGAAGTAAAGAAAATAGATCCACATTTCAGTTAGCATTTGATATGGGATCACATATTGAACATATTGAAAGGGAGCAGGCTACTCAGTGATTGGTTGTGGGATAATTTTCTTTTAATATTTTCATTAATGATCTTGGCACAGGAGAATGCTGAGGGGCATGAATATGAAACATTTGTAAGAAAAAAAAAGAAGATAAAAAAATCAAGATTCTCTGTGTACTACAAGGCTACAGGGAAGGTGAGAGTATTACTGTGTGATGTCTATTACAAAGGCAAACAATATCCCAGTATGAATTAGTCCAGCAACTACATTAGAGATATGGAAGTGCCATCATGTAGGGCAAAGACAGAATGAATTCCATTCTTTCCGCTTCAGCTCCAAGATTTCCTCTGCTGTTAGTAAAGAGAAAGGTTATAAGGATGATTAGGAAATTGCAATGTTTCCTTATGAGGGAAGACTAAATGTTTGAGGCTTTTAGCCTACCGAAACAAAGGCTAAGAAGAATCAGTTTGTTCACTGCAAATACCTCAGAAAAGAAAGTATCAAAATGGAAGAGAGGATTTAAATTGCAGGAGAATGCTGTTAGAAGAACAAATGGATATTCACTGTGAGGCTGCTATTGCAGGGGGAACTAGATTCACCAGCTCGAGAGAATCCTGCTGTAAAAAATGTGACTAGCCAGGATCAAAGAGTACATCTGACAAAATCTTATGAATTAACTACAATTCCAGGCACAAAAAGAGTAAACAGGAAGAAAAAGTTTCCAGAAACACAACAAATGGAAAAAAATAGAAAACCTGTATCATGCTTCAGGGATTAAAGCCACCATGTCCCAACAATCAGAAACAAAGAGATATCAGGGTGTCTGATGAACTGGATGCCTACAGTCAAAGCATGAGCAAGAGGTCAAATGATAATATACAAGACAAACATTTTAGAGTGATTAAATATGCCTAGTTAACTAATACTCTAGAGCATATCCCATCTGGGAACTTCAAAGTGCTTCATAAGCCTTAATGACCTACCTCTGATGAAAAACCCTGATTGCATTATGCAATGTTTTACACCTAAGGAACTTTGGATGCTGATAAAGAGGGACCTGATGCATTGCAGTATGGAAATATATGCTTAATTTTAACTTAAGTGCTTTGTTAGATCATAAATGTGAATGGCTATCCTTAGAATAACATAGCAAGCATATACCAGGATATGAATGAAGAACAAGTTTTAAGGCCACCATGTACCTCTATTTGCATACTATCAACTGAAAAAACAGACCACACCACTCAGCATGGTTCTGTAGATAACTGTGGGCCACTCACCACAATCATTCATTTCACAAGTGACTCATGGACCATGATTTAGGGACCTCTGCTTCAGGACACAGAAGAATTACAAACTGTTGTCAGAATGTGTTACTGATGCAAACAATAACGTTGGGCCATTGCAGTAAGGATGACATACTTGAGTTTGCTCCTAACCTGGCTACATAGAGCTAGATTTCCAAGGGAGCACTAATTTAAATACCTACAGTATTAGCAGACTTTCCAGAAACCCTCAGCACACAGAAACTCCTTGTATTTCAAAGCAGGTGGTACTTGTGTATCAATACGCTTGAAATTCCAGCACGTCCAGTTCAGTGCTACTCAAGTATCAGCAGTACTGAATTCATGTGCAAATTAAGATCCAGAATGCCATGAGCTAACTACTCCTATGGCAAAATTATTTTTTTTTTTACACTTTCAGTGCATAGGTATGCTACTAAGAGTGAATCTGGGAAAATGATAATGAATGGTTTTAATGACTATAACTGAGACCTCTGGCCCTGTTTTACCCCCTGGGAAAACCCTGGTATGTCACCACTGCATCAGGATTCTCAAATGCAATAAACTCTGTCATGTTATTGTTGTTAAGCTATTTTATGATGCCACTAAAGAACTATGGAAGCAAATCAGCTGCTGAAATCTGGCAATGAGCTCTCATACAGGCTTATAAATTACAGTTCGTTGTTTCAAAATAAAAAGACTTAGTATTAAATATGCATACAATTACATTGCTCACACCTCCTAGCATGTCAAGAGTGACACTAGATTGTTATTATAGGTATATTTCTTCATTTCTAGCTACCTGAATGATGATGAAGACTCAGAGAGTAATGTGAGCCCCCTTAAAAGCAAAAACAAGGACATAATTTATATTTTAATCAATGCAAAGAAAGCACCCATCAGGAAGAGCTTCTGAGAAAACTAAGTAGTTAAGTATATCGTTACCATGAATGTCAAGTTTGCTGCTAAACCTCAGAGAAAGATCATTCTGAAATACTTCTGCCTAAAAGACAACCTAAGCAAAGTTATACTTCCCTCTGCCTTTAGCAAATAACTTGCTGTGTCTAAGCAAGCTTCATCATAGGCTCACAAATTACTTTGGTCAGCACCTATCAATGGCTCAAGAGCATGGCAAAACAATCTGACCAAGGGAATAAAAAGCAAACAAGGTCTAAGGGATGCCCAGCATTAGGCTACTAAACTCAGTGTCAGCAAACTCAGACATTGGTATTTGCAAGCCAACAAAATAAAGCAACAAGTGGCACCTAGATGACCACATTAGAAATGAGCAGCAAGATACATTAAAAACTAGTAAGCTTGACTCCTAAAGTCTGTATTCAGGTACATAGAGAGAAGACCTAATTTTCAAAGGTGATTCCTGAACATCCTGTACTGATTTAAGATAAACACACTTCAAGATTAACATGAGAAGCACAAGGCATACAGAAGAGAAAGCAACAACTATCATAAAAACTAATACGGTATTTAACCAATATAACCCTTCTTGCCTTTTGCCTTAAATAAAATATATTTAAATATATTTACCTTTGCTCCATGTTTATGCAGAACTTCCATGACATCATTATGAGCTTTTTCAGCTGCAACATGCAAAGGTGTCATGAAACTAAGGGGAGAGTAAAGGAAGATGTTAGTTTTACATCCATAGTATGAGAATCCTTTGGAAAATTCAAAAGTTTCAGAAACCTACTCTTTGTTCTTCTCATTGACATTTGCTCCTTTCCTGAGCAATAGTTCTGTAACTTGCTTCCGCTTGGGATGCACAGCGGCCACAGCACAGTGCTGCAAAAAAGTAAATATAAGTTATATTTCAACTATACGGATGACACAGAGCTTTAAGATCCATTATTTCACCACTTAATTATTCTGCTGAACATCAGACTACAAAATTTACAAACAGAATCCATCCTATTTCTGTTGAAACATATTGAACAAAATACAAGCTAGTGACCAGTGACCATTTTAAAGGTATTTGTCACTTATGAAAAAAGTGGCATGTTCCCAACTACACTAACAAGACACCAGGACAAAAGCAGAACATAATGCACAAAGGAGGTAAAATCAAAGGCCTTGAAACAGCTTAACTCTCTACAGAGAGATTCCAAAGGGTCCGTTAAGATCCTGCTGCTGTCAGAGTACCTTGACTTTTGAATGTTGCTTTGTTTCTTCTTTTTCAGTACGTACTGAACTTGTTAACCAAATGGCAATTCTGTTATGCACCCAGTTACAAATTATATAATAAACGGGCAATGAAGTTCTGCTGGAGTATTATCTTTTCCATGCTATGAGAGACATTTTTCACCCAGTGCTCTTCATTGCTCAAGCCTGCCCTTGTGGGAGCACCACGCAGCCCTTTGCTAGGTGTAACTATTCTCCTGGATGTGGCTGGGCTCTGCTCGTCTGTGCATTCAGCAGTCAGAAGTGAGCACTTTGCTCCCCTCTTTTTTCTGTGCTCCTCTGTAGAGACTACACTCAATCTGTCCAGACAGTTCCAACAGTGGCCCTACCAATGCATTCCTGAGGCCTGAAATTACAAGCATGGTTCTGGATAAGCTGAACACCATGCTTTAAAATAAGATCAGAAATGCTTGTCTCAAATTTGGATGTCTCAACTACGTGAAATAGGAGATACCCTTGAATATTTTTGTTTATGTCTTTACCCACATTTTAAACCAGTAACCCAGAAAAAGCAGACAGCTTCCTGGAACAGAGTTCTCAAGCTTTCCAATAGCAAAACAATAGCCTTTACAATGAGACAGACCCCAAACAGAATGCTGGTAAGTAGCAACAGTACTGATAACCACCTTCTGTCCGCTTTCAGCCTTCACTATGAAGTAACTGCCACTCAAGCTTCCACACTGCTGTTAGTCAGCAGAACTTGTACAAGTTTCGCAAATGCAAGCCTTGTAAATCACAGAATGGTAGAGGTTGGAAGGTACTTCTGCAGATCATCTAGTCCAGCCGCCCTACTAAAGCAGGTTCAGCCTGTGCAGGTGGCACAGGACTGGGTCCAGGAGGGTTTTGAATGTCACCAAAGAAGGAAACTTCACAACCTCTCTGGTCAGCCTGTTCCAGTGCTCTGTCACTGTTTTTCCTCATGTTCAGATGGAACTTACTGTGTTCCAGTTTATGTCCATTGCCCCTTGTCCTGTCACTGGGCACCATTGAAAAGCGACTGGCCCCATCCTCCTGACACCCACCCTGTAGATATTTATAAGCATTGATAAGATCCCCTCTCAGTCTTCTCTTCTCCAAGTGAAACCGATCCAAGTCTCTCAGCCTTTCCTCATGAGAGACGGTCCAGTCCCCTCATCACCTTTGTAGCCCTTCATTGATTCTCTAGCAGAAGATCAACTTTTGCTGTGAAGAGTGGCAGTATTTTTGAGGCTTGCACCTTATAACCAATGTATTTGCTGCCAATATGATAAACCAGCACGAAAAGCAACACAAATGCTGAAATATTGCCAAACCTCAGAGCAATACTGAAACATAAAACCAAGTGCTTGCTTTGGCCTTTGTGGTGCAATAGGGCACAGACACCAGTGCCCCATGGTAAAAGAAACCATGCTTAGGACAGGAATAGCTCAGTTAAATTGTACATAACCTCATCTGATCCTAGGAGCTAATTCCTGCAACTTGAATGGGAGAACACTTGGAAATCTCAAGTATGGGAGGCAAAAACTGAGAAATCACAGTCAAACACTTACTGAGCAGTGAACCAAAGACATCAATAGAGCTAAAATATCCCATTTTGCCTAGTTGTCTCTGCAGAGTGAGCAGACAGAGAAGAGCAAAGAACACCTCAGGCCAAAGAAGTGATCATTACACAGCTAAGGATGTGCCACAGATCAGCAGCTGATATACTCAGGAAGAGAAGGATAACATCATCCCGAATTTCCTCCTGTCTTTGTGTTCAGCCTCTAAATCTCTTCTCTGTCTCACTTCTAAGTTCAGGCTATTACACTAAGTCCTCTGTGGAGAGAACAGAGCATATGGATGCTTGTTACTCAACACACAATGTTCTGATCACAATCACAATGTTTACAACACTAAATACACAGTTATACGCCTGCGTTGAAACCTACCACTGTGAAGAAAACATTCCATTGGAATAAAGTATCATAACTATAATGGTTTTAATAATACCATCAGTCCCTCTCAACTGCAACGTCTTCACCACATCTGGGATACTGGCTGTGTTCTTTGCCTCTGCTGCTCCTTCAAACAGCAAAATAAGAGCAGGATGCTGTCAGGGAAGTCTCAAAGACTTCTGTTTCCATAGCTAACATGGTACTGTCAGTACTATTCCAATTCCATAAGACACTGAGATACACATCTCAGTAGCATCTATTTTCACCACATTTTCACCAAATAGCATCTATTTTCACCACAATTTTATGTACCCTATGAAGAAAATTTGAAATCCAAGCTTGCCCACATAAAACATTAAGGAAGCATTGAGCCACTGGAGTAGAATTTAACCCAAGGAAAAACACAGCAACTGAACAACAGAAAAAGTGGGTGATAGGAAAAAAGCAGAAGGGAAGTGAAAAATGAACAGATGAGGAGTGGTTGCAGGGCTTCTGTAATCTACCAGGAAGAAGAAAAAAGTGATAAAAAATATATCATATTTTTTCTATAATGGTGATTTAATTTTAATATATTAAGTGTTTGATGGCAAATCCTCAATCTTGGATGATTAATATATTTTCATAACGTAGAAACAAAACTCCTTAACTAGCACTACCACCACATTTATCATAAAACAAATGGATTGAATGAATAATCTCACCAGTGCAGTCTCATGCGACTGTGGCTGCTTAAAATTAATGATCTCCAAAGCAAGTGTCTTTTTCACTTTGGCTAGGTCTGCCTCTCTGGCTGCTTGCAGTAAAGAGTGCCCTTTGAATTCATCTGTTAGAGGAAAAAGATGCATTTAACATTCAGCAACATGTCATGTTTATAAATGTTATTGAAGAAAGGTAGCTATAATCAATAAAGAGGAAATAATATTTCTGTACATCCTCAAATAGCAGCTGACCTGAGACAGGAACACAAAACATTTACAGAAACCAAAGGGACATTCTAAAGGACAGAAGTAGTGATTTCTTGAGTAAAATCCTCAGGTTCTCTCTCTCTTAGCCTCCACCCACTTGATATTAAATGCACATGCGACCTCTGAGTTACCTATGTATATGTTCAAGTGAGCACACAGCTTACGTGCTCTTCAGCAAAAAAGCATTACAGTTGCTTTTCACAAAGCTTACTGTATTTTCAACTACAAATAATTCAAGGTACAGCCTGAATAAATAGATATGATTTATAATAACATATATTACAAATTGCACATATATATAATTTAAATATATTGGTCTAACGCTAACCAGTTAAGTAGTTTAAGCCAGTCTGATACAAAGATGAAACTGGTTTTGACAGCAGCTGTATCTTTGCATGTAGGGAGAGGTAATTCTGTTATTTTCAGTGTCATATCTTGTTCAGTCAGCAACTAGTTCACTTTAGTTTTAAATCATTTTGAATTTGAAAAGGACTAAAAGTGTTCCTCTTAAAATGATGACGTCTGAACCTGGGAACTAGGAAAAAAGAAAGCTCAACAACAGTCTCACTAAAAATATCAGTATCTTTCTTTCATAAGCAAGCTTGAAATGCCAAGTTTGTTCAGACAGGCTTTCTTCTGCCCTTGTTTTAACATCCAGCGGATTTACAAGTGAAAATAAATATAATAACTTTTAAGTCTTCATTTCAAATTTCTTTGTAAACAAAGCATTACTCGAAGTACAAGTACAAATTGATCTTGAAATAACAAATAAATGCAATATTATTCCTAAAGTATAAAACCAAAGAACTCAAGAATATACTAAACATATTATCTTGAGTATGCAAATACAGGATGTCCCGTCAAGCTATTGTGATATTTGGCATATTGCTCACATTGTGTATACATTTCAGTGGCTATTAATGGGCATGAATTTTTCCCCCCTCCTCTCCAGGAACCAAAAATACAGAAATAAAACAAAGTTTAAATAAGATTATTTTTTTTTCTTGCTGATTTAAATAAATGGTAAATTAATCTGTCTCAAAGCCAGAAGTGTGTCCCAAGTTAGCCCAGAATAGCGAGTAGAAGTAGCTAAAAATATATTAGCGTGCTCCTTTTTTCTCTTAGAGCTAAGTTTTCTGCTGAACAGGATCTCAACACTGTCACATGCAAAGAATAATGACATACGACAACTTGACTAGCTGTGATTGTGAGTAGTGCAAGATCCCATTAGTGTGTCAGTGGGCTTCTGCTATACAGGAAAGGTGACAGACAAAACCAAAAGCTTATTTGTAGTTGAGTTCGGGATCTACTTCCCAAGAAGGAGTTTTCTGTAACTTCATAATGCTTTGTTTCCATACTTATCTCATTTAGTTATCTTTTACAGTTTATTACAATGAGAAAACAAATCCCCAAAAGAGGGCAAACAAAGGCAAATTCAAATTAGAGCTAAAACATTGTTTTGTAAACAGCATAAGGATTGCAAAGACTACAAAAGAAGGTGCTGGAATTCCCATCTCCAAGTCTGCACACCGAAGTTACTTACCTTCTGGAAGTTACTCCAAGTGTGATACAGAGCCTCAAGATAGAGGCTTCAAGCATAAAAAATCCCCACAGTCACTGATTCAGCAGTTCCTTAAACATTTTAAATCTAAGAAAGCCAGACAGTACCATGAATGGCATATTAGCGATATATGCATACTTCAAAAGTGTACAGCTGCAGTTACTCTGCTGCTTTGCATCCACCTGTGAAGCCTGAGGAAAGCTGGCTTGAAAGGGCCCTGTACAATCATCACCAACTGTTTCCAGTCTGAAAACACTTACAAGTCAGTCTCTCCCTTAGCTCAGGCGTTGGAGCCATATCGACCGCACTCTTGCCATGGCAGTTGACTAAAGTAGGATCCGCACCGTGACTCAGCAGGAGGGAGCAAACCTCCACACGGTTCTTGGAAGCAGCCTCGTGCAAGGGGGTAAATTGCCAGAGGTCCATAGCATTCACACAGGCACCATGCTAGCACAGCAAAGAAAGCCTTAATATTATTAAGAAATCATCTTAAACAATTAAAAGCTTAAAGATTTTCATTTCATTATAAAAACTGGTTCCATTCTTTCATATTATCAACATACGCACAAAAAAATAATTATAGAAACATCTGTATGTACAAAACTGCTATTGAATCTTACAAAAAACCCCAGAACTTCTGTATGAGTTAGATTTTTCAGTAGAACAGATTTTTTCACAGAAAGATACAAATAAATAAAACTTTACTATCTGTCCAAAGAAATCAGGTGAGGAAAAGAACACATACTCTGCCACAGAAAGACCTAAAATTGCAGGCTTCTGAAAAGGCATAGAGGTTGTTTGAAACCTGTAACTACAGGAAAAAAAATAATCTTCCTTTTCAACTCTGGTATAAACAGCTCATATCTCACCTAACACATCTAAATCTACACTAATTACTTTCCATCCTTCTGCTTACCTTAAGCAGCAGCTCTGTAACCTCATAGTGTCCATATGAACACGCATTGTGAAGAGGCACAAGTCCACTGTATGGAAGAAAGCAAATGACAAATTTATGTAAGCAGCATTTTTAAAGGAGGAACAATTTTTGCTCTACTGAGAGATGAATAGGAATCAACTTAAATCTAACATATTTAAATATTCAAATATTTAAAAATTAAGGTTCACAAACTAATGAAAAAATCTAACCTTCCCAAACAACACGTTACTTAAGATTGGCACTTTTTTTTGTCCTAACAGGTTACAGATGTTTAATCCACCAGTAAGATTAGTATTAATTGACTTTGACATTATCTTTCTTGAAGCTATTAAGAGGGGGGTGGAGGGAAAGTCCCTTTCCACATTAAATTTGCTCAGGAGAAGTCAGCATTCTGTTTCTGCCGGAATATGAACTCCTGTTTATTTAAAATGCTACGTGAAAGGCAGAACTCCCCAGATAATGCTAACACAACTCCTGGGTATGTTATAAAGATGTACAAATACCCACAGAAAGCAGAAATTGCTGCTCCAGACTGTGGAATGACCTGATTTTATTCCATATTTTACACTACAACCTATTTAATTGCGCAAGATACTTCTAGGAGAATCCCAGTAATTTTTGTACAGCTATATTACTGGAGGCCGTACTTTAAAATGACACTAGCAAAGTAAATAACAGGGATCTAGTCATAAGCACAAGATGTAATGAA
This sequence comes from Aegotheles bennettii, assembly GCA_013398125.1. NCBI lineage: Eukaryota > Metazoa > Chordata > Aves > Caprimulgiformes > Aegothelidae > Aegotheles > Aegotheles bennettii. The sequence continues at coordinate 213,638 of VZRW01008556.1, forward strand.
GAAGTCATGCATTGAAAAGGAGATGAAAAGAGGACAATTATTACAGAGGACAAAATGAGTTTAATTCAAGCCAAGCAAGACAGGCTAGTTATGACTCAATGAATCAGGAGTATAATACACTGAAAACAGTAACTAACCCTTCACCATTTACGAAAAATATAGAGGATGATTCCTGGAATTGCAAAATCAACTCCAAGAGCACTGTACAGCAAGTACTAGACAACAGGGTAAACTTAATTTTAAGGTAGATGCTGCGAGAAGCAGCATTGCACAGGAGAGTGAAATTTGTCAAACTGTTATTTTCCATCGTTACTTTTCTTAATTACAACTTACAGGTACATGTGTAGGACAGAGAGGGAGAGTATTCAGTTCACAGAGCACTCAAAAAACCTCCCCTCTACCAAAATGGTGCTCATTTAAGAGGACTGAGGCCTTCAAGGTCACATCAGCAAAGCAAGTCACCACAGCAATCCGTCTGGCCACTTCTGCAGGACACCCTGCCCTTTTCTCTTCTAACATATTGTGACTTTGTGCACAATAGCAGTAAGGCAAAGAAAGGACCAGTGGAAGAAAGAGCTGCTTCCTTGGCTGTGGTCCTCTTTGGGATTAACAAGAATTGAGGACCATTTTGAAGCTGTGGCACTGTTCCTCAGGACTCTCGGTGAAGTGACCCAATTGAAGAGAATCTAGCAGGTCTATAAAACGGATGTAACCTAATTTAGCTCCACAAATTACCTTTATTTACAGCCTATTTACTGATAAATTATGTGTAAATAAGATAAAGCAAGGAAAAACAAAACACCACACTGACTGTAAATGTGTGATGCCGCTAAAAATAAGAGGGACCTTATGGGGCTGCCAGACAATTTCTAAGTATTTTTCATTTGTTTTTATATTAATACAAAGAATCTATGATGCAGTGCTAAATTTTGGAAACATGTGAGATGCCTAACACTTACAACGCTGGATCTACCTGAACAGGTATCACATGCAGCTTTACTCTGGTTTTTTTGTTTGGTTGGTTTTTGACTGACATAACATGTAATCATGGCTTTCACAAGATTCTAATTTTTAAAAAAAGCCATTGAGGGTGAGTGTACAGACAAAGTACTAGAATGAGTCAGTCTTCAAGAGTTTAAGCATGGTTGGGACTGAGGAAGGAAGGCGGAGGAGGGAGGAAGGAAAGAAGCTAAAACCTTAAAGTCTCTTTTAACACTAGGCTGGACTCAGCAGAAAATTAAGATATAGGAAGTGCCTCATATTTGCTGATGGAGACAGAACACACACTCATTAATAATCTTACTTCTGTGGACTCTGAATACAAAATGCATGCCTTTAACCAGCGGCCCAATTTCCACAGTGTTAGGGGCTAAGCTCTCTCATCAGATCACCATGAGAATCATCACCTTAGAGTTCACAAACATATGGCTGAGAACAATGTACAGCATATGTTGTTCCACATTTCTGACTGCTGTGCACTTTTTGTTGGTGTCTTATGTAACTACTGCCCTTACTGCAAAAATAGTTTAGCTTCTACTGTATCTTGAGTTTTGCTGGCAACACCAAGGTCCAATAGTTGTGAGCACGAGTGTTATTGATATTACTTGGAATTACATCTGTATATATATGCAACAAGACAATGAGACTACAGAGAAAATTTTTCAATGCACACTTATTTTACTAAGCCCACATAACTTCTCCCCATTGCTTTCCCTAAAATAATGCTAGAAGACTATGATTTAACAGTGTAGTCTGTGCATGGAAACAAATAATAAGGCTTAGAAAAAATTAAAGCTGTAATAGAAGACGTAAGTGCAATCACAGCTAATCTGTTATTGAGGCTCTAACAAAAGTTTATTCATGCTGAACCACAAGCAGGTTTTAGAAACTAGTATCACATTTTCAGCCAACTATTTGAGATTATGCTGCAAGATGAAACAGAAATAATTCTTCATCTTAATACAAAACCACTGCTACAAAGAGATAATAAGCTAATTCATTTTACATACCCTTTATCCTTTGCATGAACATCTGCACCATGCTGAAGCAGAAGTTGGACTATTCGAACTCTGTTGTAGCCTGCTGCTAGGTGTAAAGGAGTGGACTGCAAAGTAAAACAAAACAAGATGAAGAATGGGAGCCATATAAATTCGAAGTTCTGCACTTCCTGCTATTTAAGTACTTCTCACTTCTCTGACACATTGGATCAAGATAAGTTAGGCTTCCTTTCTGTGATTAGCCAAATTAACACATAGACAGCACATGCATGCTCTTCCTGTTGTCAAGCCAAATAAATGTTCTTTAAGGTGGTAAAGAATCCAGGTGTTTCCTAAGGCAGTAACAAGCTCATTATTTAAAGTTAATTTCAATAATGGCCCAACTACTTTCTTTTGGTTTGTTTGTTTTGTTGTTGGGTTTTGTTTTGTTTGCTTTCTGTTTTGTTTTTTCTTTTAATGCTAGAATTTAATTAATTTTTAAAATTCATTCACAAGTAAATTTACGCAGTTCAGGCTGCATATTCACAGGTTACAAAACTGTTTGTATGCATGCTTCTTGCAGTAAGTGTACAAGAAGCAGACTGCAGAACAAGAAATAACGCATTTACCCCATAGTAGGAATGTCTGTCTTCAGCTCTGCACCTAACAAGTAGTTGTACATGTTCTATACAGTGCTGTGATAAAACACGCAGAGCAAACTGTATGCAGTTTGCAGTTTCCTGCCAAACACACATCTTCAGCAGTAGTGGGCCTTGCTGCATAATAGAGTAAGAATAGCTCCCTCCTCCACAGCTAATTTGTAAGAATTTTAACTGAAAGTTTTTGAAGTTGACAACAGTAATTCCCTCAAAGTTTATTTTAAGAACTTTTTACTATGAAAAAAATTGTGTGCTGTCTCAGTCTGAAGGAACTGATTTCTCACATGAATAAGTGATGTTTTCCACTGCTTCCCAAGGATGAGAAGCAGAGGATTTTAAAGGGATCTTTGTTGCAATGTATTTTGTGGCATGCAACCAAACAACACAATTTTATTACAGCAAAAACCCATATGTAAACCAGCTTGAACACAGGGGAAGACTTACATACCTCACAGTATTAAGCCAAGTACAGATTTACTGTCTGCATTAAAAGATTGCTATACAGTATTACAGGTGAGACATCACATTTGCACCATTATCAAGATTTTAAAAATAAAAATTAAGACAAACGGTCTCATCTGTGGTAAACTGCACCAGGTGCCATATATCCATAAATGGTTTGGATTTCCAGGAATTAATACATATCTAGCATGATCATTACTTGGAGTAGGTTGTACTGTATTTTACTATAGTCTCAACACTTCACTACTTTGCTTCTGAAAGAGTGTTTTGACACCTACCAAGTGTCCCGCGTACCACAGTGAGGACACAGCCTGTATTGTCAGAAACAACAGCACAGGGCATCTTTCAGAAGAACATCTGGGTAACTCGATTTATTTAGGTAAGCAGTTATGCAAGTTTCCGTAAGACACATCTTAGGAATTATTTATACTCAAAATAAGGACCTCCAAAATCCTAACCTGAAGATCGCTAAAGTGTCTCCAAAGTACAAAATGCCACCACCACAACAGGTCAAATTTTTCAAGTGTTTGCCCATTCAAACCATTAGGATCCATTTCAGAAAAGCTTCTACTACCGAATAAACAGTTTTGACTGATCCAGAAGGTATTATATTCTTTTCATATCTGCCCCCATTATAAAATAGCTGGCTTCTACATATAATAAGAACTCATGAAAATGTGGATAAAGATTATGCCACTGTTGATATTAGCAGAATACTTCAGTACTGTTTGTTTGGACAATTGCCTTGGTTTGTTTACTAAATCCAGTTTTATCAACTGAATTAATAAATCACAAAACCTAAAAGGAGTTTGAAACGGACTGTGAAAAAGTCAGCCTACTGAAAGGTCTAAATGCCAGAACAAACTGGAGCAAACACTAAATCTTTGGACCACTGCAGGATCCTTTAAGCTCACTACAATTAAACTACATCCATCCTTGTCTGCATGCTACTTCTAAAACAATGATGGCAGACTTCCAAGATGATGCCTCACTCATATTAAGCATTATTAATAAGAAAGTTCTCACTAAAGATACATCAACCCCAGAGTCTCGTTCACTGCTTAAAATGAAAACTATTATGGCCCAAGCTGGGACTGTGCATTTTGTATTTCTAGGGTTATTAGACCTGCATTTGCCAATTAACTTTCTTAGAGAAGAAACCCAAAACATTTCAAGGTTATAGTTGCAAGGCAAATGATGTGAGTGAAGCAAAACAGCGTCATCCCAAATCCTCAGGCCACTTACATCCCTGCCTTTCAGAAAGATAAGTTACTTCCTTCTCCTCAAGCGAGGCCACACAGACACCACAGTCTCATGAATGAACACAGAACACCACGTCTTTAGCTGCAGCCAGGTGCCCGATGTTTGGCACGCTTGCCTTCTGATCCACTGCAGCTTCAGCGAAGTCCCACACTGTGCTGTGGCTGCCTCTCCAAGGAGGAGCTACCTGATGCTCTCTGCACCCATCCCGAGATCTTTGCCAGCCTGCATGCTTCAACTCTGCAAATGCAAACCAGAAAACCTGGAGGGCAACGCAGCGCTGGAGACACAGTTAGAGGGCTAGAGAGACCCCCTGGCTGAGGAGCAAACACAACTGAACCCCCAGGGTGTGCAGAAGCAGCGATTCCGGAGGGCTGCTCCCCCCATACTCAGGGCTGGTACACCAGAACCCACAAGCCAGAGATGCCAGCTGCTCTTTAGGTTGGCTACAAGGCTCTTACAAATGGTGCACTTCCATAGGCTTCAGGAAGGAGGAAGCAGGGAGGCCGTACCTTAATGAATTTTAAGGACTTATTCTCCTTTCTTGAGAGAAAGAGCACTCATTAATGTTACAGATTTAACAGTTAAAAATACTAATCTAGCATTACAAGCTTGTATGCTAATTACAGAAATTAAGTACCTAAAAGATAATGTGGTGCTCATTACATGGGATTACTCGCCCTCAAAAACAAATAAATAAATAAATCAAGTGAATGATGGTAGTAGAGACTGAAGTTTAGAATTAAACACACTGCTTATCTAGCACCAGAAAGGCAGAAACTAGCTACCACAAACAGCAGTATTGCATACCGCACCTGCACAGTAAATCCAACCAACCACTTAGTATTAAGGACAGATTTAATTGAGCTATCAATTAACCCCTCCCCCCACATCTCACAATACCTGGCAAGAGACTTACTAACAAGAATCCCCTGAGGGCACTTACCCTCCAAGACTCACATTCACAGTTACCAAGCCAATCACAGTCTTACTTGCTAGTGTAATTAAAGACAGTAGAATTCCACTTTTATTAAATAAAGTAGACCCTCATGTGAGACACTCACATTATTTTTAAGTTTTATGGCAGCCATAATTGAGTCAAAGCAGGTTCTGCACATGCCAAGGAAGATCACTGTACACAAGATGGCCATCACTGTCAACCTGCATACCTACAATTTACGCTAACGCAGGTAATTTTGCCTGTTGTCTTTTTGAAAATGTGTTGCCTGGGAATACAAGAAATGCATTTTTTAGATTTAAAAACTGTACGTACAGCAGTCTGATATTATTTCCATTGAGCCTCAGGTATTTCCACACTGCTTTGTCATCAGCAGCTGAGTTGATGATGTCTGTTCAAGGTCAGCTGGCTTGGATTCACTGTCCCCTGTTCACCTGCATCAAACGAAAGGGGCCCTGAGGAATCGCCTGAGCTTCAGGCTACTGAGCTGCTTCTATTGAAATCAGAAAATTGGTTTCAACGAGTTGTCCACAGGCAACATGGGAGTGCTGGCTCCAAGTCCCATTCGTTTCTCTTCCTATCTTGCTGAAGCTCCAACATGGTAATGCTGCCACAGTCTCAGAAGAAAGCTGCATTTTCATACTCAAATTATGAACTGCCCATTTTATAGGCAACTTTAAACTGCGGGATCTTATGTAAGGATCTTATATCACACGTTATCTGCATGATCAATAACAGCTGCAGAACTGTTTTAAGAAATAATATTGCCTGTTCTTGCTTACTGCTGCCAAAACTTCTATATAATGCTATCTGATAACAATCTTAATCAATGTGTTTCTCTCATTTTCAAGCTGTCATCTCAAAGGCTATTAAGATCAACAAACACCAATCTTCTTATCACATATATGATGTCTCATCTCACATCTAATTTACACCACTCTACAGTGATTTAGAATTACCACCATTTAATTTCACCTTCCGTGGGAAAGGCATTTAGCAATAAAGAGGCAACACTCTGATTTGGAGAGCCAGCTCTGGCCCCGACATATTATGGCTACTCTCATGTTCAGAAGGTCCCCGAGTGGACAGGCACCAGTAAAGGTGGCTCTTACACAGATAGACAAACAAGTATGACTTGGCAGAAAATACCTAAGGACGTTCACTATGTTTATTGTTAACTCTTCTACAACACCCAGCTGACAAAGGATGTCAAAAAAACCAAAGGGAGGAGGAGGGATTTTACAATGTTTTGTGTACAATTTATGGGACTTTTTAACCTCATCTATAACTATCTTCAGGTCTAGTAGATTTGGAAATTGCAGGTAAACAGAAAACTCCCATCTAACTTTTGTCAAACAAAACCTTCACTCTAATCAGACCATACTACCTGTAGAGAGCAGTGGCAATAAAAAATAGTATCTTAAACTTTTGTAGTTTGTCTCACAAGCTCCCTTCAAAACAATATTTCACCTTCTCAGAATTAAGGGAAGGGTAGAGAGGTTTCTAATGACAGAAAGGACCTTCATTTCACAGTTTTGCATTAAACTGTTTGTGCTGAAAGATGTCCTGACTCCTAGCAAGATGACTATTTGAATCTGGCATACTAAGGAAAAACCTCTGACCTGGCAAACAATCTCTTCACTGGTTTAGAATTTATGATAGACTCTTTCTTTCCAGCTGCAATGGTCTTTGTCTGCTTGATACTCCCCTCTAACAGACTTCTCTAAAATGAACTGCATCAATTGTGAGTGCACATCTCACATTGGGAAGACATTCTGGATACAAGTGGAATACCTCCTGTCACCACCTTATCTTTCTGATTAACGGCATAAGAAAACAAATTGCAACATCACAATCTTGAAGAGACTTTCCTGAAATTTTCCACTGTGGAAATGATCAGACTTTGCTGCTCAGACACAAACTTGCATTCCAATTTTAAGCAGTGTGCCCACCTGACACCTTCATTTTTAGACTTTTAGATTTTTAGTCGTAAGCTTTCTTGTAAATTTATCCCATTCAACATTTGTATGGTGCCAAGATGGGATGTATCATCAAATATATATATATATATATAAATTCCTTCTGGAAACATATATTTCAAATAACTCAATTATTTTATATTCAAGCCACAAATGCTGTTGCATACTGGGTACTACAGAAATAAAGGTCCCTAACTGCATCTAGAGAATGATGCTTTAATGAGCAGGAAAAGGGGCTGTCCTTCTGTTCATCAGCTACATGGCTTGTCAACTTCAGCCACCCAAACTATGCAACTTCCTTGGTCATTTTACAGCAGTATTGAGTTATTTAATTTCATGGTTGACAATTACACTTTAGGGACAAACTTATAGATGCTGTTCCAGAAAAACAAGTTATGTCAGACTGATGACTGTAGATGAGCTAGCTGCAGCAGGTTTAAACTCTAGAGAGAAATAAGTGCAGAAGAAAAGCTTAAACTACTTTTCTTATGTAATAAACAACAAACTTAAACTACATAAAACAATTCCTAAGGACAAGGATTACAAAACATGTAAAGATGACATTTCTTTCTCCACTGTTCCCAGTGGTAATGTAACTGCTTCATCTTCAGAATACAGCCAGTAGTGCTTAACTGGATCATCGAACAGGACAGACTTAATACAGTAAAATTCAGAAAAACATCACGTCAGAAATTTCACATAGTGCTAACAGCTAACAACAGGGAAAATGAACTGAACAGCTCACCAATTCCGAATCTGCAAGTCACACAGTATCTTAATTTAGAGCTCTGGTATATCAGATGACCTCTTTGAAGACGCCAGCAAAAAAAAAAAAGCAAGGAGAGCATTATCGGGTGAGAAGGAGGATTACATGAAGAGTAAGAGAAACATTTGCTTTCCTTTTTATTCTGTTACTTGGCAGAAGGAGAACACAGAAGTCTGCATTAAAAAGACATTCTTCCTTCCAACTGAATACCTTTCAGAAACTTATTCAGGTTTCGTATCGCCTGGGTTTTGGTACAAAGTCCAGAGCAGGTCAGATAGCAGGAATGGCATACCTCCTAGAAGTATTTAGAAATGTGTACCAGCTACATAGCATTGTTTTGTGGATCACAGATTGAAGGAAGATTCTTCTCTGTATTCAACTGTGCACAAACCACACCTGGAATGTTATTTTCAAATTAGTGTTGGACACCTCCAGACCAGGTGGATGTTCATAAAGTGGAGAAAGAGATAATAAAGTATAATGGAAAGAATTCATAAACTGGCTGGTGACTTAAAAAGCACAGGAATAGCAGAATAAAAATACTGCAAAAACACTAACAGAATAAGCCCTTGTTTGGAAAAGGTTTGCTAGGGTGACAGTAAAGGTCTCTTCTACTCTCAAGTGAGTATTTAAATTGGTTCCTTCTCAGAGGGCTGTAATGCTCAAACTACTGACTACTAAATGTTTCTCTAGTAGATCTGACCTTTGAGACACAGTACAAGTTTCTGGCTGTACTTCAACTTCAAGACTGTGTGACAAGGCTTGGCATCAGTTCTATACATTAACACGGTGAACCCTGTTGTACTGAGAGTTGGGTTAAGTGTTGGCAAATAAGGGGCAGGAGGTTTATGAGAGAAGAACTTTTTCAATCACACAGATGCCCAGGGTAGAGGAAGGATAGAAAAGATGACAAGCATCATCTTGCACAAGGATAGACAAAGAAATAACCAGAGTGTCTCTGCCTCTTTGAGGATAAAAGAAGAAAGAACAGGAAATGATTGCTTTCATTTTTCTGGTCAGAAACTCCTCCTGCTAGCATAGAACCAGAGCCACCACAGGAAAGGTACGTAAGTGGAGGCAAACAAGATATGCCCAAAAGCTAAAGAGGGTAAAGGGCAAAGATATGTTTCCTGACAGGAGAGAAGACATGCAAGCACTGCAGGACCACACAACAAAAGAAAGCTTCATCTGCAGAGGCAGGCTTAAGATGGATGTTTGAAGATGACCATGTAAAAGCCTTATTAAATCCCAGATGAAAAACCTGGTCTGCCTGCCCAGCAGATTTCTCTAGTCAACGACACTTGACTTTCACAATTATGGAGATTTTTACCTTTGGCAACAGGATGGCAAATCCTTAATCCATGTAGATACCTCTGAAAGCTATTCCCTTAACAGTAGCTATATTAAAGAGAAAATAACACAAATTGATTATTTCAGAGAAAACAAAGTTAAACTCGGAAAAGCATCATTACCTGGCAGAAAAAGGGCTAAAAGAAAAGCCAGAATCAAAGGTACTGTGAGACACAAGGCAGCAACCATATTTAGAATGAATTTTAAAAGCAAAGATCAATCTGATCCACAAGAAAAAGTAGGTATGACAAAGGGATAAAAGGGACCTCAGCTCCCCAAGTATCAATTAGGAAGCTTAGTTCCTCAGCAACACCATACTAAGCTGCTGCCATTACTTTCAGATACTGACTTAGAAGCAGAAACTAAGAAGGAAATGGTAAAGGGCTAGGAGAGACACTTAAATCAGACCACCACCTTGACCTCCAATCTTAGGATTTTACAAACAGCAGGTCCCATAAATGGAGGGCCAGTGATCCCTGACCTCATCCTAAGTAAGAATTAAAATGGAACACTTTCTCCTCAACTCCTGAAACTCTTCTGGATTTGCATGTATCTTAATCTACCACCCATTTGGTAAAACAGTTCCACAGAGGATTTGTCAGAAAAACTGAGCAACATCCTTCACAAACCCCTGGTGTTCTCAGAAAACCATGCCTTACAAGAATCTCTTCCATTTCTACATGCAAATGATGTAGGTTTGCTGGGAAAGGAACTGCAGTGTGAAAGAGAAATTCTGGAGCTTCTACTATGAAGCAGCATTTGCAGTTTTCCCAGATTCAGAAGCACAAAATAGATCTCTGGCAGCACTCACAGACATGGGGAGATGAATTTCAGATGGATTGTCAGAGAAACAGGGGAGTATACAAATTTCTTTGGTGATAGATGCTGGCACCTGAGGGAGTAGTGGCTTGCTGAGCTACATAAAGATGAAATGACAGGAAAGACCCACTCTCTTCTAAAAAGATGCTGCTAATGTTATTTAACCCTGAAAGAATATATATACTGCCTTGAAAGATATGGCAGAACATTACATAGGAGTTACTTACAGTATAGTGTTCAGGATGGCCATTTTTGTTGCTTCTTTTCATCACCTAGAATCTGTCAGAAATGCATGTCAAAAATGGACAAGTCTGAGGTGAGGCACTGAGGCATGACTGGCTCTTGCAGAGGCCAAGGCAAGAAGAAACTGTCCCTGTGATGTTTTTAACTAAAGTCATCAGAGGGTATTCAAACCTCTAGTACTCTAGGAGCAGCTCTGGCAACACCAGCCAGCTAGAGAACAAACTCATCTGGGGGCTGGTGGACTGAGCACACAGGCATGCAGGATTGTCTCCTTTCGACAGCTGAAACTTTGTTAAATCACATGCTGGAAGCCGATTTTCAAGTTTAGTGCATGGGGAAGAACAGATGCTACTGCTGCTGGTCTGAGTAATGGGGCACGGATAGCCAAGTTTCTGCAGAGTTTCTGAAAGCATCTCAGTGCCAGCCAGCACAGTCCACAGCCCAAGTCTTAGCCTATCAATCTTGTCAAACTGCAAGCTGCAAATGCTTATCACTCCAGGAGAGTAGGATGAGACAACTTTCTCCCCTCTTCCAGCACAAATACATACATTTTAATCTGTCCTGTCGGCCAGTGTCAGAAGATAAAGAATCCTGTTCTTTAATTATTTGCTCAGGCTGCTGTTCCCTCATTTTAATGAAATATTTTGGTGTTGCTCTGGCAGCACAAACAAGTGTTAGCAAGAGGCTCCTCTCTAAACAGCCATGCCAGGTGTCTGGGGAAGGCCTGCATACATTAAAACAATCTGCAGAGGATGCACACTGGAACACCAGAGCACCAAAACTCCGCTGTTTTGGTCTCCTTTTTCCACTCATTATCAAAATATTCTTCCTACTACAGTCAACTAACAATCTTTTATTCCCTTTTCTTTTTACATCTCTTATTTTTACCACTTCTCCCACTCAGTCTTTATGCATTTACTTTGCTTCTCCTCCTTCCCCTTCTGACAAGAAACTTTCCAGGCTTCAGTTCGTAAGATTTTCACATTATTAAGAAAGAAGAAAAACTTCTCAGAACATATTAATTTCACTGTTCCCTCTGTTAATGTGACATTCAAACCAGCACTTCACTCACTCTATTGAAACTGGGGTTAGAATGAATTCTGTGAAGAACAACAACTACAAATTGACTGCATTTCAGCTCCAGTGCTCAGTGTGAAATAAATACTTATGCCTTATGTTTCGAAATGAAATTAAAACACAAGATCTAAAATAATTTACAAAATTAATTATATAAAATGCTCTCTTTGCATTACAGTGATAATTTGCAAATTTTATAATTTAATGCCTTTATAATAACAGTCAAGTAGACTTCACTGTTCCTTTGAAGAACCTTGCAAAATACAGGAAAAGAGAATTTATATTGTACTTCCTTTTAGTATGTTTCAAAATTGAAAAGTTATGGTTATTAGAATATGAATATTCTAAATATTTTCATCTATAAGAAATAAGCAGAAGCAGAATACTTAGAAAAGACAAGTCAAATAACATCAATTTCCTTGTTCATCAATGACACATCCATCATTTTGGCATTTTCCTCCCCTTTTATTGTTTATCTGCTGCCTGCTCAGTCAACTTACACAACAGTTCTAGAAATTTTTATGTAAAAACAACTTTCTCTTCACATAAATATCTGTAGTTCTTTTCCTTTAGAATTAAACTGATCACTCTAACTTATCCATACAACCTATGAAGTCAATGATGGGGTTGTATTAGCAAGTGATAACTGATGTGCTGAAAGAAACCAGCAAGGGCGAAATACAGAAAGGCTTTGGGTGACTTAAATTACTGCCATGTAGACTGGCCAAGTATCACACTGAAACACATAACAGAGGTGAAATGTTTGAATGCTATCAGGGATTGTTTTACAGAAGTTGGCTAGGGAGGCTGCAGGGGTAAATGCAACTATAGAGCTGGTACCAAGTAACAAGCGATACCTGGTGCAAAACTTTGCAGTAGAAGTTGCTCTTTAACACTGATTATAACATACTTAGATTCAACTTATCTACAGGGGAAATGCTGGCTAAAATAATCTAGCATGACCATGCTAACCTTCAGAAAGGGGAGCTATGAAAAAAATGAGACGTTTTTTAACAATAAGCTAGAAGTGGTAGCTAAGAGAATTAAGTCCTTACATAGAGCATGAAGACAATACTGAAAACGCTATGCTAATGCACACCTTCTATTAGGAAGGGCATGATAAATTGAAAGAAGCCAGTGTGACCAACAGCAAACTAAAAGAGATTATTAGAATTAAGAAGGCATCATTCAAAAAACTGGATTTACAAGCTGAAGAAAATCATAAGGATCATAAACTCCAGCAGATTAAAGGTAAGAATACAATTAGGCAAAAACAGTTCAAGCAGTGACTAGTGAAAGGAATTCAAACCAGCCATAAATCCTTCTTCCAAACCACCAGGAGCACAAAATCCACCAGACAGTCCAGTAGGACAAGGTGATGGTAGGGCAAGAAATGGACTTGCTCTCTTGCAGGCGAGAAGTCATTCTGGAAAAACTAAGGGAACTCTCTGCTTGGTACTCATCTGTTTCTCTTTAGGAGAAACAAGTAGTTCTCACACCAGGACCCTGGCAAGTGAGCATGTGCGTATTTGGGAGCATGGTGAAGCTTGCCAAATGATCCGTCTAAAACTAAATTAAGAATGAAGAACATTGACAAATTGCCAGGTTGGGACTACATTCACCTAAGAGAGCACTGGAGAATGAAACAAGTGAATTACCAGTGGTATGTGACCTTGACTTAAGATTATCTTGGTCCATGAAGATCTGAAAGTTGTGAACCAATCATTAAAACATGCTTTGGAGAACTACAGGCCTGTAATCTTGATGTCTGTACCAGGAAAAATGTAATATAACAACGGCTAGAATTAGTGGACACCTGGATAAACATGATCTGCTTGGGAAGAGCTAAATGCTGTTAATGGGAGTTCCACCTTTAAAACCCTGAGTTTTCTGAAGCAGTCAACAAGCATGTGCATAAGGGTAATCCAGCTGACAGTCTACACAGGCACTCAACAGGTTTTTAACTTAATCCTCACAAATGGTTTCAAAAGAAGACATTAGGTCCTGACATGGATACATGGTAGCACAGAGAAATGGGGAAAAGGGGGTATAACTAAATTATAGGTCTGAAAACAGAGGGAGGCCATAAAGCACTCTAAATAACACATTCAAACATGAAAAGCAACAAGAAAGCAGAACAGTTTACTTCTACAGTTTCTCTCATGCAGGGATTTTGAGGCAAGTGACATTGAGGATAGAAATGGCATCTACAGCACTCATGCTGTCAACCTTACACAGAAATCAAACGCATACAGTCCGTGGACTGAGCTGCCACATTTCAACTCAAACAACCTCAGCAAACTCTTTGAAAGAACGGACTCCACTCCTTCCTAGTAGCAGAAACATCATCAGTACTCAACTTCTGGATGCTCTGTGAGCCGATAGGGCCAAATTCAGACCACAGCATTTAGTTAATGTGCATAAAATATTAAATGGCAACTCTGCCCAAATCTGCCAGGTTGACTTCTGTTCTCTTGACAGTAGATGGATAATAGCGTAATGCAAGAAGCTGTCCCCTGTGTGAAGCCAAGGGGAAACCATTCACATATAAAAAAACCCCCAACACGATTAACACATTTGAAGGCTTCCTGAAAAGCACATTGATTAAAACCTAACAAATGAGATCTACCAATTTTTAGAGAAAAATACAGAGAGAATTACTACAGAGTAAACAATTTCCTCCCATCTTTTAAGTGCACAATTTCTGTTTGTGGACATGATAGACTACACTTCAAAAAATCTGAAGAAAATGAAAACAGGTGAAGAGATACTCACTGAAACTTCTGGGTATACTTAAGATCTCATAACAGAAACTTAGAGCAGGTAGATCAGTTTTACATTTTATTCAAAAGATATCATCTTGGGCTATAGAGGGTCTTAAGTGACACCAAGGATAGAAATTAAACCAAGTAATTTATACCGTACTAAGTCAGGAGAGGGATTCTTGTGTTATCCACTTTGACCATGTCTGGCTGATGAAATGAGAGCACAGCATAAGAAAGTGCATAACTTGTAACAATTTCTTACATATGTGAAACCTGGGAACCATCTTTTTAAACAAATAAAATGGTGTTTTAGAGGCAAGATATAGATGGGGCCATTTTCAAACGTTCTTTTTATACATGTACTGCATTGGACACTTCTGCCCCAGGAACACCAAGAACATTCTGGCATCTGCTTTGTAATCTTTTTGTAATGTTGGAAATGTCACCTGTTTCACTACGGTCCATTGCCTAAATCCAGGAAGGACCCCTAACTTTGAGAGCAAACTTTGATTTAAAATATTTAACTCAATTATGGAGAAGTAAAGGTGTAACTGAAAAGAGTACAAAAATGTCTGTCTGATCTACAGTACTTATTTTCAACCACTGAGGCACACATTCACTAAGGAGAGAGTTGCTTAGAAGGACTTTATCTTCTTCCTTCCACCATTTCTCCTAATTATAGCTTACACAGGGAGAGGCTCTAAGGTTGTGAAGCCCTTCATACAAATGGAAGTTGGGAGTATGGACCATATAGATATGTTACTGTGGGGTACCAGAGCACCATGGAATAACTGAGGTTGGAAGCCAGCTCTGAAGATCAAGTTGTAGTCCAACCCCCAGCTGCCATTTTTCACTCAGTTTATTCAGGTACTGTGAATGACTTCATATCTGAGGTGGGATAAGAGCACATATATATGTCAGTTGCCACAGAGCAGCTGGCATTTGCTGACATGTATAGATGCCCATACCCAACATGGGTCATTGGTGAGGCTGCAGAAGCAGCACAAACAATTGTAGCACTTGCAGAACGCAGCAGTCATTGACCACGGTAAAGAAAGACCTTAACTCCCAAAATTTTAAAAAATAACCTTTCAGAATAACATTTGGTTTTAAACAGAAATAGATGTGATCTCCATCCTCCCTCAATCCCCAGAAAATTAGCTTGCCAAAATAGGGGAGTGCTGGCTCCTATCTTCCCCTAGGCAAGCACACTCCCAAGCTGTATCTTTGAGATACACACACATACACATAAGTACATGCAGCTAGGTTTATATAAAAGTGCATATGAATATATATGCAAGTATACCTAGGCATATATATCCACACACACTTTTTAATTTATATATATATATGTATGTATAAATATATACACCCTCACTCCTCAATATACCTTTGATAGATACGTGTTTCATGAAGCACATCCAAGATGAGTGTCAACAAAGACAATGGTGTTTAGAAGCCATCAGTCACGGCCAACTTTAGCCCAGCAAACATTAGCTAACAGAGTGCACCGTTATTGCTTATTTTGAAAACTGCAGTACCAAAAAGCTGTAATCATGCACCACGGAACTTTTGACTAATCTTTTCAGGACCACAAATCAAGACCCCAAAATCTGCATGTTTCCCAGCCACAAAAGTGGTTTTGTAGTACTGATACTTTACGCTACAAAGTGGGAAGTGAGCAGATTCAGCAAGGGCTTGTCTACCCAGTTACTCTGGAGTAACTGTTTTGAATTTATTCCATGTGGATCTGTCTTTTTTCTGAAATAAAATGACATTTTCTAGTTAAACAATTTTTTTTTTAAATGTTTATTTTATTAAACTAATCAAGGAGAAAGCACTTGTTCTGAACCAAGAATACACAGTCACCTGTTAGCCTGGTTTCAACGTACGATTACTTTGCTCTTCTCCTCTACACAAGTTATTTTTTATTGCAGATAAGCTTTGAGACTAAAGACTTTTGATATATCTACAAACAAACAACGCATGCAATCAGAAAAAGCTTAAAATCCTGGTGAAGATAAGATGCACATTGTCACATGTAGTATATTTTTTTTAGTGTCACAAAAGATGTATGTAGAGTACAGAGATTCAGGCATACCCTTGAGTAAAACAAAAATGCCTTGTATCAAGTATCTGCTCAAATATGCAGCTTTCATTTGTAAAAAACTGTATTTTCACATTTAAACAACACTGGTTATTATATGTGAAGTAATTTCTTCCAAAAGATGCTCCATACTCATCTGAATATAATCTGTACACCATAAGTTTATAGAACAAAGACCTTTGGATTTATGTGGCAGTAGTTTTCATTTTTATTACTGTAGCACAAGAAAAATGCACACAATTGCAAAGGTTTATAGTGTCACTAGCACACAATTTGTTCACAAGTCTCACAATGCATAACAGTTTTCTTCAGTCCCCAGCTCCTAGAGCCAAGATGATCACAAAAGAATCCCAACCTCTGCTCAAGTCTGTAGGTTTAATAACTGTAAAGAAAAATCTTGTGAAAACATGGATTGATCATTCCATACAGACTCAGAAATTGGAAGGAACCCATTTTCTTTTGAACTGCAAAATTTTTCATGAAAATGCTTGAGAAAAACCAAAATTCTGGAACAGGGGCTGGCAAATCTATTTACCAGCAGCAAATTGGAGACTCCCTGGTAAGGGGAGACATACCTCAACTGTTGTTAGAATGCAACTTCTATTTATCAGCCCTTTGTTTACAGGCTGATCAGAGGAGGCAAGAAAAGTAATCTGCAACGCCATCCAACAGAGTTACCTGATACCAGAGATGTCCCACAGCAGGAGCCGAGGCACACTCCGTCCTCCTCACAAAATGCACACGATCTTGTGCAGGGGTTGCTTCAGCTCAAGGATGCTGGTACATAGCAACACACCGCAGACCTTCTCAGAGTTGGGTTTCTTACATCTGTACTCTGCATCCATGAACTTGGATGATGCTGTGCACAATTAAAATTAATGTATGACAGGAAGGAATGGGCTGGAGAAACAGCCTCAAACCCAAGAGGCAAGTACATTTCCTATGATTCAGTTTAATGCAAAGGCCTGCTACTGGTATTCTGGATCCAGGGTTGTCTGCATCTGGTTTGGAAAGGCATAACAACAAAGACATGGGAGAGGCATAATACCAAGTATTAAGGACTGGCACTGGGAGCTCTTAAGGACTGAAAACTGGGAACAAACAAAGGGGCACTAGGAGCCAGAAGACTACAATAACATAAAATGAAGTAGGACTCTGTGCATTCTAGAAATGGTATTTTGATAAATAATTGCTTATTTTTTTCCGTGGGATCACTGCCTCATCTACAGTGCTGGACAGTCCCACGCTGAGAAATAACACAGGTGCAGTGTTTGCAGGTTCCCTGGTTCACTTGCAGAAATTTCTACGTTTCTAGTTTCTAAGGAATGAGGCAGGGAGGGAAGATACAGGAAGGAAAACCACATAGCTGTGGAGGAATTGTACCCCGTGCTGCCTTTTGATAGTAATTCCTGCCTCACACTCACCCGAGACCAAGCTCTTCACAGGTAACACCATGGTATTCTCCATTTTTTTGTACGGTTCATAAAAAATGTAAGTACAAAACACAGCTGCAACAGATCAATGGAAACTATACTTTCAAAATAAGAAGCATGCATTTTATTTTATAGAAAAATAGTTGTTCTGTGCTCTAAAGAGCTTAAAATCTCAGATATCTGCTCTACTTTGAAAGAGATGAACCTTGGGAAAAGGACCAAAAAGGATCAAAACTCCTGACGGGAGGAGTTGGGTTCCCTTGCACAAAGTTTTATTCAACTGACAGCCGAGTGTTTTAGTGCTGTCATAATCTGACCATGTGTAATGTACTACCGAAGCAGGATACTATATACCAGCAAAAATCCAACTTCAGAACAAAAATTCAACCTCCCATTGCTAATAACTACCATGTCAGCTGGATGCATTCACTTTGGAAGGCTATCAAGAAGTGATGTGGGAGATCTGCCTTGTAGAGAAGAGTTCTCATCTGAATTGCTAAAACCAATCTTCCCTTACTTGACCAGATCCTTTTGTGTTTTAAAAATAGAGGCAACATCAATTTCTTTCTGAAACACCTTTCCAGTGTCCACGACAGCTTTCCAAAGGAAATGAGAATGCCAAGAGATGACTTGAATGCAACCTGCAACCATGATACATTCTACTTTGAGCCTGTCTCTTGCTGCTAACTACTGGATTAGGTAAACTGTGACTCTTGTTACAAGGCAGAAATCCAGCTCCCATGGCAAAATCATACAGCTTTAGCTTCCAGTAGGAAATGAGAACCTGTTACTTTAAAATAGTCAAAAACATTTTTTGAAAATTCACCCACAGCTGAGTCTTGGGAAAAAGAACAGTCCCAGAGGTAAAAGGTATTTGAGAAAAAATAATGGGGGCTGTAAAACAAATCTCTGGAGCCTACAAACCTTTGTGTATAGACACGTAAATAGTTGGCTTGGATTTTTAACAGGGTGAAAGTTCAGTATCATCTGTTAATTTCAATACTGTGGCGTGTCTTCTAGAAGCCATTACATCTATAGTAAAGACTGAACAGTTTGGCAGAGCTCAGGGGCTGGACAGTGAAATTTCAGACCCATTGGGAATACGCAGGTGCCCATGAGCATTTTGTCTAAGTTCTGTTTTGACAGAGCAAACACTTTGCAAAGCAATCTGAACAGAAGTGATGTAACACAAGAATTTTGTTACACACAATATAGCATCCTAACATTTCT
This sequence comes from Aegotheles bennettii, assembly GCA_013398125.1. Lineage (NCBI taxonomy): Eukaryota > Metazoa > Chordata > Aves > Caprimulgiformes > Aegothelidae > Aegotheles > Aegotheles bennettii. Next base: position 232,722 of record VZRW01008556.1, read on the forward strand.
GTGATTTTTCAGTCTCCTGTTAAAAAAAAAATAATAAATCAAAGTAAGACCAAATGGCATGAAAAATGACTATTCTATTTCAGCTCAGGCATTGCTTTTTAGAAAGCAAACAAATGGGACGGTTTCAATAAAAAAAAAAGACAACCAGAAAACAGTTCTTGTGAAGTCTTACCCTTGCATAACACCCATTTGCAGACACTGTACCATGTAGCTCTGCACTGTATAGCTCAGTTATCTGTGCTCTCATATTTTCAATAGGCACATAAGCCAATACTTAATCAAAAATCAACCATTACCTAGCTCAATTAAATAGTTGTTTCTCTCAGATACTATGGTTGATTTTCCTTGGTCATCAAAACAAAACTCCATAATTACATAGATCCTTGGTATGCAGGAATGCTTTAGCTGATGTATAAAATTGTTCTTCCTTTTGCGCACACTTTCATTTTTCACTCCAGAAAATAATTGCCAGAGTAGCAACAGAGAATGAATTCCTTCTTCAGGCAACAGCAGAGCTTCAGTAATGCGAATGTTTCTACAATCCTCATATACAAACTGCGATTTAGAGGAGAAGCAGCAAGTTCAGTTTTCACTCCTATTCAGCCTTTGACCTCTGTGCTAAATAAACAGATGGAGCGATGGTTACCAGCACCAGCTGTAACTGCTTTAGCAGCATGGACTCCTGTCCAGAAGGAATCAGACTCTGGCTATCAATACTCTTCAGGCTGCAAGCAGCACTCAGAATGCAGTAAGTCTTATTTTCTACCTGAGATGGTTTCAAACCAGTGAGCTACCACCAGAGTTTTCCACCCCTTCTACCTACTCTGTGAAACACACCCCCACAGCAGATGTGATGCCTGGGAAATCGAGGAACTCCAGCTGTCAGTATGCATGGGACACAGAAGAGATCTTCAGGGAAAAAAAAAAGGTAAACTGCATACAGCTATGAAGTAAGTAATACTGTGATTAACAATATCCTGACTATTCTGCCATTAACTTTAGTGCAATGGGTGTTAGATGACAGTTCTGGTAACTCACACCCCAAAGTATGAAAAATACACTACCATCATGTGCTATACAGAAAAAAAATAATCACCCATTCAGTACTGGGACTCAATTTCCTCACCTACAATACTAAATGCTTCCCTTACCAGAGCAGTGCTGGGTGTCTCAGAAACATACAAAGCTGAGGAATATACAAACTGGATAAAGGTGTACACAACAGTTTGTGGATATGTCTGTACTGCAGAGTAAGTGTGATGCTGAGCATCTCAGGCTGCTCCACAGAGTCTGCAATTCCTGGCTGTGGCAGCTGTGTTCAGTCTGTAGCCTTACACTGTGGTGCGTTTGAGGCTTGAAAACTCAAGGGATCTGCAAAGAAAACCTACGAAAAGCATCAAGGAGCTCAAAAGCCAATTTCCAAAATGGACAAATTCTCAGCTAGTGTGGATCAGCATAGGTCAACTGGAGGCAGCTACACCAGCAGAGACTTTCATTTACAAGAATGCTGTGGTATAAGCTGAAAAGTTCACTTGATTTGCAGCGCAGCTTAGAATGATTAAACCCCAGATGATCTTGCACTAGTACAGGACCTGAAAGCTTTGCCTTAGAAATTAAGTACTTAACTATTATACAGGACACTTGCTACAGAGAATTACTTCACCCTAAACAGACTGCACACAAATGATAGGAGAAAAATTATATCTAGTAGACATCATTAAAATTCCTTTTTAGATGGCTTGCCATTGATATGAATTAGCTTTTTTTAATAACCAGTGCATTTACCAACAACCAAACACACAAACAAATTAAAGTGCCCACATTGATTAGTTTTAACTGCAATATGCTTTCTGAGCCTTGGCCATAAATTTTCAAATTCAGAAGCTGCAATAATACAGAAATATTTTCCACCATCTTAGTAACATTTTTTTAAAGCTTTTTATTTTATTTTTTTATTTTAGAGTGATAAATATTCTACATGACATACCTGCAAGGGCTTATTCATCTCCACGTCGACAGAAACACAACTCTGCCATTAGCCTTAAATCAATAGTGATGGGGACTCAATTACTCAGTAATGCACTGCTGTATACCACCATGCTTAATTATAACAACACAGTGCACTATTAATACCTAAATATAACCTCATTTAAACGATAAAGTCTTAGAAGAAAGAAAAAAGGGGAAACTAAGAACTATGGGCAATATGTTTAATCTTAAAATATGGGGAGTATTTCATTAATTCTGACACAGCTGAACTAAATAAGCCCTTGTTCATTTGCTTGTCTTCAGATCACAAAACCGTTTTAAAACATGGAAGATTCATAAACTTTCAAACAGTGATAAATGTAAACAAGAAAAAAACTGGTTGGTTTTTTTTTCACATAGTAGGTATCATAGGCAATTGAAAAAAACATTTTAAAATGTGTATTAAAAATAGGAATGTTTTCACAATGGAGCTATATTTCTATAAAGCATATATTTTCACAGGCAGCATAAACTGGCCTATCTTCATTGATTTCAGTGGAATTGGGCTGTTTCACAACAGCTCCAGAATGGGCAGAGGTTTACACTATGATCCAACACATTGCCACCAAAAATAAAGAAAACTATAAAAAAAACACTCCCATGCTTTTCTCTCCAAGAGTTAGATGTAGCTACATGTGAGAGATGCTTTGAGATGCAGATTGAGAACATTCTGGTACACAGTAAAAAAAAATACAAATAACCAACAGTTGTAAATCCAACAGTCTAGACAGACCATCATCTTGATGTCTAAAACATCGAAAATCATAGAATCTGCTTCTCACTCCGTATGTTCTTTCCTCCTCCAGTTTCAGCCTAATCCTTAATTTAACTCACTGAAACATCCCTGTCAGTGAAAGTCAAAACATTAAGGTAAAATTTAAGAAAATGCAGAAGGTGTTAAGCAGATCAATAGACTGCCAGTCTATGTGGCAGTGCATTAGGAGCTAAGCTGAATGCCAACCACCTCACCCAGACAACGTTCAAATAAAAGTAACAATTTTCCTCCCTTAGTTATTTTATTCACCTGCAACAGTACATTTTGGTTTTCTTATTAAAGGTCTTAAGGCTTCACTTTACATGTACACCAGGGCCTGATATTTGAAAGAAAAGACAACACAAAATCCACATCCATTGACTGTTCATCTGTCACAACTGCCAGCATCAAGCACAACAGTATTTAATTTTATGCTGAAAAGACATCATGGGTTTTCCCCCCAGAACACTTCCTTGGTTTATATATTTATGCTTCCCAGTATGGTTAAATTTGCCTTTCTTGAATAACAGAAATATAAAGCCAAGTATTAACTTACCTTACGCCCATCACTTGCATGGCAGTTCACATTTAAAGGAGTTAATAAGGCCATCAGTTTTTCTTCATTACCACTCCTGCAAATGGAGAGGAGAGATTTACGAAAAGGGGAAAAAAAAAAGAGCTCTATCTTTGAAAAATATTTGCTAAGGAGTTGGATATCAAACGATAGTATATTGAAATTTGTACTCTGCCAGGAAGAATGTTAGATGGCTAAAGGATCTTCTGAACATTTCAAAACCAAGGGTAAATACAGAAAATAATATTAAATTTGCAGTTAAGTGTATTACAAAAGACTACGCAAAAACACCTCTTAATTTCTCTCCTTAACCTCATCTTACATTTCTTTTATCCAATTTTACAGATCCTCTGAAAGCCATTTGCCAAATTAAATTTTCTGAATTAAATACATCTTCATGGCATATGGTCCATAACATTTGAAACAACTACATACCAATATCCAGATCTTTTTTTAGAAGGGTTAACTGTCTATATAAAACGGTCTTGTGCTGTCAGAAGGAGGGGTGAAAGCATTTTTGGAATATACAGCTGAACTTTACACCTTTTGTATATGCTTCCTTATGCTCTGTTCTAATAAAATCTATTTTCAAAATATATCTTAAGGTAGCAGGAAAAACCGAAAGAGAAGAAAAAAACCCAGTATTTCAATAGCCCCTAAAAAGAACAGTCGCAAAACGATAAAGAGGATTTAAGCAGCTTAAAGCAAAAACTCAATATTAACCTTATAACCACCATAGTGGGGGATTTCAATTACATAAACAGGCTTTCACATTTGTACCAGACTGTAAAGTCCAGAGATTTATGCTAATGAAGTGGTTCGTTTGCATCACTGCATGGAAAGGCAATGACAAAACACCACTGTTTTTAAAAACCTCTTTTCCTCTCCTGCTTCCACCCCCAAAATATGCTTTATATTCTAAGCAGCACTCACCTAGCAGCTTCCAGGAGTTCGTCCTTCTTGTATTCACCTAAATGATTGCAAAATATCATGCTGTTAGCATTTGGCAGAAGACAGATTAAGAAATGCAGTAGGAAACAAATACAGAATTAAAACAGAGAAGAGGAGAAAAAAGCCCACACCCCGCTGGGTGATGGAGCTGTGACGTTAGCCAGCTTGTGGAGGCAGCATCACCAGTACCTTGGAGACGGGCAGCAAATTGACGCATCTCCTTGTCCAATCCTCAGATGGAAAGGCTTTCTTCGGACAACCAATGACTGTGAAATCTTGTGTCCAGAAACACAGTCCCACTGATAACAGCATGTCAGCTGAAGACAATGTCCCCACCCCCTGCCCTATTCAGTATGTCACATTATACTTGGGAAGCATAATAAATTCTGAGACAAAAGCGAGGCAGTGCAGCTTTTAAAAAGGTACAAATTACTGATCTCCAAAGCTCTCATCTGCCTGTTTGAATGGCAGTATTAGACTTCACCAAGTTCTTCAGGAGACCAGTGATGATTTTAAAAATTCCAAATATAGCATAAGCCTCTTTCCAAGAAAATACCCATTTGAAACAAAAAGCACAGACAAAAGAGCATGAACTCTCCAGCAGATTTTGTTACAAGACTCTGGGATTAGAGATAACCATGAGTAATGTTTAAGCAACAATTACATTTGAAATTCTGAGTTACTATAGACAACTCAGGAGGGTTGGTGCATTACAGGATTAAAATTGCATTAAGAACATAGAACAAGATGACCTGTGCAAATAAGATGGCATTCTACAAAGCTGAATCATGGTGGCATTGCACAATTCAAATTTAGGGAATTTCAATTCAGAAATTAGAAAAATAGCTTTAAAGCAGCTTCGTAAAGTCAGAGAGCAGAGAGTACCCCCAGAGGTAAAAGATGCAGGGCTTGAAAAACATACCATAAACCACCTGCCAGAGAATTAAAGCCTCTAACCACAACACTAAGAAAAACAGGAAGATGCAGCTGTCCTGCAAGAAAAGAAAAAGTCTTTGTGCTGCCTCCTATGCGTATTTGTAATAAACCTACAGTGAAACTAACTGCAGGTGAGGAAAGGTGCTGGGCCATGGGAAATGCCAGATCAGACTGCAGGTAAACTGGAAGGCTTCTCTGGAAACAATACTCCTCAACAAAAGAACTTCTCTGGATTGTGGGAGGAGGGAAGAGTTCTCTTCTATCAGAATCAGCTTGGTACTCTCCCATTCACAGCTCCTCTGATTATCAGCAGATGGGTGCAAGAACCACAACAAAACCAGCCCACTCCAGGGCCTTAAGGAGCCCTGTTTAGTTCAGCATCCTGTCTTCCCCTTCCGGCAGGGGGGTTGGACTGGATGATCCTTCGAGGTCCCTTCCAACCCTAGAATTCTGTGATTCTGTGATTCACCTCAGGGTAAGAAGGAAGAGGGGGAGCACACAGAGCCATGCAGCTCCCACCCCATCCCCCTGGCTGCAGCTGAGGAATTCTCAGACAAAGGCAGTACCTGCATCCCATCATACCGGTGAATCTTCCTTTCACAAGCGTCTTTAATTGCTTTCTGAAACATACTCAGCTTTGGGAATTCACAACCACCCGCAGCAAGGAGTTCCACCATGCCACTGTCTCTTGCATGCCAGGCCTCGGACCTGAGCGGCTCTGTGGTGCTGAACCCCAGTGGTGGAGCAGACGAGTTCAGCGCAAAGGCAAAACTGAAATTGGCATTTCAAATACAGGCCATGAAGGTTAATTTAGCTTTAGGAAGAATTTCTAAGTTTGTCTTAACGAAAACTTGATCACAAAACAAGTAAAATGACACAAAAATAGGATTGTCTTTGTCTTGCTGCCATTCTCCGACTTCAGAGAGGGTTCCTGTCCACCACTGGCAAATCCCTGTGCAAGCCATAGCAAAAGTTCCTTTTTTTTTTTTAAATTTTAATGAAGATAAAATACCCGGCACAGTTATGAGTGTTTCAAACCAATGGTGAATGAAAAGCTCTGGCCAGCATGTGAGGAGGCAAAAAGACACTTTATTACTCCAGCATTACTTGCACAATCTCAAACAGCTGGATTTCCTGCAGGAGAGTCACTGGCCTGTGTTCTAGCAACACTTTAGAGACCTAATCAGATTAAAAGACCTATTTGCACACTCTAGCTTGGCAGTTCATCCAGCAGCCCTAACCAGGCTTTTGAATGCTATTAGGTTAGACAAGTGTAGTACCATTTTTTCCTTCGCATTAAGTCAGTTGGTACTTTAAGACACAAAAGCCCTTTCCTCAAACCCCTTGATTAGCAAAAGCATCAGTGACCAACAGAAATGGAAGGCTGTGGCTCTTGCTATAGAAATGTCCCATTGTATGCTTAAGTATATCAGTTACTTTTATTAAGTGGTACTTTTAAAAAAAGGTATTTACAGATACCACTGAAATTCATGCAAGAAAATACTATCTTGTAATTGGCCAACTTTATTACTCATAAGGAGTCATCATGTATGGCAAAGCAACACCTACATTTTTATGCAGGCGCTTACAGCACACCACCAAGTTTACTGAAAAAGGCCAAATGCACTCCACAGGGCTCTGCTCTCCTGGCTAGGAACGGGATGAAGGGGAAGCCCTCAGCCACTCGAGCAAGCAGCTGGTGGGATGCCACTGAGCTGAGAGAGGGCTGGCTGGTGGCATGTGGGAGAGGTGGGTGGCACTGCCTGCAGGACTGGCTGCTGCTGGCCCAGGCTGTGCTCCCACCAGAGGGTTCTGCCAACACAGCTACAGCCACTTGGCTATGAAGAATATCAAAGGCCATCCTGGAGCATTTGGCCACCACTACCTAATAAAATACTCATTTGCAAAGCATTTGAAAACAAACCACGTGTGCTTGTGCTGAGATTAATTTTAAATTCTGAGCTGAAGTACAGGAACACAGGCCATCCAACCTCATGTAATACTTGTGTTCAAAGAATGTCAAACTGACTTGAACCAAGCCAGTAACATCACTTAAAGAGCTCCTTTGGGCAGGTTCGGATTTATAGTTTTGCAAAAGGGCATCTGCAGAACAAAGCACAGGTAACAGCCTGAATTACTTCCAAATCTCTTAGTAGCTGTTAGGTTTGAAAGAAAAACATCCTTCCAATCACAGTGTCAATACAGAGGATTTTTGGCAGCTGTATTTTGGATAGAACAAAGCTTGTCTGCCAGAGGTGTGAAAGTTAATGTTAGAATCATAGAACATGCCAAGTTGGAAGGGACTCATCGGGATCATCAAGTCCAACTCCTGTCCCTGTG
>VZRW01008556.1:240834-305960 GCA_013398125.1 Aegotheles bennettii
AGGTCTCTCTATTGTTAGACCACGCCACAGAAAATCAAACCTGAAATACAAGGCTGCAAACAATGCTTATCTATTTGCTCTCTGGCCCTTCCGCCATATCTCAGTTTGACCTGTCCTTCCTGTGTTTCATGGCAAGCCCAAACCACACACAGCCACACCACCAGACACATCCTGCCACAATAGGTAGGTGAGAACTTGCTGGGCATGCTTCGCTTCTCCATACAAGAGGGCCCAGAGTGACAGCCCAGAAAGGCTGCTGCTTCTTGGTCTCACAGGCATGAGAGCAGCCCTGGACTTGCTCCCCTGTACATGCTGGGGAGCCCAGAGACAGTCAGCCATGGAATTTCTGAAGGTGAGGACAAAGAGAAATGTGAAGCAGAGAGCACTATATCAAAGCAGTGGCCCTGCTCCTATCTTGTCAGACAAAAGCTGGCAGGTAAGCAGAAACTGCTCAGTGTCTGGTGTTCACTGCATCTGATCAAGTTCATTGCTTACAGTTCACTTCATATCCTTTAAACCATAAAGCTCCCTTCTTGCACCCAGCTCCAGATCACACCACTGCTGCTCCACTTATGCTGGAACTAGGAGGTAATCACCAGGAACCACAGATAATCAGTGTTTCAAAACACAGCTACCACCAGGCAGCTAACTAGCCCCATCTCTGCCCCCTCCCAGGAGAAAACCGGTTGTCCCCAAGACCACTGATCAGCAGCTGCTAACTACAGCAGCCACGGCTCCGCATGCTACACAGCCACTGCAGTACCTGGCCATAGCTGCATTTTGCAGCAGCTGATTAACAGCAAATGCTTATTAGCTATCAGACATCAGTAGCTGCTTGCACCTGGCATCTAAGCAGCTCGGTAGCTGGAAGCTCAATTGAGATGTCGGTGGAAGACAGGAGACCTTGCCTTGCACCGAGACAACATGCTGATCAGCAGCCACTTTGAATCCAACAGCAGTAGATGAAAGTAACTGAAAGAAGAGTGGAGTACTGAGCTGGAGACATACACAGGCATATGCAGGCACATTGTATTTGTGAGAATGAAAGACAGGCGTGCACCAACAGTGACAGGCTGAAATCTTTATGGGCTCCTAATGTATTCCTCTCATTTGTGCTTTCCAGCTTGATAAAAGCTGCAGCCAGAAAAGCACAAGCAGCTTCTTGCAGCCAGACTTGATAAGCCCTCCTCTATGATCAACCTGTTCATCCTGCTTCCCATCTTCAGGGTGCCAGCTTCCTATTTTTGCAGTTATAGGTTCCACATGATTATGCAGCATTATAATATTGGGTCACACTGGAAATCTAGGTGCAGCAGAAATCAGTTCTGTTATTAAAGAGTTACAAGGAAAAAGAAATAAAAATCAGTCAATCCACTTCTAGCTTTAATTCACTGGCAACCTTTACATTTTAAACCTACAGATGAGTCTGTGAAACATGACTATCATACAGGCACGTGTTCAAGACAAGAGAAAAAATTCCAGATTCTGGAAAAAAACTAACATAATTAATCAGTCCTACAGTGTACTTTACAGACAAATAACCCTATTTCACTCTCTCCTCAAAGAGATGAAATTTCATCTGACTACTGTAAGTTGAAAAATTTATCTAAACGCATGGCATAAGCCAACAGTGCTTTTTCAATGCATCTGCACTAAGAAACAAGGCACGCTGCTCTCCTCTCTCTCCTCCTCCATGTCAGCTAAAGCAGAAACCAGACAGAGCCAAAATATCAACCTGGACAAAGCACTGTCATATTAGTGTGTCAGTTTTCCACAGAGAGGACAGTTAAAAATTAACATCACACAGATTAAATCGAGCCATCATTATTTCTACTGTTACGTTGGATAATGGGGAAAAGATGGAAAGCATTTTGAACCAAACTGAAAAACTAAAAGAGTATGAACAAGTTGCACATCATAAAGAATCAGTTAGAAATGTAAGTACCCAGAGTACTGATAAACAGTGAGAAATTTTACACCAGCCAATGGTACCCTGCTTCTGAGATACGTGACTGAAGGATCTGGGCCTGGTGAATGTGCAACCGTGGCCACAGGCTGGGGAGAGGAGATTCAGGAATATGATGTAATCACATAATAGTTGAGATCGAAGGGACCTCTGGAGGTCCTTTTATCCAACTCTTCTACTCAAGCAGGGCCACCTAGAGCAGCCTGCCCAGGACTGTGTCTAGGCAGCTTATGAGAATCTCCAAGGACGGAGACTCTACAGCCTCCCTGGGTAATCTGTGCTAGTGCTTGGTCCCACTGAGCTCAACTCATTAACCTTCCAGGTGGTCATCTCTGCAGGGCCTCGTGTTTCTTTCTTGGCAACTGCAAGCCTAGCAGCACTAGAAGTCAGGGGTGAAATCTTGCTCCATTAGAACACACAGCAGCTCTAGATTTGACTTCAGCCATGTGCAGACCACTGCTTGTTACTGACTGCCTAACCCAAAAACCTGAACTACCACTTTTGAAAATACGTGTCCCATGCTAAAGTTGACAAGATATTTGTGAACAGTCCAGCAATTTTGTTTCAAGTAAGTATTCACAATTCACTGCACAGCAGTAGGGGCAGCGGTTATCAGAATCTCTCCCTTTTCCTCATTGAAGTGTTTCTGGTGCCTTTCCAACCAGGCATTCTGCTAGCACAGAAATGCACAGGGCTGCTGGGAAAACAGCATCAGTCCTGATGCAGCTGGAGGGCTGAGAACTTGTTTTTCCATCAGATTTGTTACTTCATCCAGCTCAGCCCAGGGCCACTGAAATGGGTCGCTGAGAATTAAGAGCCTGGGCAAGATGGTGCAACGAGTAGGGAGTGGAGATGGAGACTCTGCATTTGAGTTGGCATTGCGACAAAGAAAGCAATCTATGGACCAGAATCCAAGCAGAATTTACCAAAGAAATAAACACTACAGAAATAAACAAAAATATACCTTTTCTCTGACCCTCCATGGCTTCAGATCTGCGAGTGAGCAATGAGTGCACATCCACATACGCCATCCTTTTTAATCTACTGTTATCTTTGGAGTAATATTTAAGTATTTAAAAAAATATTCAAGTTACAATCAGAGCAGAAGGTTTTCAGTGCTAGTGACAGACTACTACAGGTTTGTTTTGTGATTTGTTTTTTTGTGCTTTTTTTTTTGTTGTTTTGGTTTGGCTTTCGTCTGTTCTTTTTAAAACATCATTCTTCTATCAAACTCGAATTTTATTTCCAATGTGGCTGCTTTCAGAAGGGTCCAGTCGCACCATTAAACTACTCATCAATTTCTTCTTCCCCATTTAACCTTTCTTATAAGTAAAGCAACAGGTGAGACTAAAATATGGAGTTAAATTGGATCAAGGTATTTTTATCATCGAAAAAGCACAAGGTTGTGCTAATAATCACCTGACAACAAAAATGTTTCAACAACTAAAAAAAGGGTATGTTGAAATAATATCCTTTCTGAAAATGCATTTATAAGTAAGAAATACAAGAAACACAGCAGAAGGAACAAAAATAATAATCAGATTTTATTATTCTACTCCCTTGCCACTTGTTTAGGGCTAATTTCTTTATGTCTCTTGCACTTCTCCAGTCAGCTGTTTCTCGTAAGTAAATGGGCTGATTTTATAAGCTGTTTAATAGGCTCCACCAGGAACACAGCAAGACCCTAATTTTAAGCTCTAGCCACAGATGGAAAACACCAAAGCAACTCTGCTATCTGCAAGACTGACAGAAAAGCAACTCAGGACATAATGTCTCCAAGAACAAGCTGCAGTCGAGGGGGAATGTTACCAAGGAGGAAATGTTTGGTACCTTGACTCTGCCTCTTCCATTGAAGGTAAGTCAGGAACTGTGCATGTGGATGCAGATTTGTAATAGAAATGTAAAACCTGAAAATGTCTCAGCTAACAGTGAAGTGCTCTTAGGGGCATGTTTTAAAGGGGGGTGGGAATTATAGAAATTATTTGGTTTCAGCCACAGCTCTACCAAACCACTGACCTAGCAGAATCCTACCTGGAATAACTTTCAGTTTGGTGGATAGAGCTCTAATCTAGAGCATTCCTGATTTAGTCTTCTAGAAACAGAAAGCTGGATCTCTTCTAAGGCCTGGCAGGAAGCAGAACATCGAGAAATCTGCAGCTTTGAATAGTGCAGATTGGCAAGACCTCTGCTAGGGTTTTAAGTGATGGAAGAGGTTCTTGTCTGTTAAGCCATCAATTCAAAGTACATGTATTACATAAGCAGATATAAGATAGTAGTTATTAATCTTCTTATCCAAGTATAAATTGCATAGAATCATAGAATGGTTTGGGTTGGAAGGGACCTTAAAGCTCATCCAGTTCCAATCCCCTGCCATGGGCAGGGACACCTCCCACCAGACCAGGTTGCTCCAAGCCCCAGCCAACCTGGCCTTCAACACTGCCAGGGAGGGGGCAGCCACAGCTTCTCTGGGCAACCTGTGCCAGTGTCTCACCATCCTCACAGGAAAGAATTTCCTCCTAATATCCAATCTAAATCTCCCCTCTCTGTTTGAAACCATTCCCCCTTGTCCTATCACTCCATGCCCTTGTAAAAAGTCCCTCTGCAGCTTTCCTATAGCCCCTTCAGGTACTGGAAGGCTGCTGTAAGGTCTCTCTGGAGCTCTCTCTTCTCCAGGCTGAACAAACCCAAAAGTCCAAGCTAGTAAGCTTGCTGTACGTGTACTTTATGGGTTTTGGTCACTAAGAAGGATTAGGGGATATTTCAAAATGGGGTTTTGGTACAATTATAACATCACTAAATTTACATTTGGCACGTAACATACTTCTGTTTCTCAGAGCAGCCCTTTTCAGTGGTGCTGACCTATTTGTTAAGAAATGCTAACAGATTTCCTTTACCATACAGTGGAGCAGGAAGAGGAAAAAGTCCCTTTCTCAGAGTTTCAAATTTCTTAACTCTTAAATCATAAGAGACATAGATGAAGCCAAGTGAATCACAGCAGTCAAACAGGAATCTTCCTGAATGTGCAAGGAAAGGACACAACACATCGCACTGCAAGACCACAATAATTAAAAAAACCCAATCAAAAAGCCAACAAAGCAACAAAAAAACCCTTAAAACCACCCATTATGTGGTAATCATATGTGCCATACCCTATAATAGAATTTCTTCTGAAATAACAAATCTGACAAATCTTCTAAAATTAATTCTCTTTAATGTACCTGTACAAGTAGTTTCAATTTCTTCCTATTAGTACATGCTACTCATATGAACACCATGCACACATCAATTTTTTATTCTTAGTATGAAAAACATTATTTTCAATACAACTGCACTATTTCAGAATGCTGTGCTTTTCTTGAAGACACACCACCATTCATCTGCTGTGTCTTCAGACTGAGATTGGAAGAGGAAAAAGAACTGCAGAATTTCAAGAGACTGGGGGAAAAAGATACATACCTTCTGTAATACAAAACAAACTGGTGAGAGGGGAAAACTGAAAGGCCCAAGGCTCATCTTTTCACCAAAGGTCAATACTCATGAGATCTCTTGTGAAATACACATGGAAAAGGAAATGTCATTGTTTTTTCCAGAGCTGTTGAGCCTTGCCCATCACCCACCCCTTCATGCCTAATGCAAAGGCAGCACTCCAGCAACTCTCCCTCTTCCCTTCATTTCTTGTGTTAATTCCAGGTACGAGCAAAAACAAACCTCCACTGCAATTCCCACTACTCCAGCCATGTTTGATAGTAACAAATAATAAACTGTGCTATTTCATTTTCCCAACAACTACTACTTTTTCATTACTGTAGCATGTCTGCATATGTATATTTCTCTCCAGAATTTCTGGGAAATCTTTCCAAAGGAAGACAAAAGCCTAAGAAACTCTTTGTCAAAGACCTGAGTACAGAAGAGGTGGATAGATAGCCAAGCAGTATATCCAGAACTGAGCAGGAGAAATAAGCTGCTTTCATGTTAGTGCATCCTTTTCAAAAGCCAGCTCCCTCCCCTGTCCTTCCAGTCTCCTCACACAATCAGATTATTTGATCCTCCGGAATATTCCCTGAAGAGAAACCACAGAAATGCCTGTTTATAATTGACACAGATCATGGAAGAAAACCAGCAAGAAAAATATATACATAACCCTCAGGAAAGCCATACTGTGTAAAAGCAAGCTCCAAAATTATGCTCCATCATCTAATCTTTCTCTGAAAAGAGCTTGGGAGTGAACATTAGCAGACTCAATTTTGCCATCACTCCAATTTTCCTGTTGTAGCTAAACCATGCTAGCAAGCTGGGGACACTGTGTCCGAAAACCTATAGCTGGATTAAAAACTGAAGCAATTCTTTCAACCAAAATATCTATACTCCCTTAGATATAGCAAACATGATGGATTTGGTACTAAAAATTTGTATAGATTTAAAGTAGTAGTTTTTTTAACATTTGCTAGGAAATTAATGAGACATGAATTCGGCACATGTGTGCCAAAGTATTTTTTAACCAACTAAGTGTTTTTTACTGAACAGTACAATCCTTCCACTGCACATCTGAAGCTGCCCCATGTATCCAAACTCACTCTACAAGCTTGAGAAAACAGAGGCTGCCACCTCAAAAATGCACGCGTGTTGCCACGCTTACCCTGCAGCACATACCCTGGAAGGAACTCAAATCCAGTTAAATCACTTCTCTACCTCCTAGACAAAAAGATATGAAATATTTCCTACGCCTGCTGGGCCACAACACAGTAGTGAGCAGAAGCAAGGAATTCCTTCATGATTGGAGGAAACACAGGGCAAACCTGTTGAACATGTAGCAACAGAACCACCTAGCTGTATTCTGGAAGTTAGAGAAAACAACACCACAAGATTATCTTTATTACCAAGAGCAGAGATATCATTAAAGGGGAAAAAAAGGAATCAACTTATTTTTATGCAACATTTAAGTACAGGAAGTAAATCCTTAGCAAGAATGTCAAAACAGGAGTAATAGGTTTAGTTACAATGTACAATTTTGTCATGCCAAACAGGAAACTAAGCTGTCAGCAGTTCAGTTTAAAAGTTTTGAAAAATATGCATTTCCCCACAACAAAAAGACGGTATCAAAATAACCCAACTGGTTTTCCACTTATATTAAAGCCATATAACTCAAATAATTTAGCCTCTCTGAAAATTTTCCCTCCTTGTGGGTTTTTATTTCCCAGCTGAGAGTCAAAAGACAATTGGAAAATAAGGAAAAGGTTGGTACAATTTGGGTGAGAGAGGAGACAACAACACGGAAACAGGATATGTGGATTGATATAAAAGACTCATGCTAATACCCCAGAGTAAAAAAAGAGCTGTGTTTGACTCGGATACAACCTTCCCCTCCCTTATCCTTCCCATCAGATCTTAAAATGTAAGGAATATATACTTAAAAGCAACGTTCCCTCTGTTCTGTCTAATTTTAAAAATTATATTTAATCTTTTTCTGAAGATACATTTGCACAAGCAGTGATCAGCCACAGGAACTCAGCCCAAGCTGTGCCCGCCTGAGTGGTGGTGTGGTCTCTGGGTACTCGCTCAGGCAAAGAGCTGCTCTGTGCCCTACATGTGACCAGGGATGTGTTGGAAGAGGAAGGAAAGTAACTTTGGATTTATGGAAAATGTTTGGAATCTAAATCTGCAAACTACTGTCCTCACTAAAATAAAAAAAAACTCTACTAAAACACCAGCTGGGGCAAAATGAATTTGTTACTTACATTCAGGCACTGTTTGCTACTCCTGTTTGAAAAACATACCACAAGATGGAAATAGGGCAATAATACTATCTAATGCCAATATGCAGGGAGTCTGGCTGTTAAAGGTTACCTTATTTACCAGCAATGAAAGAATAATGAAATACTACATATAATTAGAGTTTTGTAAACATTTTCAGTTCCTCACATCAGCCTCATTGTTTAAATGCCTTGCTAGTTAAATGCCTGATAGAACAGAATGGAATAGAAAAGAACAGAATAGACTATTTCAGCTGGAAGTGACCTACAATGATCATCCAACAGCCTGAGCAATTCAGGGCTGACCAAGTTAAAGCATGTTATGAAGGGCATTGTCCAAATGCCTCAAACACTGGCAGGCTTGGGGCATCAACCACCTCTCAGTGAAGCCTGTTCCAGCGTCTGACCACCCTCCCAACAAAGAAATGCTTCCTAATGTCTGAACCTCCCCCTGCACAGCTTTGAGCCATTCCCCGGTGTCCTGTCACCAAGAAGAGGAGATTGGCACCTCCCTCTCTGCTTCCCCTCCTCAGGAAGCTGTTGAGAGCAATAAGGTCACCCTCAGCCACCTTCTCTCCAAACTAGACAGACCCAGGGTCCCCAGCCAGTCCTTACATGTAATAGGATTACACATATGATGACTTCTTGAAAAAAATAACTCATTGCCCTAAATGGTGATATGGTTCCCTACAAAGACTGGGAACAGAAGAGCACCACAGGAACAAAGAAGGTTGTCAGAAGGAAGGCAATCCTAACTCTTTAATTAGAGACAAGACCTTTAGTTCAGCAGACTGCTGTCATGTTTCACCTCTAAAGAAGAGCATTCATTCTTCACTTTTTCATTTATGCACAGAAAGTTTCACCTGATGCCATATGAGGCTGCCTGTTTAAGGGATACCCAACACAGTACGACTCTATGCAAACCAGTCACCAGCTACGTCCAGCTTTACACAGTTGATACACCATGAGCACTATTGCACTGGAAAACTTAAGTACCAGGACTTCACTGTCACAGGTATATCCATGAGTAACACCTCCCAAACTAGCTGTTCCCGCTTCATTGTGGGCCAGAAAGGACATACATACCCTCAGCTCTGCAGGCTTTTGTGCAGACCTGCAGTGGAAAGTAATTTAATTACATTCTGCATGAAGTAGGGAAAAATACTGCTTTCCATTCTGTTATTCCCAGTAATTCTCACTAGATTTAAAGATTCCACTTACATCAAACAATTCAAACTATAATTGGCCAAAAAGTATTCCTACATTCCTCATTCATCACAACCATTAGCTATCTTAAATATCCCCAAGAAAATACATTTAAATTATCCTCTTATTAGGTAATAGGATTACCAGCAGCTCCTAAACCAGCCGGTTTTGCCAATGGCTTTTTTTTCAAAGGCATTCTGAGGTATGCTTAATTTTTAACTTCAAAAAAGTGGTATTTTAAACCTCCATTTGAACTAAAATGAAAGAGGACTATGCAAGAGTTAACGTAGATTGGTCTCTACCATGTCCTAGGTGTATTAGTTCAGCATGAGCTAACTCAGTGTTACCAATCCTTCCAGGCAGTGCATACCATCAGGGAGAAATAAGAAATAATACTGTACCTTCCCCACCACCAGCTTAGGATTCCTGCTTATCCATTTCTGTTAGAGCCCAGTTACTGATGCAGGAGGTGGTGAGATCTATTACTGAGAGATCTTGCTTCCTGCCACTGGCTTTCCTTTTTGCCACCCTCTGAGCACACCTCAGCAGAGCAAAGCAAAGACAGGTTATAAGAGAACAGGGTCTGTCTTCAGAGAGCTGGACAATGAAAACTGCAGGGAGGAAGAACAAACTCCCAGAGAAAGGGCAGCTCTTGCTGAATCACACTGTGCCATTAAAACAGTTCTAGCATGTATATCCAGTATAACAAGCTTTACTGCAATCACAATGGCTTTGGATTTAGATGAAGGACACAAGGCTGAAAAGGAACAGGCAAGGAAATATTCAGAAGGAGGAAGTACTAAAAGTTTTTGGTCTCCCTTTTTCTCTTCACCAGTCACATCTCTGTGGTCTTGACCTCTGGCTGTGGACTATCTGGGAGTCATCAAACAGTGTAAGATGTCAGTCTGCCTCTGGTTTTTGTCAAGGCAGGTTTTTATATTTTCCATTTTGGGCCAAATAGAAGGCTATGCTTAGATACGGAAGCCCTCATCATTCTTGAACATACAGATGGTGCTTCACCGCAAAATTTCCCTCTAAGAATCAGTGGTGTCCTCTGGCAACTTGAACCATACCTGGAAGTATGGTACTTTCAGCTTTTAGGGAGAGACTCCTGGCCAGCAGCTAAGGAGTAGGGTCTCAGCAAACAGTCACTCTTCTTTTCCTTCCCCCTTTTCTCATCTCCAATATGCTGCTCCTAGCCTTAGCAAAGAAAGAATATCCTATATGAGAAGGTACAGCCACATATGGCAAGAGACACAATGCACATAAGTAATAAATTATTTTCCCTCTGACTTGCTAGCTTTCCAGGAGGAAAACTCATCTGCCATCTTGCAGTAGTGCAGACAGATGAAAGTGAGCAGATTCTCAAGATGGAGCTACGCTTTCCCAGCCAGTGGGCAGGAACAGGTTTCCCTGTATAGCTCAACACGGCTTCAAGAGGAAAAAAAGATCCATTCAAAGGCAAGATTTACTGGGTAATTAGACCAACAATTTCTAGAACACTGATGAGAGCTCTCCTCTAGCTCCCCGAGAATACCACATAGTTTGAAAAGGAATCACTTAAGATACGTATCTTTAGATTTGTGGGAAGACCAGCATGAGTTGCAATGCAAAGACAGTTATTCTCTCCACTCTCAGACAAGTATCAGATTTAATATATGACTATGCTGATTATTATTTTTTAATGTCTTACTTTGCTCTTTCTATCCCTCTAGTTTTACCATCAAGCTTTTTTTTTTACATATCAGGAAAAAAAAAACAACTGCAACTGCCTTTTATCTACTGGAAATTGGAAAAATTTTTTGCTATGAATGCTAAAAATTAAATAGAATCTACACACCTCCCTTGAAAGGAAATGTTCCTTTTCTGTGTTCTGTCGGAGAGAATTAATCTTTCACTTTCAGGGCAATGGACAACAAGAAACGAATCAGCAAAGCCACATATGAAATAGTACATCACTGCGAAAATAATGTCTCTTCAGTCAGGTCTGCTTTGCCCCGTATTTTTAGAATGCATAGCAGGAACAGAAAGCCAAGTTTCTCTACAACTGCAAAACAGACAGCCAGGTTTTTGAACAGTTCTGCTAACTGGCAGCAGTCTCTCGGCACAAGATCATCAGTTCAATTTCAGCACGAAATTGCCTGTAACAGGTGAGATTTACCCTGCAGGCAAAGGATAGCTGAAATTTTGACTCCCTGCATTCATTCCTGCAATAGCCTGGCCACTGAAGGAAGTTCTTCCCAAAAACGTTAATTCAGACTGACCACACATTCAGACTGCTCTTGACTGGGCTGTTTAACAGGGAATGCAAATCAAGATGCCAAAGCAGCCAACACCCTGCTTTACACCTGGGACAGAGTACTGGTGGCCCAACCACTCCAGGGAAGGTGGTAGGAGGTGGTTCAGGGAGAAACAGAACACACATCAAGCTGCTTACAAATTTGGACATGTCACTGATTGCAAAAGAAAGTCATATTTAGCTACAGGAGTGTTGGTGCTTAATCCTCTGAGCAGAGTATATTAGAGTAGTAATTACCACTACTGTTATTCTTGTTATGATTATTACTACTATAATAAAGTAGCAAGGGTAATATGACCATCAAGAAATCACTTTTTAAAAGGCAGTAATTTTTTAAAAAATTAGATTAAAATATAGTCAGTTCTGAGCACTTTGCAGGGGAAATTCAAGGCTCTGCCTTCCTTCTCCACTGCTGGTAGGGACAGAGCTCCTAAAGCAAAGTGTGCATTTTACAGAGTCCAGTTCTCTCCACAAATCTATTCAAAAGTTCCTCAGAGATGAATAGCCGAAGTTCCCTGGATTTGATGCCATTCCATGTCTGGTTTTTGTTACTTCTGCCCCCTCCCACATTACCTTCCCACAAGCAAAAGCAGACTGCGTACAGACACTGCCCAGAAGCAGTCATTTGTCACGGGAAGCGGCTGCTTTGGGGCTGACAGTGGTAGATGAGAGGATCCAAGAGGTATTCAAAACTACTGATATGCATCCTAGGTTTCCTTCTGCTGCCTTCACAACAGTCATACTGACACGCTCCTCTGCGTACAGTCATTACCTACAGGCTTTTCTCCCCAGAACAGCTGGCAGGCTCGCCAGCCACTTTGGTCACCTAGTTCAGTTTACATCAGACACCTGGGCATAGCAGGAGGTGATGATTTTGCTGAACATGGTCATCAGATGAAAGTTGCTAGTAATGCTGCAACTTCACAAGTCTGCTATTTGTGTAAGGATAGAGCTACTTCCCTGCCCAAATTGAAATAAACTGAATCCAGAATCTATTCCATCATATTCTTGCTATTACACAAAATAAAGTTCAAACAGGCAAGAACATTGTATTCTTAAAATGCAAGCGAAAACAAATTTGCAGAGCACAGAAGGAGGTGGACCATGATGCTCTGTGGCCAATAAATAATCTAATGAAGTTAGGCACTGAAAATGCTCCTGAAACAGCAGAAAATACAGGAGGTTTCATTTCAAAACACAAGGGAATGCCCTTAAAAAGTGTTCACTTCTTAGGTGACCAAGGGAAGATATAGGACTATAGAAAGGAAACATGCCATTCAAAAATCTGCATCCTACAGAATAGGCAACTATTTCAAAATATCTTCTGATGACATTTCAAAAAATGCTATAGTGTCAGCCCACTTATCTCAATGCAGTGCAGTACTGGACCATATACAGCTTCTATTCCAAGATTAGATACCTGACAAAAGAGAACTGTACCTATGAATAACAGTTTCTGCTGCAGTCACAGCATTGTTCCTTTTTTTTCTGAAAGCTGCAGTATAAAGATAATGAAGAGTCAGCATCCTGCAGTTGATGAACTTGAGATAGTGTACCTTTTTAGGCTTGTACATTATTTTAAATGGTCCTTATGTATTGAGATATTTATATTAGCAGTCCCCTTCCCTGCATCCTCCAAAAAGGCTCAAATAACTGCTTGTACTCTTTGCAGAGTGAAATTCCATGCCTGTCTTTCCTCAGCACCTGAAAAAATGATGCTGTTCTCTCTGGGATATAACACTTTGCTCTTCTGCCAACAAGGAAGACATCAACCACCAGTCAGTTTACCAGCTTCCTTTGGCTCATTCACCAACTCTAGACTGGTACCTTGCCATCTTAAATTCACTCTTGAAAGATTTTTCATCTGTGAAATACTGCAGACATTTCATTACTACAGACAACTAGCTGCAATTTATGGAGAGAAAAGACAAGCTTCTTTGGGAAGGAAGAATGCGTTTTTAGTGTTTTACTCATTCTTGCCTTGAACAGTAGCTGAAGACAGAACAGCCTTCTGCACTTAGCAGCACTGGTTTTCTTCACACCAGCTTTGCTTCAGTTTTTAATAAGGACTGCAACACAGAACATGGAGATGAAAGAAAGCAAGCAATAAGAATGCAGAAATGAAAACTGCACAACATCACTAAAGGAAAACAGAATTGAATGTGCATAGGAATCTGTGCACCATCCAAGAACACTGGAGGAAGCAGCACATCATTTTTTATTGAAGTCCTAGTAAGAAAGAGTCATAAATTTTCCAAGACAGGTGGCGTTGGTAGTTTAGTGACTCCTTTTAAGGGGGGATCGATTCAAGCAACTTCAGATCCGCATGCTTGACCTCAATGGCAAGTAGAGGTTGAAAGCAATTCTCATGGAAAGATGACAGACACTGTATGTGAGAACATCAGAAAGGTAAATTATCCCGAACACGTCTTTGATGCAACTACTGATGGTTAAAAGGCAAACAGAGGATACTTTATCTATGCAGATAAATGAATTATTAGTTCGTATGGGGATTAGTACAGGTATTGTAGGGACATTAAATAACCTGAATGGAAGACAAATCAGGTTATCCTTGAAAGGCAAACCACTGGCCTGAAAGTAGGGGGGTAGCCTACTCTGTGGCTTGAATTATTTATTCATAATACATTCAATTCTGTGGGAATACCTTCAATTCATGCAGTGGTCTGGCAGGGTTGACCACTACATTAGCCACAGCAGTGTCAAGGCTGCCATAAGACTGAATTACAGACTGAATTACAACAGCAAGGTAAAAAAACCCAGCTCATTATGAACTCAACCAAACCCCCCAAAACTACGATATGACAAAGGAAAAACAAGTAATCCAGTATGATCAACATCCACATTGTCATTTTCCATGGGAATAACTGAACCAGGCCAGACAAGGTTAGGGGATTCTGCACCGGGGTCAACTACTATAACACCCATTTTTATTCCAAACACACAACCTGCCAGGAAGCCTTTCACATACCACAATTCTCTATTAGTCCTCACATCTTTCACATATCTATACTGAAGAGCCACCTTCTTTTTCCTTACTGAACTTTCATCATTAACTGCTCAACTCACTGTGATAGCACCGTAATTAACTCTATGACTATTATTTGCATACTTTAAAAAAAAAACCAAAACCAAGCACCATTTATAATATGCTTTTAGAAATTTTGCTGAACATTCAAGCCCAGATCGAGGTGAGGCATTTGGTATGCTCCACTACTTTGAGTCATGTCACTTACCTGTCTTTACTTCACAGCTGCATTTAAGCCTCCCTCTAAATCGGTAGAGACACAGAGGACTGGAAGATCTCTATATGTCATTGCTGGCACTGGAACTAATAACTATAAAATGGCCATGAATACCTTTAGGCTGGAAATTATTAGGTTCACAGCTAGCACAGGAATGACTTCTGAACTTGGCTCTCAGCAGATGTTTTGCCCTCAGTACTTTGACTGTGCTCTAGCATGCAAGTGTCGTTTATTAAGCAGATTATATGTCACGATCATCTATAACAACACAGGTCTTAGGCGTGATATTACAGGAAGTTTCATGGGGTTAAACTTCCTCTGCTTTGGTCTTAAAAACTGTCCTCTGTTTCCCTGGTTCTCATAGCTCTGACCCTCAAACATACAAAGACTCATTTACTCTGCTCTGGCAATGTAAAAGAATCCTGAAGGTCAGATTTGATGATCCTTTAGGCCAAAGTAGTAACAAGATGACTTTAAACAAATGAAAAATCAATTCACTCTATATTTACTTAGACCTTTCATCTTAATTCTTTCAAGCATAATACAACTCGTTTCCTTGTCATCTGAACTTTTCACATTTTATTTATATTTTTCCACTACTGAGAAGCTGTAGATTATAAAACGCTTTTTCTGAGGCTCAAAAATAGTCTGGTTAGCACACACTGAAGTAAGTATGTTTGACTTTAAGCATGCATGTGAGCAGCACTACTGACCTTGACATTTTCACGTCTAATGTGCTTTGTTGAACTGCAGCTACAAAGAAGGGCTATCACATTTCTTTACCACAAAAAAAAGAGTCCCTTGCTCTTCAGCCCAAACTTTCACTGGAATGAATTCTGGCCTGCTGCCCTCCACTGTGCTGTCATGCTCCACTGCAAACATATACCTATCTCAATAAATGCCATGCTATCACTGCTCTCAAGGAAGACAGCACTACCTGCCTATAGTATCTGTAGACCTCTTTTTGCATTACTGTCACCTTTCTCAGAATGCAGAAACCAAGTCTGCACACTACTTCATTAATCTGTTGTTCAACTCATGTAATTTTACCTTTTCAGCAGGGCTGGCTGAGCAGCACAAACCCGAAGTCAAAGGCAACTCTGCAGCCACATAATCAATCGCTCTACCTGGTGCCATTATCACAGCCAACATTCCTTCCTGAAATGGTTTATACATGCATTGTATAATGGTGGGGCAGGACAACAATAATAAGTTATCAGTCTATCCAAAGCACTCAGCACCCTACAGGAAGCAACTCAGAGTTCCGAACTACAAAAATCTGGATTCTTTCTGCATTACATGGAATGCCAAATCTTCAAGTCAGAGAAGCTAGGACAAGCACTTCTCTCAACTCCCTTGTGATACAGACTCGATTCTGCCAGGCTGTTTTACTCTAAACCTCTCTAACCATTCCTTGTTTGCCAAGCCAGGAGACATGTACTTCAACCCCCTGAATGAGGAGGAAAACGGGGAGAAAAATAATGACTTGTTTCAGACATAACTTTCTCAAAGTACACAGGTACCCAGAAACATAGCAAGAAGCCATTCCAGAGAGAAGTATGATGGGCAGGGAAAAGAAACAAAACAGGACAGAGACAGAGCTGGTCCAGGATAAGAGAAAGAAGGGTTACAAACAGGAATTATTTTAGTATCAAGACAGACATTAAGAATCCTCCAGGTGAATTAAGACATACAAATATTTCTTCAGTGTGTAAGATACCTCGTATCATCAGCATGTATCTAAACAAAATAAATATCAAAAACCGTGACTTTGCATCCAAATCCATTCCAAACACTTAGATACCCTGGACTGTGCTCATGAAACACTGGCCACTGATAAGTGCAATGTTACAAGTAAACAACTTCTAGCTACCTTCACCAATAGTAGGATTGTGCTCAAGGCAGTCTCTCTCTCGCAAGACTGTACCTTGAGAAGCAAGACTTTTAAACCATATGGATCTGACAGCTATGATATGTGCAAGTATATACTCAGTTGGCAACGCCAGCATACTCAGAATCTGGTGACATTCTCCAACATATTCACCCATCTAAACAATAGCAAGATTCATAGCACCTGCACAGACTTAGCAAACACTTGCAAAGACTGGAGGAGTAAGAGCAATAGCAGTATTGCAACCTGCAGCACACACCTGTGTTTATACAAGACACAAATACCAGCAAATTCATACTGATGCCACTCCTCAATCTTTCAAAAAGCTTTGATTGCTTCAGTAACATAGAATAGCATTAAAAATAGCATGACAGGATCAAAAGCATTAGGGACAATAAATCAGGTGTTAACAAAATGAAAAGGAACACGATTGAAAAAAGCTAATCCTGTAACAAGAAAGTACCTTTGGCCACACATAGGAACACCTCTCCTTATTTCTACCAATGGCAATGCCAATCCATAAAGCTGCTGTAAAAGTCTGGGTCAGCCCAATGACCTGGAAGAGTTTAACCAGAGGGCTGTAACAAGTGAGACCAAAAGATGCCTCTGGTATTCCTGAACTCCAGTGTATTTAAATAAGCATTTTATTCTAGATATGCAGAGGGATTTCAAAGCAATCTTCATCCTGGTTTACTGCAGCTTTGCATACACTGTGGCAGACCTGCAGTGCACCACATGGGTGCCTTTCAGAAAATCCAGAAAAGGATACCTGGGCCAGACTACAGTTATTTTAGACTAAAAGAAACCAAACCGAAACAACTTTGAGAAACTATTTGGAGTTGTTGACAGGAGAGTCAGCAAAAGCTTCTAAGGCTTTCTTCTTCCAAGGCAGGGAACTGAATCTGACTCTTGATAAGTCCTTCTGACTATATACAAATTCAGTAGAGTAAAAACCTAACTTGAAAAAAAGCAAATACAACAGAGGAGGAAAAGAAAAGATGATGAAGGGAGAAGGAACATGAATTAGGGAAGAAGTACAGAAAATAAATTCCAGGTGTGTTAATATAAGAAAAATGACCATCTCTACACAAAGGAAGGGCTGTCATTTCTATCTTGCAGGCAAAAGACAGAAAGGGCTCTTCAGTATTTTATATAATCTCACAGAAAGTACAGAAATAGCCACTTTATTAGGAGAGGAGGCAGAAACTAAATTTCACTAGGATATAGAAGGGAGAGGTGCTACTGCCTACTCAAGGCCAGCTCATCTGACATGCCCAAAGGCATGCCCAACAGCAAAGTATGCTAAGGGACTGCTTCAAAGCTATGTCCTAGTACTAAGAAGCTCCACCTTTATCCAAAGTTCTAACATGGTATACCTCCACTCAGCACATCAGCGTGAGAAGTCCAACAGTATTTAGCTGCCTTTCCCTGCCCATTCTGATATGGTTCAACGTGCTTCCTGGAGCAATGATTGAGAAAAAAGTGATGCTTCCAAATGCTGATATTATTTAAAAATTAAATGTCTGCGACAAAGGCAGGAGTCTTGGCATTGCAATAGCCTTTGTTAACACAATAGACACAAGACCTGGTTACTTAAAAATAGAGTTGATGCTTCCTACCCTACCTCTTACTCCTGCCGTATCTTGAATGTGCAAATCCTAGGAGTCACCATTCACCCACTGACTTCTACTCTAGACCCAATTCTTTCTACCCCAACTAAGATCTGGAGCTATAAGCATATCAGGAGCCCCAATTACTGGCTAGGACAAAAAAAGAACACAGAGGTCTGTGCCCAAGTTGCCTGTGCAGCTTCAATGCTGTCATTTCTGAGCATGTTCGTGTCCGACTTCAGACTGTTTTATAATTTTCCTGCCCCCACCCTTATATGCATTTCCTTAAGACTTTGAGTTTGGTTTAATTAAAGTAAAGCTACAGGCAAACAAAAATTTTTGATCACGTAGAACACTATTAACACATGGAAAGGAGGAATGACCTCCTGTTTAAAGTGTGCTGCTCTGCAGACAGAAGCACAAGATACACTGGCGAAAAATGAAAATGCACTGCCCAGGGAGCCAGAACTGGAAAATAATTCTCTTTCAGCAGTCTTGATGGTACCTGAGATACTTCAGAGGACAACTTGCTTTTGGCACACTGGTGACTATATATTAACCGATCCCACCTTCACTGCAAACACACTGGTCTCTGTCGCCCTCAATGGGGTACTCTTCTCGCACCAGAAAAAGCCACAGGTGGTTCCCTCTGTGCTTTCTGCATCACAGCACATACACATTGTGAGGGGCTGTGTAGAACCATTTCAAGATCCCTCTTCTATTAATTCTAAAGACCAGAAGGGACATGGAAGAGTCACAGTAATAGACAGGAAACTATGTCCTTCCTAGGGATCTCCCATGGAGAAAAAAGGAATAAAGGAACACTTCAGAAGCATACCTGTGAACTTCTAAAGTATTATTCTGGCTGTGATGTCAACATTCAAAATTATTAGCTAAACGACTAGCTCTGAAGCCCCCAGAAAATGTTAGAGACTTCTTGTGGCAGGAAGAATGTCAGGAAATAAACTTTCTGGTAAGTAGTCACACAGCATGAGAGTTTCCTTACCCCTTAAATGCAATATTTAATAACCTCAGTTTTGTTTACTTTTGCTCTATATGGGGGGATTGATGCTTTCTTTAAAGTAGAGAGTGTTGTCTTAATCAGCATAAAATGTTGGTTTTAATGTTCTAAAGGTTTTTGTTCAGATAAATATTAACTGCTATCACTGCTACAATACCAACTGAAACCTAGTGACATTTTAAAAACACTTACCTGACTTGCAGCTGGCACTATAAAGCAAAATGCAATAGAAATGGCTAAATTCACAGCAGTCAACTATACCAAAAATGACAGCTGCTCTTAGTACACAGTAACAAATTACTACTTCATTCTGCATTTATGTCATCTTTGAGGAGCTGAAAGATCATACTACTTGTAATGGCACAGACCTTCACTTCAATTACAGCTAAAACTCAGGAAAAACTTATGAATTATTGCAGAAGTGAGGTATTGACATTTTTGTAGTAGTATGTATTTCTTCCAAGGACAGATATGGCTTCAGCAAATAGTATTACTACTCACATTCAGGAGGAATTCTTTTGAGGGCTAAAATCACAAATATTTTAGATAATCTTTCATGTCTAACTTCTGCAGGAGCAAAATATTTCCAAGGACTGCTAACAATGTAAAAATTCAATATCCCTGTTTTAAAAGTTTTCAAAAAGCTACATGTCAAATGTGAAAAGGTAAGTTGCACAGTTCTGAGTCAGAGGAGGTGTATCCATTTTCACACTGGTCCCAATTATGATAAGAATTAATATGAAGATAAGTCACTAGTAATTTTAGGCCGGTTGACAGCGAGAAAGAGAATAAGCTTTTCTCCACATAAACATGATTAAAAAAAGGCACAAATATTTTGCAGACAAAATTACATGCTGGAAAGAAGCAGAATGACTGCTATATTCGCACCATGGACCCAAGGGGCATTCTGGTATGGGCAAACTTAAATACCCAAGGTTAAACTCCAGATGGCTGTCTTTCAATTTAGCCTGACAGCATTTTTATATATATAATATATATATATTTACATATATATAATATATATATAGTGAGAGAGAGTACATGGTACACAGCAGACATCAATTACAGTAGAGTTCATTTTGTGAGATGAAGTTAGCACTGCTATTAACAAACTTGAGTCTCAATGTGGCCAAAAGGAGACTTTATCTACCTAGCTTTCAAACTGTATCAGGTGCAGGTGTCAAGGTTTTGGTAGCAGGAGGTGCTGCTGGGGTGGCCTCTCTGAGTAAGGATCAGGGGTTGCCTTGTGCTGGACACAGCCACTTCATCTGGCTCCAGCAGACCCACCGCTGGCCAACGCTGAGCCCATCAGTGACGCTGGTGGTGTCTGTGATAATGTATTTAAGAAAGGGTAAAAAAAATGCTGCACAGCAGCTGTGAGAGAGGAGTGAGAGAATGTGAGAGGAACAGACCTGCAGACAGCCAGGTCAGAGAATGAGAAGAGGGAGGAGGTACTCCAGGTGCTGGAGCAGAGATCCCCCTCTAGCCCATGGAGAGGTCCACACTGGAGCAGGTGGATGTGCCCTGAAAGAAGCTGCAGCCCATGCAGAGCCCACACAGAAGCAGGTTTTACTGGCAGCTGTGGCCCATGGGGGACCCATGCTGGAGCGTTCTGTTCCTGAAGGACTGTACTCTGTGGGAAGGACCCACGTTGGAGAAGTTTGTGGAGGACTGTAACCTGTGGGGAGGGAACCCACGCTGGAGAAGTAAACAAGTTACTAAGGGGATGACTAACAGTTCTTGGGGTCAATCCTGGATATCCAGGAAACTCAGACAGACAAAACACATCACCCCATAGCTTACATGTAAAGTGGGCTCAGTGTACTGGACCAGTTTAATATTTCTTTTAAAGAAGGAGTATGTCCAGTTCTCTTAGCTTCCCTTTAACTTCAGGATTAATAAACATCTCAAGAGTTCACTATCTACAACTCCAGAATGAAAGAAACATGAGACTCAATCTTCAAACAACTTCCAATACAGAGAAAAAAAATCTACACATTAGCACTGTGTAGGTTTTCCTCAGGTCTACATATTTGCATCTGTTTATTCCCCAAAAGACTCTTAGTTCACTGTTTTGACAAACAGCAGATAATATATTAATTCCTGTACTGGTTAATATCATTATTCAGGGCAATACAGACTTTTATGGACTGGTCAGACCAGCTTCCTATGCTCAACGGCTCCTTTCTCTGTTTTCAGGAGCATGGAGAACAGTTAAAGTTACTGGCTTTGTAGAAAACAGTATTTTTCTTAAATTTCACAGCACTGTCTAGTAATTCTAACTAAAATCCACCCCCTACTTTGTTGTAAATAATATGCATATCACATGTATTTAATATATCTTAGGCAAGCCCTGCATTGCTATCTTTTGGCTTGTCATGCCCACCTGCCTCTTCCACGAGTTAGCAAGTGAAACAGTCTGTCCAAGGCGAAAGAGGCACTTAGCTTTTAGAGGCACCTTGTCCAGAAGCATGGTGCATCAAGTAGAAATGCAAAAGGAGAATAAGGAGAAGGAATGCAGGGCATAGCCTCAGGGTCCTCCTATCATTACTAAGAAATTTAAGCCTGTGAAAACAATAAAGGAACTGCAGGAAACTGAGGAAGGTGCTGGGAGAGAAACCTGGTGACATGAACTTTGCTCTCAGTTTGCTGCTTGCACAGAGCCAACCACTCGTGTCTTCCGAGGTCTGGGCTTTGCTGTTATGATAAAATGCTTGCAAGTTTAATTACTAAGGGTGTAACTTTTTAACTACTGGCAAGGAGAGCTTGTAGAAACTTGCTTGAAACAACTGTACAAAAGATAATTGATCTGAGGTTTTAGTAAGGGAAGTTTCAGTTGACTTGTGGAGGTGGACCATTACATCTATGGGCCAATTAAATACCAAGGCCACTTGAATTCTACTTCTAAAGACTTCGAGACTGAACACATTGTTGCTCTACATTTTGTAGAGCCTAGGGCATCCCTCTCACACACCCAAGTTGTCTTAACTCTCTCAGCCACAGCTATGTAATTTGCCATTCCCAAAGGAATAAGCTCAGGGACATGAAAACAACTTCCTAACGAACTGCTAAAAGGAGACAGTTCAAACCGACTTGCTCATTGACACAGTCCTCTCAACTAGCAACATATCTACACATGCAAAGAAGCAACAGAAATTGGAAGAGGAAAGAACTCGAAAGCTCTCCTTCATGCCCTGAAAAAGTATTTTGTGCTCCTTTTATCTACTTGATAAACATGAGGGGGTTGATTTGTTTGGTTTTATTTTACAAAGCAGTCCTTGTCCACTGAGATAGGTTGTGTTTCTTACTGCTAATCTAGGCTCCAGCTCTGCAACTTGTTTCTTGTGATCAGCCCACAAAGACCCAACCTAGCTGACCCAATCACAGAATTTCTGCTGGGACAAGTCACCTCCCAAGTTGTTTAAAAGG
The DNA here is from genome assembly GCA_013398125.1 of Aegotheles bennettii. Taxonomy (NCBI): domain Eukaryota; kingdom Metazoa; phylum Chordata; class Aves; order Caprimulgiformes; family Aegothelidae; genus Aegotheles; species Aegotheles bennettii. The sequence goes on from VZRW01008556.1 coordinate 263,270, forward strand.
ACTAATATACACAACAATTAAAAATACACGAGTCATGTATGGCCTAATAAGTTCTTAAAATTATGGAAACACTTTTATCACCCAAAGCAGCAGGATCTGTGGAGTCTGGAACAAAGCATCAGGGAAATAAGCTTATTATCCATAAAGAGGGAAGCCTAATCTTAAAACATTTCGAACTAATAAAATATCAGGACACCGCCTGCTTTCGTTATAAAAATGAAATTATTAGACTGTGGGAATCACAACAGAGGATAAATCCTCTTTTTAACAAGTTTTGGGCCTGTAAGCAGTTCCAGGGAAAAGTAAAATGACACAAATGCCTACGTAATGTATCTACAAGTCTCAGCTACACGGTCTCTAAATTACCACTGAAAGCTATTATTCTACTCTGAACAAAAATGTAGCTACCTTTGTAGAACAGGAGTAGAAACAGCATCGTGGAAAACAAAAACAGGTAACTACTTATGAAAGACAATCAAGAAGATAGCATACATACATTCATACCTTATGGTACACAATTTTTCATTCTGGTTCTCTAAAGGTTGCAACATAATTGAGTATGATTTATCAATGCATCTCTGAAGTACCAAAAGAGTTTTACTTAATTTATGTTACAGCTTGCCAGATGCATGAAAATTCTCTATTAGCAACATGGTGCCAGTTCAAAATTTTGTGTCTTGATGCAAGACTGACAATAGAGCAACTATTATGTTAAAATTAGAAACCGTTCAATGCCACCGATCATGGAAAGCACTTAATCATATAGTTCTTCTAAGCATAAGAACAGCCTCATTGCACTACAGGAGAAAGTTATAAAACATATTATTAAATGCAACTGAATTAGGTACAAATCACAAAGAAAAACATAATTTTGAAAAATCTCTAAAGCATACTGGAAACAAACAGGCTTGAGACTTGGAAGGCTGAATCTTTGTTGCCAGAGTTTCTCTTTCATGTATGAAAGAAGCAAGGATAAAGAAAGACCACAGCTGGCACATTTTCAGCACTGTGACTACTTACCACACAATGAGGTCATGCTTTTTAAAGTCACTTCCAAAATTATTACATAGAGGTTTAGCATAAATCTTAACATAAGTTAACTTTTGCTGTTTTATAAATTAAACTTTGAACCTTCATGACAGTCTGAAAAAGAGCCATGTATGAATGACAAATTCAATCTAGTTTCAGAGAATACTCCTATAGCTCTGCACCTCCACGTAGTACATCCACAAGAGACTGACAGTAGCCTCAATACCTAGTAAAACACAAACAAAAACCCCCAGTAATTAGCCTCATCAGCTGGGCTTGGGATGAACAGTAACTATGGGAAGAGAGTCCACCATGTAGGAAAACCAACCCTAGTGATGAAATCAGAAATCAAAAAGAACTTTTGAACTCTTAAGAAAAAGCAACAATATTCCTTTCTACAAAAGGGGACCAAAGATAGATGCAGGAAGTTAAAAAAGGATATTGTTCTCTCTCTCCTTTGTGCTGTGTGCAGCAAAGAGAAGTCAGCGTAGGAAGATTTCCAAGGCTGGTTGTATGCCCTTGAATTATCAGAGATTCCTGTGAATGCCACCATGAAGAACCAAACTCCCAAACTGGAAGACTGCACTGCAGTGACTGCAGAAGGCTGTGGGAGAAAGCTATACAGGAAAGAGACCCTGCATTAATCCCAGGACTAAAGGTGTTTGAACTGTGAGGCCCCATTTCTACGGAGAGCACCAAGGGAGACATTTTGTAGCCAGGAAGCACGTTGGACAGACACCCAAAAAGGGCTGGCTCACACAGATGCAGGAGGTTTGAAGGACAGTCCTGCCTTTTCATACCTGAACACAACAGTTTCATAAATAACCACGAAGAAGGATAGGGCTCACAAAGTCATGAAAACTCAACAATCACATTAAGGACAGGCTCTCTACAGCTCAGAAATTTTAACTTAAATTTTTAAAGAGAAAACCCCACCTGCATCCTTTCGTCCATGAAGACAATAAAAATAGAAAATGCAAAATAATGAGTCTGCTTGCTTATTACTCTGGTGGGAAATACTGCTTTGATCTGCTTTATTCCTTTATACCCATACATTATGCTTCTCCTAAAATAACTGCATGCAGAAAAAAAATACTTTAAACAAGTAACTTGCTTTATTTTGGAAAATCTGGAACAAGGCTTTGTCTGTCTACTCACAAGATGCAGCCACTGCCCTCAAGTCTGGTCTAGTGCCCCAGAGCAGAACAGCACCCAGTGAGACCTTCACTGGAAAGGCCTCCAGCTTCACTGCAGAGATGGTGAACATTGTGACCCTGCCTCAGCAACCAACATTTAAATGTCTGAATAAACCCCGATTTAACCCCAGATCTTTCCTAGATCGCAACTAAGAGTGCTTAGCATCTGGCTGGAGTGAGCCCTAAGGACATAAGCAAGGAGAAATTAGCAATTTCAATTTAAATGCTAATACTTATTCTTCCCAGTGAAAACTGAAGTATAACAAGTGATCGCTGGTCACACAGAAACAGCCTTGATTGTTATTTAATGATCACAACGAATAGTTAGAAACCATGAAATGAAGCTAATAAATCTTCTGGTGAACCTGAAATTTTCAGCAAACAAAAGTACTCAAAGTTTCCAAAAACAGTTCAGCCTGATTTTCTTTATCTTAAACTAAACTTTCCATGTTCTTCAGTCACAGATCCAGACACCAGCATCACACAATTAAATTTAAAAACTGAAACTCCCAGCCACTTGAACAAATTTAAGATTTCTTTTAGTGCTACCTAAACAATCTGAAATACTTCATATTCTAAGAAATTTAAGTTCATACATGAGCACTATTCACCACAGGATCTGTTCGCCTTCCAGAGATAAATTAAGAAATAAGATAAACACTATGGAAGTAGTTTTTCTGCTTTCCCCAGCCCCCTGGGAGAATATAAATACAGTTTGGTTTGTTTGGGTTTTAGCATATCTAAGCTATGCTCTGTTTTAAGTGAAGGGATGTTGAGGATTAATTTTGTGTAACAATTAAATGATTAAACAATTTAATTATTTCTTTAAAAATAGGCCACAGGATTGTTTTTTGTTTTCTTGTGGGTTTTTTTCCCCTCTGGAAAAGCGAAAGATGAGACAAACACAAGCTCATAACATTCCAGACCCTGGAACTTCTGAATCTTAGTAGTCAATACTTACATTATTTGTGATAGCATGAATTGGTCACTACTGAAACGGTTACTTGGTTTAGTAGAAACTTATTAGTCTATTCAGAAACTTGTAACAGTAAAACACCCATTCCCTAAGAAGCATCCAAGCCTCTTCATGTACCAATGGAGAACACCACTTCTGACATTAACTCTGACTACATAAAAATGATACCACCATAACCTAACACGAGAACTGCCTCATTTTTGTTGAGAATATAAATATACATGTGTATGCGTGAGACTCAAAATGCTCCCTACACACCACCCCCAGTATAAAACACCACAAATATCCTCCAGAATTTAAAAGCATGTATAAATTACAACAGAGGCAGTGCAGTTCTATTTCAATCTTACATACAGTGTACTCTTTACTAAGTAGAGATATATACACCAAGACTCCACAGTCAGACTCCAAATGGTGCTATAGTCAACTGTAGAGGGGCATCTGGAATAGTTCTAGAAAAAATACTGAGTCTCTTACAGGCTCAAACTATTCTGTGCAACCTGCCAAATAAAGCAGAGATTACGGGTATTTGGTTTAGGTTACCTCCCGCCCCTTGCCCTCTCTCCTCAATTTACTGCCCCTTTAACAGAACAAGTTGGGTGTTTAGACACTGGGCTTGTGTCAAGGCATGGAAGATGAACCACATCAGACGTGCGGCACTTGACCCGTCAGCACAGTTGAAGCAGCAGTGTAAGTTACATGATACTAAGTATGAGCTTCTTATATCTCCTCATTCATTTCTGGAAAGTTTTGTACAGCACAACAAAAACTAAACTATGGTCATGTGAAATCTCAACTGCATCTAAGCCTGCTGAATCAATAAGTCAGGCCATTTCCATTACATATTTCTACAGTTATAAAAATCACCTACGCCCTGAAATTAATTTTGAAAGACTTCAAGGTAGGTGGTCTAAGCTCCGAAGCACATGAAAGCAGAACAAGCTGCATCCAAGAAATATGACTCTCTTCAGTATACTAATTGTAGAAAGAGCTGGTAGAAATTCTGATAGCTGCTAGGAAACCGAACATTACCTAACGATTATGATTTAAAGACTAGTTTCCATTGTAATTCTGCCAGCCTCGAATCCCTCAGGCTGAAATTCTTCTTGCTTATCTCAATCTAATTTTTAAAATTAAAAGAAAATTAAAATAAGAGAATCACACCATATCTAAAAGACAAAGAGTGTATGTGCTGTCCACAAAACTAATATATATATAACGCTTTGTGTATTTCAACAAAACATAGAACCTCTTCTGACTTCTTTGGGAATAAATTTTAGCATCTAGATTATTTCATAATAGAGACTTGAAGAACAGCATCCAAAGTTAGAAGAAATGTACAGTATGGCCAATTGGAAAAATCCAGATCCAAGCCCATCTGTCTAAAGTGTAAGTTGCTGAATACTGCAGCTTAACTTAGACAGGTTAGGGGAAAAGTGAGAAGACACCTAAGCAAATGAGGGACAGGAGTAAAGGAGAATGCTGGGCAAAGTGATGCTACAGGGCTCTATTTATAATAAACACATTCCCCTCCAATACCTGGTTCACCTCCCATGCACACTAAACTCAACTTTTGCATGTGAGTGCATCCTGCTGTGATCACCCTACATTTCCCCTCTCACAGGATCCCTGACACACTCTGCAAAACGATGGCAAATATTCAGTATATGAATAAGGATGGCACAACAAACTAGATCTTAACTGTAGGACACCTGCTTTATTTACTGCCTAAATGTGAAAGCACATAAAACTGTTGGAAGCATCAAACACAGCAGCAGAGTCCCTTGCACATTCCTGTTCAATTTATGATTGAGCATCCTAGGGTAAAATGGGGTGTCTGAGACAAACACACACACTGTGCTCCAAACCCTGCCACAAGAATGGAAGCATCAGCAAAAGGGCAAGACAAAACCTGGGGCATAGAAGTTTCAAAGAGCTGAAAATAAACCCACAGAGGACTGTCACAACCTGAAGCATAAATTGTCGGATCTAAGGAAGAATTTTCAAACATACTATTAAAAATTTATTTCCTACTAATGAGAGCAATCACAACCTTAAATCCTAGGCTAATGAAGCCACAGGGACTCGAGAACCATCCAGTTTCTCAAATAAGTAGAAGTTACACAAGCAATAGGAGAAGACATTTTGAAATACATTTGTACAAAAATTCTTTGACATCTAATGCTTCATACAGAAACCATGGAAGAAAAAAGCAATTTTATTTCTCCTTTCTAAACATTGCCCTAAAAACCTATGATCATTTATGTTAACAAAACGTAACTCAGAAACCCAAGTCCCTTTACATTTCAGGAGCATTAACTACTTTTTAAAGCCTTATCCTTGAACTTAGAACACATCTAACATGCATGCAGTAAAAGTAAAGGGGATAAAAAAAAGCTTCTGACCCAGCCACATGCCCTGCAACATAGAAAACTCAGAATGCACACCATGCCTGGCAGTCGGCAAGGCAGGAGCACTTCTCCACTGGTGAGAACAAGCCCACTCTCACCAGAACAAAACTGGTGCAGTAGCTCTCTATAGAAAGTGTGTCAAAACACAGCCACAGTGCTCAGCAGCAACACGACCAAACCAAGAACTTTAAGGACTTACTTTTTCACTTTGAAAGAACAGGAAGAAACCTTCCCCTGGGCTGACACATCCCTACCAATCAGAACAATTTACAGATTTACTTTTAGCAATAATATTAAATCAGGTACACACACACACAGCAAATCTTCCTTAAATGCATACTTTCAGGTTTGACAAAGCTTCTTACTAGAAGACCTCAGCTGAGTAAGGGCTTGCAAGTAGGACATCAGAACCATACTTCTTACTGAGATTGTTCCAGTATGACCTTTCAAGCCACATGTACCTGGCTAGGTTAGTTATTTGAAAATAAATAAATCCTTTTGAATAAACTAATTCTAAAGTTTGCATTCTCCTTCAAACTCCAAAAAAGCTCCTGTAGAAATTCGGTATGGAAAAATAAAAAGTGACTGGCATAAAAGAAGGAGGTTGGAAAGCTGTAACAATCTGACACATAACACAATGTCTACACAGTATTAAAATTCTTTTGAAATCTGTGCACTTATTTAATGCTCTCAAAGGAGTTATTTTCATAGCTCAAGAAAAGACAACTATAATTCATACCAGAAACTGTTTGGGAATAGGTAGGTGAGGGGAAGCAAAGAAGAACAGGTTGTAGAGTCAGAAAGCAGACCAGATAGAGAAGCTGAAGAGATCATGGATTCTGGGTGAAGAATTTAAGAGACAACCAGGATTAGGAGCTGGGGGGTGTGGGGAAGAAAAAGACAAAAAAAAATAATAAACCAACCAACAAATATAAAACCCAAACAAATAAAAAACCCTACAGGCCTAGTAAGAGGCAGAGTAAAAGATGGAGATCTCAAGTAAGGGGTGAACACATGCACACATGTCAATGTGTTGGCAGGAGGTGGGGACCAAGATAAGAAGCTTAAGAAGGACAAGCATGGGTCCTGGAACTGGGACCAGAAGTTAGATAGCATCGGACAGAGTAGACAAGACTACTGCAAGAAGTGGCTGCATGAGCCTGTAACATCAAGTTTAGAAAGAATGGGGGAAACAGCCTAATATTTCTATGACACACTACCTTTTATGACAGTGCTGCCTTGCCTGGGACACAGCAAAATAACATATGGGTCACTTCAAACCTAAGTGCTTTATAGCAGGATGCAGTAAATCTTTACTCAGTTGCTAACAGAGATGAACGAGAACAGCAAAAAGCCACCGTTCTTCAGCATGTTAGAATGACACTCCAGACCATGTGAAGATACTGGTCAGAATCAAGAAGAAAATCCTGTTTCAAAAGGAAATACTTAGCGACCTTAGCCACATACACAACCTTTTTGTCCCCTGATTTGCACCATTCTTTCCTGCTTTCAACGTTTGCAGCAAATGAAGCAGGAGCCATGTGGACAACACTGTACTTCACTGTGCAGTCTTCATCCCTTCCCCGCATGCAGCCATCCCTCCTGCTGAATGAGGTAGTGGGGAACAGTAAGCAGCCTTGTAAGGAGAGCCTGTGTCCTAATGCATGCATAAAGAGATACAATTAAGGTTATCTGTCTCCCCCACTTCCTGGTCAGTATATTTTCTATATGCAACATTAATATTCTTTCAGATTCATCTGTTAAACCTGGAAAAAACAGTCACACATTCACAGACTCCACAGATTTCACAGTTGAGTGGCTCATTGCTTTCAAAATTTAAACATGGCTTCATTTTCAGAAGAAAACAGTCCAAGTATGAAAGACTGACTGCTCTTGAAGTTACGGTAAAGAGAGAAAAGCAATGGGAGCTTTTGTTTGCAGGAATTACCCAGCTAGCTAAAATTATTTTTTTCAATAAAGTTCCGTGCTTGCTTACAGAGTAGATTACAGATCAGAATCAAAGATAATCCACAAAAATGACATCAAAATAGTTACACCTGCAGCATGGCTATCCTATTTGCAAACAGAAGCAAACAAATGAGAGGTTACACCATGTAACATTCTCCATCCACTCATTTCTTATCATTGCACCCTGGCTTGCTGCTGCATGCGGCATACAGTATGAAAAGGATGTTTTGGTACAATATTCCAGAAGAGTTATCCATGGACAATGGAAAAATGTAGTAGAGAACAAAGTAGTATTTTGTCTCAGAACCTGCAGAAGTTGCTACTAATAATCAGAAATTTACAACAGATTATGCAAAAAACCAACCAAATCCTAAGTTTAACATCGAACAAAATTATCTAACCAACATTTACAGAAGAAAAAAAAATACAGTAAAGTATAAGATTGGTCAGTGCTCAAGGCAAAGAAACAAAAAGAAGATGAGTGCTCTGATGCACTGTGGAAATAGAAATGCTTCTTACACATTTCTACAATTACCTTTCCTAGGGCATGGAAAATACATTTTGGGCTCTTTACTTACAAGACTTAGAGATCAAATTTGTTATTCTGTCCATTTGAATAACAACAAATCTCAGGAGGAGAAGTTTCTTCTGAGTTTGATGTTGTTAAATTTCAGTGTGTCGTATAAGCTAAATAAATTTCTGCACATCAGGTTTCTGAAAGCTTTTAAAGCATCCAAAACTCTATATAATAGCAGAGCTGAGAAGCTGAGAACTGAAAGACTGCAGTTAAGTGCTTCATGAAAGCTTTGAAAGGATAATTCCTTCCTTTGACAGGTTACAAGTTTGACTCTGGTCAAAGAGCTCTTACTAAATATTCCTAACTGGGTATTATGGTAAAGAGGAAAGCCGAAAGAGTGAAAAACCTGGCAAAAGGGATGGTGTAAATCAAAACCATGCTTTTCATAAAAGCGCCAATCCTGAAACCCCCAGTGCCCCTTCTTATCTGATCACCTACGCAACAGACAGACTTCCTCCTTGTTTGTATCCTCTATTTAGGCAATGAGTTAAGTCGTCTGATCTAGCCAGCCAGCTACATTCCAAAGAAGTCATTTCAAGACACACAAGTAAGTTTAAACAAAAGATGAGGATGATAGTGCTCGTCTCTAAAACAGTGAGCCGGGAGAAGAGAGAAGAAGTTCTCATTATCCTAAAACTAAGCCCTATAAAACAAGAGCATCCAGAGTTGAAGTTACACTATGAAGAAATCCAAGCACATTAAGGCACGGAAATGGAAAACGTAAGCAGAACATACACACTGGCTCTCTTAAATCCTCTCACAATTCCTTCAGTAAGAGATTAAAGAAATCATGTAGTCATAGAATCAGAATCAAAGTACTTTCAAGGATCAGACACCTAAGAGCAAGAGTAACTTGTTTCCTTTATGATAAAATACACTGGGACTTGTGTTAAAGAATCTGCCACATTGAAGGAAACATTTAAATTATTCAGTCACCAAAGAGAAATGAAGAAATTAGGAAGACCTAAGACAAACTAAGGGGATGTGCAATAAAATTGGTAGACCAAAGAAGTACTGCCAAATTAAAACAGTAAACACTGCATACATAATACAAGTCATCTGGAATTATACTGGAATCTAAGCCACAAACTTAAGGATTCAGAATTCCTTTAGAGGCTCTCATAAAACATCTTTCCAAAGACTCAATTAGCAGTGCCCCAGCATTCCTGAAAGAAATGCTAGTATTCCTCATAATTCTCCAGAAAGTAAATGTAAAATATCACCATGGACTCCAAACATAAAAGCATCACATGACACCCATACCAATGAACTAGAGCAGATGGTTTGTCTCCTCCTGAGGCAGCCTTGGTAAAAATGAGGAGAGTAGACCCACCTGAATACTAAACAAGTAACAACCACAAAAACATACATCTAAAGCACAAACAAGTGCTGGAAAAGGCCTTTCAGACCTCCTGCCTTAAGACATATGCCAACAGCCTATATGAAATAAGGTGAAGTAAGTCTGAAGGGCAAGGATATTCCTCACTTGTCGAGTTTCTTGTGCTTTTCTCAAAGGCAGCAGACCCCCGTGTCACCATCAGAAAGGATGATGACTCAAACAAAAGGATAGCCAAAACCATCCTAGCAGCACCTGCCCTCCTCACCATTAAATCGCTGCTCCTTTTGCGCTAACATTTATTCTAATGTTTATTAAAAACCGAATCTACACCTTGTCCACATGATCTGTTTTCAGAGCACATTATATGAGATTTAGACCAATAAAAGGAAGGGGGGAGGAGGCTGGCATGTGCCAAAAGGAAGTGCTGGTGTCTATCCAGAATCCCTTCAAAAATCCTAAGAGTACCTGAGAGGAAACACCACCAACCCAGGGGGAAAGAGCTTGGGATTTGAGATGATCACGCTCTAAAGCTGCCACAGTAAAAATAAAACTAACCTAACCTAAAATAGTTTCTTCTCTTCCTGCTAATTTTAAAATGGATGTGTTGTACCTAGGATCCATTTTCTATTCTCTAAAGTTCAAAACACTTTTTACACTGAAACTGCAGGCAAATTATGCCTAGATGGCAGTTCACTTCAAAAAACTTGTGCAAATATATTTCAATAAACAGACGATGCTCCCCACTTAAATTAAAAAGTTGACATGACAAATTGATGAAAATGTGAATCCTCATTAGCACTTCCGGTAACCTTAGCCCAGCTGTACTTTCACTCATCAAGCTGTCCTTCACATCCAAAAAACATTGAGAAATGCTCAATAGGACCTAAGCCCTTTGTTTGTAAAAGACATTATTTTCATGGTAAGTAGGAAGATCTGAGTCTTGTTTAACTTTGAAAACTGATTCTATTAACAAACAATATTTTGTACCTAAGAAATCTTCCTTTAATCTGGAGACACAGCAGTTTCCAAACTTTTTTCATTTTGACCTGTTTCAAGGGAGTAATCCTTGAAACCAACCAAAACCAACCTCGCACAACAGTGGCATGGGGCAGGCAAGAACACAAAGTGCCTTCAGCTCCTGCTAACAGCTTTGGAAACCACTCAAGTACAAAGAACAGCCATTCACATAGAGAAAGCATTTCCAAATAGCACATAATATGGGAAAGAGACAAAAAAGCATCACTGTGTGAAAAAATTTAAATAAAAATAACTCATTCACATAAATCAGGAACAATATTGTTGGCTCTTCATATATTGTATGGGAAAGATATAAAAGGATATTATTACCTGTTTCAAGAGGCAATAAGCAGGGTAAGAGAATAATGAAGACTAATATGACTTGTAGTGCAGAAAGTCCCAAAGGCCCTGTTCTGAAGGGGAGTCCCACAGTGCTACGTACAGCAAAAAAAATGAGTCCTCATCTCAGAAACCACACACCCCAAAGGCAATTAAACTGAAATAAAATTAACTAGGATATTAATCTGATGTAACAGCTCTGGGTTTTAGATGCAATATGTTTTTGGAGTCTGTACTACCACTTCAGCCTAAAGAAAGAGGATTACAATCCTTTTCTGACAAACTGACTCAAAAACAGTATGGGATGCTAAAGAAGAAGAAACAAAAAACATTGACCCTCTCAATCATGAAGTCCTTGGCTCATACCAATGCTGTTTATCCTGCAGAAGGTGAAAAAAAGACGGCTTTCCTGATTAAGAGTAAAAAGCAGATTCCTCAATTATATAATCTTTTAATTTTTTTAAAAAAGCTGGAATTGCATGTTTGATTTCTATAAAATTCACTTTAATCTGCAAAGAAATTTTCATAGTACACTTCCATCAAAATATTAGCCTTTCATTTGCATTGTGTATCCTTTATAAAACACACATTTTAAGAGAATGTTGCAAGAAAATGGCTGGAAGTCATCCCAGAAACTACTGCATTATATATCTGTTCTGTAATTCAGGAGAAGATACTATACATTATTGTAGACGGGGAAACAGAAAAAAACAAAATCATGGCAGATTCTGCATTGGCTGCCAGAACACTAGAAATGCTTTTTACACAGCAGAAATGTCCCTTTTAAAACATATACAAAATTCTTTGTCAAATTGAAAAGATTGAACAGATAACTTGTTGGTAGTCGATTAATGTCTGCTAAGCTGGAGGTCAGAGAGGGACTATAACCACAGTTCATTCACAAAGTGATTAACCTCAATGCATGAACTTATGCAAATACTTGGTCAAAAAAGTAGTAAGAGGAACCTTGTTCTCCAAGAATCAATACAGCTGCAATGTGGAAAAGTGTATTATGATCACAGACACCAGTAGAAAAAGGAACCCAAAATAACATCATGTGAACAGCCTTGAAATACATGCATGCCATTTAAAGATGCAAATACAGTAACAATTACAGATGATTGTTTGATTTTGATTGAGTTAACAATTATCTTTCAGAATAATTCCACTTTCAGAAGCTTTAAATAAAAGTTTTTCTAAAATCCCACCATTCAGGATTAAAATACTGAAAATTAAGTTAATACATCCTACTTAGCCTTAAACCAGTAATACCTTTAAGTCCTGATGCACTTAATTGCAAAGCATTGCTGTAGCTAAAGATTATCCCAAGCCAGATAGATACTAAGAAATCCCTTAAGCTCCCTTCTTCCAAAAGGATGAAGACAGACCTGAAGGTAACAACATATGGAAAATGCATGGGAAAGTAGCAGCTGAACAGAGATACTAGAAAGCAGGGCAGCATGCAGAAAAATTAAGCTCTTAATAGAAAGTTTCCATTTAAATGGCATTCAGTGTCAGCTTTTTCATTTACTGTGAATCATACACCAGCTAACGCCTGAATCAAAACCCTATTTACACAGCTTGGAGCTCAGGTGCACAGCACAGAGAGCCTCGTGTAGCCAAGAGCCACCTTGAGGACAAAGCGGATAAAACCAAATGCTGATTTTCTTGCCAGGAAGAATAAACACATACAAAGGTTACCTCTTTTTATGAGCAAGAAAACACCTAAAGAGCAGCAGAAGTGGCTCTGTGCATGTGTGTTTATATACAAAACCTGCTAACATCCACTGGTTGCAGACACTTGCAATCACTTGGTCATTTGCAAGGCATTAGGGCAAGGCCAGGGACAGACACAGGGCCCTGGCTGCACTCAACAAGACATTCTCAGAGAGCTGCTTCCAATCCCTCTCCACTTGTCTGCTATGACACCTTGCCCTCTCTGTTGCCTGAAGCACAAAGTGGTGATCTAGGGCCCAGAGAACTCAGTGAAGCAGTCGTGAAGTCACCATCACACACCTTTTTAAGTCTTCTACTGTCCTCTGAAGTTGATCTTTGAGCACAGCCTGAAGAGCAGCTGGGAGCCTGGAACCCCCAGACTGTACATATACCAAGCACCTCACAACTAAATGCCAAATATCCATTAATACCTTTGAGGTACCTTAACTCCCCATGCCCTTTCCATCCCCTGCATCTGTACAGCTGTACCCATTAAGAGTCAAACGTTAGATTAACCTGCTTAGCACAGCTAACATTTGTGTTAACACTGTAGGAATGTGTTTAAATTTGACACTGAGTAATTAAACTAAATCATATGTTTTTAAAGTGCATTGTTCCAAAGGCACTCAAATCACTGCAGAGCTGTAGATAATTACGTATAGCAGTCAGTGCACTGGAAAAAGATGATGAGGAAACGTTCCTGACAAAGTGAAGGGAGCTGGTGTGCTCTGAGCATAATCTTAAGAAAGAATATGGGTGTTGCATAGCATATAACCTATAAATTAAGCTGTCAGTAAAAAGAGAGCGAATAGGGAAAATAAGGGCAAAAGAAGAAAAATAGCTATTTCTTCAAATGAAGCTCAGCTGCTGAATCCCTTTCGATAAATTTAATTGCATATATTTTAGAATCCAAGAATACTTTGTTCTAAACATTATTTCCTAGATGTCAAAATCAGCACAGAGGACCATGTATTTCTTGATACAGATTTGACAAGCTATTATATTATACTTTTAATGCTTACTGTTGGGCTGCAACAGTTAATTTATTAAAAAACCCCCAAAGCTGCATAAAAACAAAGTTGTATCTGCAGAGTATTTTCATGAAACATATTGTTTGGCAGCTGATCGCCCTTAAAAATGAAAAATTGGTGGGTGAGAAAGAGTTCTACCTAGAATGACTAATGATGAAGAGGAAGGAAAGGGTAAGCATGTGAATCTGCAGCAAAACATAACGTAACTATTGATCTCTGCAATCGGTAGCAGGTTGTATTTCAGATCACAGGTACTTTTATAGTTATACAAACGTCCTTGCTTGCTCAACAGTGAAGGTCTTAAAACAATTGACCTGACTTCTTTTTCCTTCTTTTTTTGCAGGGGTTGGGGGCTCCTATTCAATCTGTACATTGAGTAGCAATTAAAAAGAAAAAATACAGAAACACAGTGGATAATGAATGATGTTATAACAGAAAATTACAGCATTAGCATAGGTAGAACAAGCAAATCTATAGCAGTACTGCAGAATAACCACAGTTACATTAATATGAAATCTGGCAAAAGACAGTTTTAAAATGCTCTTACACAACAGAAAACCTAAAAAGGCAGAAGGCTCTTATGATGCTGGACTTATACACCCAAAATGAACTACAGGTAACGCTGCTGAGAGATGTCTGCATCTTACCTGTGAGTACGGCTTTTGCTGAAGGGTCTGCCAGATCCAGTGCAGATTTCCCATCGGTGTTCCGAATGTTTGGATCAGCTCCGTGCTGCAGCAGCACTGTGCAGGGAAAGCAGAAACAGTACCTTACCTCAGGGATACACAGATTATTTACTGTTAAGTGTCTCCTTGGCATGATGTAGGCATAAACACACATTGCACAATTTTATTTTTCCTGCTGGGTTTTTCTTTTTTCCCCACTCGCCTCTTTTTTTTTTCCCCCCTTTTTTCCTTAAGCACTGCAGCAAAGGATCTTCTCTGGAGTCAGGCTAAGTTGGCAAGTTAAGATATAGTAAGATCACATGACTTCACATGAAAAGCATCAACCCTGAATCTCTTGCAATACTCGGTCTTGGGTTCCTCCTGACAGCTAGCTGGGAAGCCGTGCGTTCAACTGACTCACGCTGGGAAATCTGCGAACTGTGGAACCTGCTCCTGCCTTTACTACCACTCCTGTTCCTTTTCCTGCTGAATATCCCAAGACACTCTGCCTCTGTAAATCAGCAGTAATACTCCAGCCTTTCAGTGGCTTGTCACTTGCATACAAAATCTTACCCACAGCCCACCAGCTCACCTTCAAGAAGTATAACGAACAGGGTAAGATGTACAAGCTGGTACCCTGCTGTTTGGATGTTCAGAGGCTACTGTCCTCACTTGTATGCCTTTTTCCTACTAAGCCTAATAATACATAAACATTCAAGTACATAAAAATAATGAGAATGCAATATGCAACTATATGGCTAGGAAGGCACTAATACAGTGAATTACCATCTAGAAAAGTTTATTAAAATAGGAAAACACTATTCACCTGTAAACTCTTTTGAGTTTATATAACGCAATTCAGATCACCCCCTCTCAAGATCAAGGCATTTTCTACAGAATTGGAAAACAAAGTCCACAGCAACCTTAGAAGTCTAACAAAAAAAGGCCTCAGTTCTCCATTTCTCCAAATGCAGCACAAAATAAGCACAACGTATTACGAATTCAGAGCAACAGTTGCACACTTTGCACAAATGTGAGTAACAGGACAGTGTACAGAGGTGCAGAGACTCAATGTCAAGGAAACAAAAAAAAAATAATCAAAAGCAGCAGACATTTATGATTGCTCCTGTGACCATGACTGCTGAGATACAGTTGGGCTGAAGGAGTCAGGACAAAGAAATACTTGCAAACACTTTTTGTAACTAAGGTTGCAAAACCACTTCACAGACAGGATTCTCCAAGGAAAAAAACCTAACCCAATCCAGAACAACAGAAATTACCAATATTATATTACATATACCACTTTAATCAGCAAAAGGCTTTTCAAAAAAATCAACTTTTTTCTAAATTAAAATTCTAACTGGTAGTATAATTTTTATTAAAATATCTTTTCTTATACAACTCTTACTTAAAATGCTTTTAACATTGCCAAATTTCACATATTTCAGCTTACAGGATGTTATGCTACATGCTTGCCCTAAGCTGAATTTTTGCAGAGATTTGGTGCTTAAATGAAGTAAATTGACTTATTTTATGCTTTGCCAAGAAGGTGCAATCGTCCCCTGTTTTTGAAAGAATATTCAAGTAGGCAGATTGGGCTTTACCTAGGAGGTTTTTGTTTGGTGGTAGTTTTTTTTCCGATGTCAAAACAAAGACACCAAAATGGAAAAAAAACCCCACAGCTAGCCCATCCTCACAGAAGCTCACTAAGATCTGTCACCGACCTTTCTGAAGATGCCATCTGTGCCATACATGCTACCACCCCCTTAGAGATCTTACTCACAGACTCCGAGCCAGCCTCACAAGCCAGCCGAGCACACACCAGCAGGAGGTGGGGAACAGGACTTCTTGCAGATTTTTTTAAAACACAATAGGCAGTACAGAAAGTCAGTACGGAGAGACACACTGAGCATTTCCCATCTCTGTTCTCTTGGACCATTTTAGTGAATCTATATCCTAGAGAAGAGGGAAGCCATTTGTCCCAAAATACATCAGGCTAAGAGCAAGACTCTAAAAGAGGGAACCAGCAATTAAGTGTCTACCAAGAGAAAGCAGGCAACGATGAAACAGCACAGACTGGATGAGAAGACAGTGAAGGACTCCCATGGCAAAAAGCCTGAGGCAAAGAGCTAGGGGAGAGAACTAAACAAGATGCATCCAGGAAGAGATATAGCTCAGATAAAAAGTTCAGGAAGAAAGACCGGGAGAGAGGAATAACTGGGATTTGACCAGGATTTGGAGGTTTGGACTAGCATGTGAAGCCAAGCTGAGGCAGGTTAGTGTGCAAGCAAGGTGACTTTGATAGATGAGAGATAACAGGTATAGGGATGTGAAAGGGATCTGCAACTGCTTGAGCCTGATGCTAAAACAGAAGAACTGATTTTTCAAGTCTTTTAATTCTTCAGTCCTGTGCAAGCCAATCAAGCACGCTGTCCCACTACTTCTGCTGGCACACATGGAATATTACAACTCAGTACTCCTTTCAGCTCCTCTCCTGGCTAAAAAGATGAAGGATTATGCAGTGTATCTAACCTGTTCAGTCATGCTAATGAACCATGAAAGGCTTTGGCATGGCTTACAACATACAATTTCTGTGTCAGGTTTTTAGTTTTTTAAAAACCTAGGGAAATACATTAAAAATTGACTAATGGTGCTCAAGCTAGTTGTGTGTAAAAACCCTGAATTAGTGACTGCCTGTGGAACATGCACTTGAAGCAGCCAAACTAGGTTCAGAAATAGAACCTATTAGAAATAAATTGCTGTAACCATGAGACTTATCCTTCTTGTCTCTGCAATCACTCATCCCACTCGTCATAACCCTTCCAGCCTCTCCAACAGCCAAGGGTATGGTCCTGCCAACAGCTCCCTCATCCAGTCCTAGAGACAGAGCTACCCTGTGAAATTAAGCCAGTAGCATATGGGGAGAAGAAACCCACTGTATAAAGAAAGATTGCATTAGAATGCAGGTGAATAAAGGAATTAAATTCAGCTCACAAAAGCAATCTTACTCTTACATTTCCTCTATTGACTATTTGATTCTATCTTCCCCATACTTTCTAGTACATAATCTCACAAAAAGAGCAGCAGAGAGGAAGCAGTCTCGGAGGTTCTCAGAGCATGTGGAAGATAACTCCCTAACACAACTGGTAAATTAGCTCACCAGAGGAGGTGCCCCGTTAGACTTGTTCTGTGTGAATAGAGAAAGATCAGTGGATGATGTGGTGGTTGGTGGACGTCTTGGGCACAGTGACCATGAAATGATAGAGTTTTCAATACAGAGTGAAGTTAGGAGGGGCACCAGCAGAACTACCACCCTGGATTTCCAGCAGGCAGACTTTGCCCTGTTTAGGAGCTTGATTGATAGAGTACCTTGGGAGTCAGTCCTGAAGGGCAAAGAGGTCCGGGAAGAATGGATGTGTTTTAAGACGGAATTCTTAAATATTCAGGAACAGGTAGTCCCCGTGTTGAAAGACAAGTCGTCAGGGAAAGAGACCAGCTTGGGTAAACAGAGAACTTAGGCTGGCTCTTGGGAGGGGAGGGGAGTGTATCACCTCTGGAAGGAGGGTCAGGCCTCTTGGGAGGACTACAAAAGCATAGCAAGGCTATGTAGGGAGAAAATTAGAAAGGCCAAAGCCCAGCTTGAAATTGATTTGGCCACTGCAGCCAAAGACAACAAAAAAAGTTTCTATAAATACACTGGCAGTAAGAGAAGAGTTAAAAGAGAGCCTCCATCATTTATTAAATGCAGATGGTAACAGTGTCAGAGGATGAGGAAAAGGCAGAGGTACTAAATACCTTCTCTGCCTCAGTCTTTAATACCAAGGCCGGTTGTCCTCAGGATACCCAGCTCCCAGAGCTGGAAATTAGGGATGGGGGGCAGAGTGCAGCCCCCACAACTCAGGAGGAATTGGTCACTAATAATTTACCAACAAGTCACCCACAAGTCTATGGCCCCCGATGGGATTCACTCTGGTTTATTTAGCCTGGAGAAAAGGAGGCTCAGCGGAAACTTCATTGCTGTCTACAACTACCTGAAAGGAGGTTGTAGTGAGGTGGGGGTTGGTGTCTTCTACCAAGTCTACAGTGAGAGGATGAGGGGGAAAGGTCTTGAGCTACAACGGGAGATTCAGATGGGATATTAGAAAAAATTTTTCACCACTAGGATGATGAGACATTGGAACAAGTTGCCTAGGGAGGTGGTGGAGTCACCACCGCTGGAGGTATTCAAGAATGGATGAGGCACTGAGTGATACAGTTTGGTGGTTTAGGGGTTATTATGGTGGTGCTGGGTAGACGGTTGGACTGGAGGATCTTGAAGGTCTCTTTCAGCCGTAACAATTCTGTGATATCCAAGTGAGCAACATTGTCATCAATACGAATTAACAAAAGAAATCCAGCATTTGATGTTTAGCCTGCTATCAATGTAAAGCAGCTGTACTTTTATACCTGGCAAACCACAGGAAGCTTCTAATTGAATGTTCTCCTGCTTGTTCAAACCTTTAACACTTTAGCCCCATACAAAGTCTCTCCTAACCACAGGGCATTAGAGATCTAGACACAGTGTCTCTCTCTAAATTTCCTTTTCAATGCACCAGGGATGTGTAAAAACGTCAAGATAAAACTCCTGTTTGAGAAAAACACTCCATTTACAATGAAACACAACAGTACAAGCCATTCTAGCTAACTAATTTTGGATTTCAAACGCTGCACACCGATTTTAGAGGATGGTTTCTGAGTAGCCCTAGAAGGAAATGTGGCAATAGTTTCTATCAAGAAACTGCTGTTAACAGACAAGCATGAGGATGGTGTGCACACAGATTCACTCCTGGAACCCTGTTAATTAGCATATTTTAATATGCTCTGAACAGTGGGGACATTAGAGTGTATTATTTTACATTGGAGTGTATTACTTTTCTATACTACAGGCAGAGCCCTTAATAATCTAGCAGTACCATTACCTGGCTATCCTTGCCTTTCCTACAGACCATACTGTACAACCAGTGTGAAGAAGTTAGCTTTTAATTGAATCTTCATATTGTATATGGATATCAAAGTCTTGTAAGCTTACCTATGAAACAGAAAAGGACTGTGCTTGGTATGGAGTTGTATTTTTACCCTCACCGAACTGATACAATACATAAGTTTCTGATCTTCACATACCATCTGAAATGCTTTATTTAATTACGCTGCTATTATACCAGATCAGTACCAGAGATAAGTAAAAAAAAATTTTAAAAGTTATGGTATGTACAGAGCATGAACTACAACCACTAATCCTTTCAGATTACTGCCAACTTGCTACAGCAGGATGAATCTCAAAATTAAACACTTGGCCCACAGCCCCCTGGCATGGGTATTTTGAACTATGTAGCTAACCAACACTACTTCATTTGGCTGTGAAATTATAAACCCACTAAGAACAGTTTTACTTTTGGCCATTTCAGCCTTCACATTTTCACCAGCAACGTGTGGTAAACTTTCCTGGCAGCTATACAGCAATAAGGGAAAAGTAATGGTTCATTAGAAGGGAATAAAAAAAAAAAAAGGAGTTTGTCTACATGAGAACAATCACCCGAGTACTCAGCCCTTCCTCCTTCATACCACCTCAGTTAAAGGTGCACTGAAGGAGAAGATTTTTGATTGAAAGACAGAAATACAATAATAATTTGGTTGTTCCAATATTAGGCACAAAGATCAGATATTTCTGTTGCAGTTTGTCTAGGCCCAACATCCACAAGCTTTGTGAGTGTACTTACATGAATGCTGATGGAAAGAGTTCACATTTGGTTTCAAATTGCATGCATGTAGTACAAAAAAGGGCACATCCAAACCTTTGACAGTTGCGTGAAAAACACAAAAACAACAGGCAGACCTTCCAGAAGTATCTGTATTTAAAGCTGCCTACTGCTTTTAATTCTATTTCCAGAGCCTTCAGTTCCTCACAGCTCTACCATTGCCCCTTCCCTCCCCACCATTCTTACATCACTGTGTCCCACTGCCCTATGCTTGTGGTCCCTTCCAGCTACTCCAGCATTAGCATATACCCTTTCTTCCCTCTTTGCAACTTCACCTTCCGGAGCTGACCTCCAAAGGTCCTTTCCAAATCATATTACTGTAGCTTTGTCTACTTACTCCTAAAGTATCAAGGTACAGAGAAAACAGCTTAAGAAAAAGCCCTCCTTTTGACTCACAACATATGCGCCATCTTCCATCTCTCTAAAGAAGACCTTCAGAGCTGGTCAGTTGCTCACTAACCTGAGGTTCCAGGAACACACACACACACACACCTTGAAACTAGTCCCACGCAGAACATGTTTACAAGTTATACTAGACAAGGAACAGAATGTGGTCCATTCCTTACCTCCATGTTCTGAAAACATCTAGACAACTGGAATGCAGCTATCAATTTTTTTCAGCCAATGCTAAATGCATCTTCTCCTCAAACTACTTCTACATGTACAAACCACCAAGGTTTTGAAGCTTTTCTTATGTTACAAGAACAACAATTTCTTGCCTAGAAATTACACTTCTGTGATTGAGATCTAATATTCTCATTTTGGCAAGTTATCAGATATTTAAGCCTTTTTGCAAGATGATATAACTGAAGTTGTAGCACTCTATTATTAGCTACATAAAGTTCAATATTGGAGATACAGCTAATAAAATTAAGCCCCACAACTGTATCACTGATTAACTTCCACGTCTGTGAGCAATCCCAGCCTTGACTACAGGAGTAAGAACAAGGCTATGTTCACCAGCCATCAGAATTACAAGCTGAAAATGCTGGAGGCAGTATCACTACAGAGGCTGCACACAGCTCTAATGTTTGAGTGTCACTACCTGACCTGATGAGATCCATGGCCTCAAACACCACGACCAGCTCAGCTAAGAGGAGTTGGAAAAAAGGAGGGGAGCAGGTCCCACACTCTTGACTGCCCCTCTATAGTGAAAGCCATCAAAGCTGAATCAAGAGAGGGTTATGGAGCAGAGAGGTTAAGCACACAGAAGGATTTAGTTCAGTCAGGATAGGGTAGAAGCAATAACCAGGCATATCTGGGAGCACTGCAGGTGGTTTAAGGTTAAGAGGAGATAATAACCACTTGGTAGTTCAGGGACTGAAGAACAGGAATGCATTCGGTGGAGAAGAGAGTGACAAACATGAAACAGCATGCAGAAGCAAAAAGGAAGAATAAAGGCAGGGTGAGCAATTAAACCCTAAGGGAATTCAGGGAGAAATACAGTGGAAGTCCCCATGGGTACACACAGGATAACTAAGGAAAAGTTGCAGAAGACTGGATTTCCAGCAACAAAAGTGTCTGCAAAAGTTAACTGCTGAAGACTTCAAAGACCTGTGTTACCATGGATGCTTTGCAGGGTTTTATTGCTCAGACAGCAGATTGGAGTGGACTCTTCCAGAGCACGAGCTGCTTTTTCTGAGGCAAAGTCTAAAGAACCTCACTAAGATGAGAAATTACATCCAGCTAGCCTTAACACTCCCGGGGTAAATGGGCTGTGCAGAACAGTGCTTAGCTTGAAGGGGAAAGGGGAGGGTCCAAACACCAAACTCCAGGGTAATAAGGAACATGTCTAGTAGGATGAGAACAGACAATGAACACTTCAAGACAGAGAGCAGAAGAGCATGCAGCCTTTATCCCCCCTCTCTCCCCCAGAAATAATATCTTTGAAGGACTGCAAAGAACTGTAAAGCTGTCCCTCCCCGTTAAACAGCCCTATCACAGGCTACAGATTCACCCAGACCAGGCTGGCAGAATTGCGATCCCCAGCCCCGTGCTGCCCACCTTGCTTTGGGTGGCTGCAAACGTTTGGCCAGGCAACAAGGCAGATAAGAACAGCAATCACTTGCCCAGTCCAGTTCATCATGCAATGACACAACATGCTCTGGTTGGCATAAGAAAGGACAGTACAGGAACATGTGCCAGCAACAGTAGGATCATTTTGTTGTTCTAGTTAAGACTGTATTTAACGTTACCAGCTGAAGTCCTGGTGAGTCAGTGTCTGCTCCAAGCACTTCCCATTATTTTGCCTTCCCCACTCCCCTTTTTCAGGGCATCCCAGTTTCCCGTTATCCCAGACAACGTCTTTATTCCCAATGAACCAGCATGTTGGTTTTGTTCTTTGTTGGGGCCAGACAGAGCAAGACACAAATATGCCGACCGCAGTAGTACGAAGCAGATGAACAGAAGCTTACAAAAGCAACACTAGGCCCTGCTATGCTGAAACATGAAGTTGTAAAGGGAGTTAGAACAGTGCTCTCCAACAGCATAGAGAGAAAACACAGTTTTGACAGCAGGAGAAAGCAGCAAACGAGTAGTGGGTGAAAGTGATGGAGTTCTGAGCAACAGAGAAAAGTCAGGGACTGCTGATGTACTAGGAACCAAGAGGGAAACACCTGTGGAATACCTCAAAGGAATCTGGGCATGTTGGTCTAAAAAGGTGACAGTCCACGAACCAGGTGAAGTGCCCCTATGCATGCAGCACAGGGAGCAAATAGGAGCTGGAAGTCACCGCACAGTTAGAAAGCTATGATCTAAACACTCTCACTGAAACATGGTGGGAAGGATCACACGACTGGAGTGAAGCAATCAACAGCTAGAAACTGTTCAGAAGGGACAGGCAAGAAAGGAGGAGCAGGCAGTTGCCCTCCATGTAAAAATAAATAAATAAATAAAATTGATTGACCCCAAAGAATCGCCTTTGAAAAGCAGCAATGAACAAGTTGACAGCTTATGAGTAAAAATTAGGGGCCTAGTCAATAAAAGGAAACCTCATGGCTGGTGTTTACTCCAGGCCACCTGACCAGGGAGAGCTTGTTGATGAAGAGTCCTTACTTGAACTACAGGAGGCATCATGTCCACAGGCTCTGATCCTGCTGGGGGACTTCAATCACCCTGACAGCTACCAGAAACGTGGCACAGCAAGCTGTAAGCAGTCCAGGAGACTCTCAGAGTGCATCGAGGACAATTTCTTAATCCAAGTGATAGATAGCATGACCAGAGGAGAAGTGTTACTAGACCCGTTGTCTACCAACACAGATGAACTAATTAGGGATACCAAGATTGGCGGCAGCCTGAGCTGCAGTGGTCATGCCCTGGTGGAATTCACAATCTTGATGGATATGAGCCAGGTGAAGAATAGAGTCAAGACTCTGAATTTTATGAGAGCAAACTTAAAGTTGTTTAAGGAATTAATGGATGGGACCCCCTGAGAAACAGCCTTCAGGGACAAAGGAGTTGAATAGAGCTGGCAGCTCATTAAGGACACTATTCTTGGAGTGCAAGAGTTAAGAAATCAGGCAAGGAAGGCAGGAGATAAACACAACTAAAAAAGGACCTTCTGGTAAAACCAAAGTGTGAGGAAATGCACAAGCAGCGGGACCAGGGACATGTATCCTGGGAAGAATATATGATGCTGCCCAGGTGTATAGGAATGGCATCAGGGAAGCTAAGGCACAGTTGGAGCTGAATTTGGCATGGGATGCAAATAATAACAAACCTCTACAGGAATTTTAGCAAGAAAAGGAAGATTAAAGAAAACATAAGCCCTGATATAAATCTGACATGAGAACTAGTGACAACTGATATGGAGAAAGCCAAGGTACTCAAGTACTGCAGACTGAAGTCCCTCCCATTATAAGTGAAAATCAGGTCCAAGACTACCTGAGGAACCTGAACAAGTCCATGGGACCCAGTGAGATGCATCCCAGGGTCCTGAGGGAATTGGCTGATGTAGTTGCCAATCCATTCTCAATCATATTCGAAAAGTCGTAACAGTCAGGCAAATCCCCAATGACTGGAAAAAGGGAAACATCACTTCCATTTGTAAAAACGAGGACCTTGTAAACTACCAACCAGTCAGTGCCCAGCAAGATCATGGAACAGATCCTTCCGTAAGACATGTTGAAACACATGCAAGACGGGGGCCTGATTAAAGATACCACAGGCAAATCATGCCCAACTAATTTCATAGCCTTCTGTGATGGAGTGATTGCATGAGTCAATAGAGGAAAAGCTACAGATGTCACCTACCTGAACTTCTGCAAGGCTGGAACAGGTTGCCGAGGGAAGTTGTGGATGCTGCATCATTGCAAGTGTTCAAGGTTATGTTGCACAGGGCTTTGAGCAACCTGATCTAGTGAAAGCTATCCCTGCCAATGGCAGGGGAGTTAGACTACATGGTCCTTAAAGGTCCCTTCCAACCCAAATTATTCTATGATTGCAATCCTGCAGGCCAGTTCCTGGAGATACAGTTTTAAAGTTTATATGGGCACATAGCCTTTAACGGTTGTTTTTAAGTAATGGAAAGCTATCTCTAGCAAAAAAATGGTATCTTGGCCAAATGTGATGTCATCTAGATAAAATTATAGCACTTACATGTTTTTATCTTATCACTAGATAAGCAATAATAGCAACTGCTGGTTTCATCAGTATATGCTAGATAACTATATATGCAGATAGCCTGGAATATGGCTCTTAGCAGAGGCACTTCTGACCTAGTGGCCAAAATAACCATTTGGTCCATCAGGGACAGAATATAACCATATCAAACATCTCACTTACTTGACACAGATCTGCTCTTTGAAAGGCAGTTCTCATGCATCCATACACTGCAGAAACTGTACCAGTTCCTACAGTAACAGGATGCAGCTACCGAATTGAGCAGAGGCCCAGTGAAACATGAAATGGAAACAATGCTTAGAGATCAGACTTTCCTTCACCTTAGGTGAACAATTCACAGAAACAGGCTTCAAGACAACAATAAGAAATCAAAGAAGTGGTGTGAACAAGGTATCGCAGTACAACTTTCTGTTTGATTGTTTTGTTTTGAGGGAAGAAGAAGGATCTAGTAAAAAAGAATATTACAAAGCATCACTTTAAAAGGACTTTATCCTATTTTCATGCAAGCTCTATTTTTTTCAGAAAGGCCCTTCTGTCTCAGCCTTTTCAATGTGCCCCAGAAGTACTTGTAGACTTTGCTTACTGAGGTTTCAACCTCTTCGCAAAATAGCCTGACTGCTGGTCTACACATACACATCATAAACCTCACTTCCCAATTCTAGAACTAAGTTTGCACTAGATGTTCCAGAGATCAGATTTATCTAATCAAAGTAAGGTAGGGGAGAAGTATCTGAACCAGACAACCAAAACCACAAGCATCATTGCAACAGTCAGAGGTCTTCCAGCAGGGCAAGAGAATACCTTTATAAAAGGCTCCCTCCTCCTGCAGTGACTGCCCACAACTGTTTCCCCATAAGCAGGTGTATCTTAACCATGATTAGTTTTTTATATGTAGGAAGCACTACAAAATTGCTCCCTGGTACACCAGCTCTGCCTACCAGTGATTAAATATGCATAGGGAGAGAAAACAAGCAGAAAGTTCCAGAGGCCATAGGCTGCACAGCAGGCTGATAATATCCTTCTGCCTTCAGAGAAAGAGCCAGAGTTGGTAGATTGTTCAAGCCCACATGAACAGCAATTCAAAGCCCTGATCTTGCCTGGACTTAATGAAGAAAATATTCATGTTTCCTTTTTTGGAAGGCATACTTTTCAAGTTAAAATTTTCCATTTCAGCTAACAGTGAGAAAACAAAAGTACATGCAGGTTAGGCAGAATGCAGTCTTCTAGAAAGCAACCTCAAAGCTCTAGTGTCACTGCAGTTTTGTTTTCGGGGTTTTTTTTGAATCATGTAAGGGACAGCTCTGTCATTCCAGAACACTCAGCCCAAGCACACAACCCACCGCAAAAGCTGTGTAGTGTAAAAGGAAGCTTTGGGGCTTCCACAATGAACCAATGTAAGAACACCCAAGTGCATTCAAGTAGTCATCTAGAACATGGGAGTTGTTAGTGTACAGAATGGAACAGAAAACACTTATCAAAAGAGCTTTTAAAAAACCAAAAAAACATTTAGCCTATTTGTAGACAGTATGGCTTGAGGCCTCACTATGTCATGCTCCTTTCCTTGCAAGCAATAATTCTGCAACTACTTAGTTTTGAAGCATTTGTTTTAGTATACTATTTATTGAACAGCTAGAAATCTTAACTGTTGCCCTACTGTCTGAGCAATTTGTGTTTTCATCTCTATCTCAAGCTGGAAGTTGCTTTAAGGATGAATCTTCACGGCTTGGTCCCAATTTCACTTCTCTGAATGAATTCACCCTTCTATCTCAAGTTTTATTCAAATAAATGTCAGCTGTAATCCTGATATCCCACTTGACAGATTAAGAGCCCTGCTTTCAGCATTCTTGAAAAGCAAAAGCAGCCACTGAGACAAATCAGGTCATCAAGCAGCATCCTAAGAAGAAAAAGAATTGAGGAGAGTTGAGAGAAACTAAAGAATGCTAACCATTTCTTCCAGGTGAAGTCTGGGGGAAAAAATCCTGGAGGAAGTCAGGTGATAAATTGCATGTGGAATCACCTATGTGGCTATCGGAACGCATTATTTGCCAGTGCACTAAAATCTAGCACACAGGAAACAACACAAGCTGAGGAGTCTGAAAAGTTTCTAGAACCTGCCCTGCATCTACCCTTTTCCTGAAACAGAAAAGTGTATGCACAACCAAAACTGGTTTCTCTTTTTAGCACCAGAAGAAACACACATTGAAGAGATTCAAACCCTAGTAGCAGCTCTCAATCCACCATTTAGTGAGGTGAGCACAAGAAGAGAAAAAACAACAATAACCACCAATAAAAAGTCCCAAACACCAAAAACAGCAAACAAAACAACTGTCACAATCCAAGAGCACAGCCTTTTCCAGGGGTGAACTTCAGTGCCGATCAGCTTTCAACAGCACACAGCTTGGGGGTGGTCTCTTAGTCACACACCCTATGGAACTCACACAGTAACATTTTGATGTGATTAAGAGTTAAAACTCTCTGCATAAATCTTGAACCTTGTGCCAATTTTGTAAACTCATCTTTAGTCCACAGCGTAGTTACCAAATATTTAGGAAATACAGGTACATGAAATCTTAGGGATATCAAGCTGATCAGTCAGTGAAATTGTTGCTAAAGCTCCAGGTCGGCCAGAGGACTTTAGTATTCTCACAAATGCTGTTCCTGAAGTAAACATCAGGAAGCTAAGAGTACATTAAGTTCAAGCAGTTACAGAACTCTAACAACTAACTAGCTAGCAGTATTACATGTATCAGTCTTGTGAACTTTCCCCAGCCCCTATCTCAGACCACATTATTACAAAGTTACATTGCTTTCTGTTCTTAAAGGACAGAGCTATACACCCATTTTGTTCTCCGGTGGCAGAACTGCTCATCACCATGCTCTGTTGATACAGAGCAATGCAACTCTTACCCTTTTTAGCCTTAGTGCCTTGAAAAGCATGTATCCTACGCTGCAAAGATCCCACAATCTGTCAGGTAAATTGTGAGTCTCATGCCAGGGAAGCGTGCATGTTAGATCAGCCTGACAGGGTTCCTCTCCTGGGTGACACCTGTGTCCTACACATCCCTGTATCACCCCAAACAAGAAAATAAAACCAAATGGCTGCAGCCAGCTCCCTTTGGCTCCCCTGTCATTTAAGCTCAGTATCCAATACCAAGAGCACAGTGCCTAACCATGTACTGCTTGCCCGGACAAGACACCAGCCCAACAGGAAGACTATACACAGCAGCACGAAGAGCAGGATTCACATCAGACACTTCAGCCTTTCCCAGAAAGGAACAGCTTTGTCTAAGCAGCATGGTGCATTTGTATAAACATGGAAAAACAATGAATTCCTGGAGTACAGGAGTCTGTGTTCATCACGAGTCCTAACTGCATGAAAGCCTGACGGGAAGACAACATGGAACAAGAGGTGAGCGCTCGTATTTTCAGTAGGCTTCAATCACCTGGGGTTCATTTTGTACACTTGCTTTACGTTGTAGAAACACTAAATCATTAAAAAGAGACCCTTCCTTTGTTCACTATATGACAAATACTTAATTGCCCGCACACTTTATAAGACCTTTATATCCTACAGTAATACTTCAATCAGTGTTTTCCATTAGACTAAGAAAACATCCAAGAACTCTGCTAGGATTGGCCCCGCTCATTTATGCCTTAACAGCTGCACACACATCCAGGGGTTGTTTTCAAACCACATATGAACTTCCAGGCATTAAGACCACATGGTTGCTCTGAAAAGCTAAAAGCAGATATTGCTTTTCATAGCTCTGTTCTGGATAATATGCAACTTCCTCTTCCCCTCCCTCTCAGTTTGCTAATAGTTAACATCAGTGCTTTTGAAGACCTTACTTCCCACCCAACAGCAAGCTTTCCAGTAGTGTTTTGCACATTATCATGCCACCTCCTTCACTGCAAGAGACCAGATTCTGATTTAACCAACACTCGAGAAGAAGCATCGTAAAATTACTCTTTCTTGTCCTCCACCAATTCTCCTGTGCCAGGCAGCCAAACAAGACAAAAAGACTAGTTTTCTTGATGCCCACTTCTTTTGAAAAGAAAAAACAGAACTGGGAAGAAGTCTAAAACCTACAGATAGGTTGTACCATGTTAACTGTCAATACAGTTCAAACCTAACAGAAAGAAAGGTGGCTTCCAAAATGCACAGTGTATGAAAGCCCAGACAAAGCAATCCCTCTCAAGCTATTTTCATTGTCAATTTTCCATCAACTTTTAGCAATACAAATACCATAATACGAACAACAGCCTTAGGGACTGTAAGCAATGCAGGGACATGACAGGTTTTACAACCCTGCAGCACCACTAGTTCCCCATGTGAAAACAAGGCAGCATTTTATCAGCATAATCCTGCAGACAAGTCTTCCTCACCTGACTCATTTCCACCCAATTTGTACAAAGCATCACCCTCTCTACTATTAAGTCTGCTGTTGATTTTCTGAAGAGGATTTAACCTCAAGATTGATGCAGCTCAATGCTTGGTCCTCTTACAGAATTGTTGTGGTAGGGCACTTCCACCTTGCGTCCAAGTCCCACTCGTTTCAAGGCCCCTGTCACTCCAAGACCGTTGTCAGGCACGCATGGGTGACTGCCACTGCTCAGAGATTTTCTTTATAAAGCATCTATTTCAGCTAGATGCACAGATGCAAAATGCCCAGAGCAGAAGCTCCCTGGAGCCTTTACAGCAAACAAACCCATCTCATTTTGGCAGCTTCACCCATAACGGTAACTCCCGTAGACTGCACTACATTAACAGCCCTGCCTGCACACAGATGTCACATACTGAAGAGGTAACCTCCACATGCCCTAAGGAATTAGCAACCCACTTCCCTCCTGTCCTCCTGCCAACATCCACCAGGGAGCACTGCAGTTGTACATGCCGGGGTGGAGTGCTCCGAATCATTTTCTGCAGTCACTTTTGACAAAAGCTCTGTTGTCTCATTCTAGTCCATTGTTACTATGACAACAGTATTACAATGCCTCCAAATCACCGATGTATGGGTTCCTCCACCCCCACCAGCTCAGAGAGAAGGCGGCCTTATTTTCAAGTCCCTTTCAATAAGGGAAGTCTGAACTATAGACTTACACAGTGGGAAACGTAGCAAGATTGAGCCCAAGAAGCTCTCTCTCATTTCTGTGATGGATATTAACATTTCGAAGCTGATGTAGCTTAAACAAGTGGTTAGGCATCATGAAACTATGTAAAACCATACACAAGAACTCCAGTGAGAAAGCAAAAGCATTCTTCCACTCAATGTAAAACATGTAATTTTTATCCTGTTTGCCATCATGCAAGCTTCATTTGAGAAAGACCCCATGAAGAAATAGCATGAGTAGATTTAAGCATGTTATATCTTAGAGTCACTGTGTACACACAGGATTTAAAACCATTTGCTACTCAAGGGAACATGGTTCCACACACATGCTACCACTCACAGAGCAGAAGACGACCAAAAGAATTCATAACCCGAATACTCTGATGAGCCTGCTTCCACAACAACAGGTTTGGTTTTGATCAGTGAGTATCTGAGTAATAAACATTATTAAGAATGGCCAGGGTTTTCACTTTGCATATCCAGGCAGATAATAGATAGATGCTGTTAACCAGGACTGCTTGGTCTCAAGCATAGCAGATCACAAGGTACCTTTGCTCTGTATGTCAGCATGAACTGCAACCAACAGACAGGATAGCTCCCAGACCCTAGGGATTAACTCACGTCATCCCGATGGAACAGAACTCTCATTTCTGGTACAAAAAAAGTGTCTAAAGTTCTTTAGACTGTCCTGTAGCTTAAAAAAAGTTCAAATAACAAGTCACTGTCCTCCTATTGTCCTACTATGAGTAGTCAGTAGCGGCAGTGCTCCAACTCTGTAGTCCAAAAGTCAAAGCAGGAATATTAACATTATTCAATAACTTTCTGATACAAACAGCAGCAACAATTAAACACTTTACACAAAGTATTTGGAAGTACTCCCTTGAGAGCATTTTCCAGTGATTTTACAAGCCCCTGAGTATCAGATTCCTGGGAAGCCTCTTTGAATCTAAGCTTTCTTCTAGAAGAAGAGTTCTCCAAGAGTCTTTGGGAATTCACAGAATCATAGAATGTGCTGAGTTGGAAGGGACCCATCAGGATCATTGAGTCCAACTCCTGTCCCAATTCAGTACATCTCTCCAACAAACAACGTGCATAATCAGCTCCCAGTGTACCTCAGTCACCAATTTCCCACTCCGACATTTAGAGTAAGAAGCTACTAGTTGTCTTACAGGCTTCTGTCAACCCAGAAGCTAAATCTATAGTCACTGTAATAATTTTGCAGTTAAGATGTTAAAGCTCCTCCCCCTCACCACCCCCAAAAAGAAGCAGCTACTGCACAATTTTGCTTTTGATAGCACTTCCTGGAATTTAATTTTTCAGGTAGTAGACACAGCTCTAACTTTCAGAGCTATACAGTTCCTCTGCTTGGAAGGCAAAATGCTTTGAGCATTCTAAAATCTCAAGGGACAAAGATATCATAAATTATAATAATTTCACTATTTGTTGTATGTGCCTTCTTTGCAAGGTGACCAAACAGATAAGCAGTGCTATGACTGGGCAAATTACCATTTTTACAATTCAGTTAAGGTTTACTGTGCACAAATTCTACCTATAAACTACCTTTCATAGGTTTATTTTTTTTTTAATCCTGACAGAAGGTTTATCTGCCCTGCAGGAAGGAGTCACACCATATTCCCTCCACATATTTCAGCCTAAAGACAGTACATTCATCTTGCCACAGGATCTTTGCAGGAAATTTTGTAACCAGCCCAGAGGAAGGCAGTAAAAAAAATTGGTCTAATGTCATACTAAGTAATCCCCGATGGATCCATAGCACTGCATGAACTACATGTAATTTAGAAAAAAATTCAGTTTTGTACAGTGTAGAGGGAAGCTTTTCAGTAGATAGAATTTTTTATTTCCCTAAAATTACCCTGTATGTTCAGATCCATAAATCGGGGCAGCATCACAGAAGATGCTCATGGTTTGCATATTTATGGAGGATGTCCTTAAAAACTAGGCAGGTGTATGACACTTGAGATCACTTTTAGGGAGCAGTCCTATGCTTCTCACACAACACTTAACTGAAGATCCACTTGGGAAAAAAAAGAAGCAAATACCACAAAACAACAACTAAAACCCCAAACCTCTGCAGGAACAACTACAGTCTCTGCAGAAACAAACATAGCAGAGGGCAAAGCAAGCCCGGACAGACTGCATAAGCACAGCTTCTGTAAGGTTATTTTTAGCCTATCTTTTTTTTAACTAAAAAAACCCCAAAAACCATGTGTTGCACAAACATACAGTTTTAAAGGAGCTGTTACCACTCAGGAAATACCTTGGAGCTACTCCTGTTCAGTGCTCAGCAATGAGAAAACCAAACCAAAGAACGTTAGTTACCCTATAAGTGTACTATAACCAGTTTGAATGTCTGTACCCCCCCACCAACCCCACACCCTTAAAAACAAAAAAGGCAAAAATATCAGAATATTCAACAGGATAACACAATGGAAGACTAAGTTTTTCAGCTTGCAAAAGAGATATCTGAGAAAAGAAAAGATAAAGGTCTATAAAATCATGAAGGATATGCAGAGTGCAAATAGAAATGAGTGTTCAGTACTTCTCACAGAAGTCCTGGATGACTTGCAATAAAAGTCATCAAGAATAACATTTTAAAGAAACAGAAGGGTTGTTTTCTCCCCGCAAGACTTAAATTGTAAAATTCCATTGCCACAGGACACCTTCAAAGCCAAAATTATAGCAGCATTTAAGAGGTGATTAGATCTATCTTTCAAGAATTTTGTGTACCAATGGCTATGCAACACAGCCCAGATGCGGCCTCTACTTTATCAAGTTCTTAAATTGCTGACTGTCATGAGAAAGAAGGATACATTCAACCCATTCATCATCTCTGAGCATCTGTTCCACGTCGTCGAAGAAAAGTGAGCTACGTGGATCTTTGGTCTGATGGCAATATAGACTTTCAGATGAAAAAACAGATGATCCTTTCTCCCCAGCCCAACCTGCAGAACAGTCACTACCCTGACTTCACTGCATTTCTCCTAACATACTTTGCAGAGTTCACCAGCCATTCATTATTCCATGAGCAAATGCGACACTGAGGAACAAACACGCTTTTCATTAGCCCTAGAAGCAGTCCACAGATATTGAAAATGCATCCTCCTGACAGATAAAGCAATCATAAGAAGCCATGAATACTGGAGAACACTATCTAACTATTTGCCTCTCCAAATCCTCAAGTCTTCTGTTGCAACCATCTTTCATCCCATCACCTGTGAACACAAAGATATGCTGCTGTACCCCCTCCTGCTTTATAACAAGGTTTTAAAAGACTGAGCAAGACAAATCTTTTCCAAGCAAACAAACCCAGTCCTCCTTTACAGGACACTCATCTGCTCAGCCTCTTACTGTCAACTTTCTCCCATTTAATTTGTATTTACAGTCAGCAGCTCCCAAACCCAGGCAGACTCCAGCACTGAAAAGACCAAAGTAATTACTTCCTTTAAGTCACACACAAAACTCCAGTTACTGACTGGAATTAAGCTTAATTTTCCATTCATCATTGTCACAGTAGACTGTTATTGGGACCTACTATATCAATGGATCTCCTCCTACAGTACTGTTGCATCATCAACTATACTTAGTAACTTCTGTAGAATATTCTCCATGTTTTACCTTGCATGCAGAGATGAAATGAACAAAGTCCATCACATCCCTTATGAAAAGAAGAAATAGTCTAAAAAATTACATTTTGGTGTTTCCTCCAGTTTTCTTTCCCCCAATTTTTGGTGTTTTGTTAAAGTAATGATGCAAGTATTGCAATAAAGCTAATGCAAGAACTTGCCCTATAAGTTTTGCAGCTTTCTCTTCAGGAATTTTATATAATTTTAAGCAAATAGACATTATCTGAAATTCTGACAATTGTATCTTGTTACCTGGATAACATATAGAACAAATCTCATGCTCATAATCTTAACTGTGGTTCCTAAAAATCAAGCTTTCCTTTCCACATTTGATAAAAAACACAATGTTGAGTAGACCATTTTATTCATGTTAGCAGATGTGAAAAGAACCAGAATTGATAAATAAGTTCAAGGAACTGATCTGAGCTTAAAGAAAAACAGAAGCTGCCGTTTAAGAAAAAAAAGTAACACTAAGTACACCAAGAAAAAACACATAAGCTAAAGACATCCTCACTGAAAGCTCTTTGTATCTTCTAGATACATGCAGAATGATTGAAGTGTTCAATTTTCTTTGAAATTTCTTTGGCTCCACACAGCAAGCACATACACACTGAAGATATATAATGACTGTGAACAATGGTGTCCTGTAATTTGTGTTCAAAAGCTTTAAAGACTAATGAGATGTTTCCCTATACTGTATAGAAAGAAAGGTTAACCAACTTCCTAACCACTAAGACAACATCTAGAGCAGCCCAAAAAAGCAAAGACTTTACCTAGTAAAGCTAGTTTTCTTCAGGGTGATCAAGAAAGACAAACTTCCATATTCAGATTTTGAATATTGTAATTTAACAGACAAGACTTTACTTGACCTCCCCAGGTTAGTTTTTCAGATGCAAGTTCAACAAAGCCTGCACTACACACCACGTAAAAGTCACTCTTAAATGACTATCACTACAGCCACCTGCTAGTTTACAAGTAGTCAGCTTTTAAGAACAAGCAGTACCTTTCATCTCAAGCCCAGCACAATAACAATTACAAATGCACAAAACATGCCTCTGGCCAAGTTTCAATATAAGAAGTGACAGACACTTACCAATGCATACATCTATCTTCCCCTTGATAGCAGCTTCATGCAAAGGAGTGTAGTTCCAATTGTCTCTAGCATTTGGGTCTGCCCCTTGACACAATAACAGACTAACCACTTCAGCATGACCAAAAGAGCAGGCGTTGTGAAGGGGAATCAGCCCTCCGTCGTCACGAGCGTGGACGTTAGCTCCCGTCTGTAGCAGGTGCTCTACAACATCCTTCCTTCCAAAACCTGTAAGAGAACACATTTCTGTTCATTTGTCTGGTAAAACAGTGTGATTTAACACTTAAAACTGTTCACTCTTAGTCCAGTGTACAGATATCAAACAATGCTATTCATGTCCCTCCTCTGCTTTTGGGTACGTTTCACCATGAAGTGGGACTACATTCACCCACTCAGATGCCAGCTGGAAGATTCACTCACACCCGTGACAGAGGTGAGCAGTGCTGTGTTGTACCCAGCCTGACTGGTTGCTGCTCTCTCTCACAAAGGAGTTCTATAATAGGCTTCCTGTTCTTTTTCAAGAAAAGCTTTTTAAGAATTTTTCAAGTTTAGTATAACCCATGTGTACCTAACGCAAGTGTGTTACACACATCTCTTGACACACGTCTTCATTTTGGAGAAGACCACATATTAATAAACACTGAGGGACACTGTCAGTGCTCAAGCAGAACCACCTTAACACAAACTACGTTCTTGCTCTCTTTCAGAGTCTGACTACCTCCAACTGACAAACTGACAGAGAGACTAAGAAGCTACAGATAGCAGAACTGAGACCTCAGCTGGGAAATACCAGCTCAGGAAGGTCCTGGCCCAGGAACACAGCCTCTGTTATGACTGGGGAAAACATCACCAGGTGATGAAATGTTCTAGTGCCCAAATGTGCTTTCTATTGCCTCAAATGCCTTCGAGCGGTCCCCAAACTTTTTTGATTGTGTATCCCTATCAATAAAGATTTTGTTGAGCATGCACCCCCAATATATGCACATTTATAAATGTCACATACATGCATTACTGTACTATCATGTAGATTATAAACATACACAAAAATATGCATTTAAAAAGGCTAAGATGAAATAAATACTTAAAATTTCTATTGTATTTATTAATAGTACAAAATTCTTCCTGCAGCCCAATGAAGTACCTTGCACATGCCACTTCTTGTGTGTTCTCCTTCAATGCTCTTTCTTGAAGGACAGAAGTTATCTAGAAGCTGACTAATACTATGGTTAAGTTAGGCTGGGCCAAAACAAAAGATCCTTTACTGAGGCTTAGCGTGGTTTGACAGTTTTGATGACAGTGTAACAATATCTTTGTTTCTGGCTAAAGAAGTATCCTTTCTATGAGACCCAAGCAAGCAGGTGGAAGAACAGTCTGGGGAAGCCATCAGAGACAGGCACACAGATGCTCCCATCTAGGACAGGCTATTGCAGCAGTTCACACCTCAGTTAAGCCTGTACCTTACATAGCCCAAGGGCTCCAGTTAACCAGTACAGCCTGGTTACTTCTGGGTAGCTGTGAGGATTCCCCCATCCCCACTGCACAGAGCCCTCAGGTGCTTGCAGTACAGATGCTGAACCACTACAAATCACAAGTTTGCACACTGAGCAGACATCAAAGTGGGTTTTCTTTAATACATGGGGCTACGCAGCAGCTCGGCAGCTGCTCCACAAGCTGCTGAGACCTACCAGCTGCAGGGAGGGGCCCACAGACTGGCACCCTGCTCAGCAATCCAAATTTAGTCCACCACTGCAGATGAGTTAAAGCTTTCTGGTACATCATACACTGATCACCTCACGTTAGAAATTACACTGCAGAAATGGAAGCGTGCGAAACAAAACTGGTATTATTAAAAGTGATACTTATTTATCATGACAAAACTGCTCTCAGAGGACATGTTTTTCTTAAATGAACAGTCAGCGAGGCCACCACGACTAAATCACTGCAGCTTCTAGCACAAAAACGGATTTGTTTGTTCATTTCTGTTATAAAACAGTCAAGGAACAATACCTGCAAGTCTTTAAGTAGAAAATGACAGCTCAAGTGGGTGCAACAGCAAACAAGGTATCTGGCCCCACAGCAAAGCTAACAGGCCTGTGGCATAAACACCAACGGGCAAGCCCTCAAAGTTCCCACGTTTATACTGTTCATTCGACTGGCAAAGGAAAATTAAGCAAGACCAGAATTAGAAAAGGATGCTTTCAACTAAACAGTAAATCAACAGATTTTATTAGTCTTCAGTTTAAACAGACTAAACTACTAGAAGCAGTGCTGCAACTGCATGACCATTTGCTTTACATGTACTTCTTGTCTCTCAAGGGAGAACCTGACAGTGCCTGAAAACCCAGATTCCTTTTCAAATTGTTCAGTGCTGTGATTTTCAGGTCTACACACATACTTCAAGGTATTGCTGGACATCAGGTCATTTATAAAGGTATCTTTGGAAATGCCAGCAATAAACATGTCAGTTTTTGGCAAATTAGCTCTTCTGTTTGTCCTCAGAAAGCACAGTAAGTGTTAGAATCATAGAATGGTTTGGGTTGGAAGGGACCTCAAAGATCATCCAGTTCCAAGCCCCCTGATATGGGCAGGGACACCTCCCACCAGACCAGGTTGCTCTAAGCCCCATCCAACCTGGCCTTGAACACTGCCAGGGAGGGGACAGCCACAACTCCTGTGGGCAACCTGTGCCAGTGTCTCACCACCCTCACAGGAAAGAATTTCCTCCTAATATCCAATCTAAACCTACCCTCTTTCGGTTTGAAACCATTCCCCCCTGTCTTATCACTCCATGCCCTTGTAAAAAGTCCCTCTCCAGCTTTCTTGTAGCCTCTTCAGGTACTGGAAGGCTGCTATGAGGTCTCCCCAGAGCCTTCTCTTCTCCAGGCTGAACAACCCCAACTCCCTCAGCCTGTCCGCACAGGAGAGGTGCTCCAGCCCCCTGATCACCTTCCTGGCCCTCCTCTGGACTCACTCCAACAGCTCCATGTCCTTCTTATGTTGGAGACTCCAGAGCTGGACACAGTACTGCAGATGGGGTCTCATGAGAGCCTTGTTGAACTTCACGCAGTTTGCATGGGCTCACCTTTCAAGCCTGCCAAGGTGCCTCTGGATGGCGATTACTGTGATTCTATCCCACCAGATGACCCATCTTTCAGAGGAAAAGTAACTTATTATGGGAATAGCTTCCCCCATCACCACTGGCAAACCTGTAAAAACTTGAATTGACCAAGTGCCAGAAAATCTTTAAAATGATCACACAACCCAACCTGACAAAGCACTTGTAATTACTGAAACTCCTGCAGTGTTGAGGTCACCTTTTGTAAAAAACACAGAGGCATGCCAAGCCATTTGTGACAGATGAAGCACATATATTTCATTTCAACTGAAGAAGCTGATGTGACATCATTTCAGATTACTTTAAAAATCCTACTCTTGTATATTTCCAGTGCAACTTTAATTTACAAATCTAAAGAAGAGTTCCCAGAAAAGAAAGAAAATAAAGAAAGAAACACGTCAGGAAGCCCTCTCCCAAAAGACAATAAAATAGAAAGTTTCTACAGAAAACATCCAAAACCAGAGTAACTATAGAGGACAGTCACATTCAAAGGCACAGCACATAAGCTTGTTTTGATGGGATTCATGTACCAACTTCCAAAGCACACTTGTGGATAGGGTCCCTTATTAGCTATTGTGCAATTTCACACAGGCAAAATGCACAAGCTTTGTTCTCATTCAGGTTCTTTACTCAATTTAAAAGTTTCAGGCAAGTCACAGTACTACAAGAAACATAATGCCCAG
Source organism: Aegotheles bennettii (assembly GCA_013398125.1). NCBI lineage: Eukaryota > Metazoa > Chordata > Aves > Caprimulgiformes > Aegothelidae > Aegotheles > Aegotheles bennettii. The sequence continues at coordinate 301,592 of VZRW01008556.1, forward strand.
GAGAGAATGGAAGCACTAATCCCATTATAAAAAGGCAGTAGCAAGAGAACATCTGAAATTTAAGGGTGAAACACTCATCAGTCAAACCAAAGGCAAAAATTCAGAGTGACTGACAGGCTCTTCACTTCTCCAGGCATCTCACAGAAACAACTGAAGACTAAGGCTTGGTGAAAGCCAGAAGATGGACAACAGCTTCACATGAATCCAGAGACAGGCAGACAATTCAGAGAAAACAACACTTAACTAGTTGTTTGCCAGTGCTTTATTCTTGTCTTTTTCCAATTTAAACCTGTCACTTTAGGTTGAAAGTGAGGGGAAAAAAGGCTTTAGGCAGTAAACTGGCAGCTTGAAAATTAAGCTAAATACAACTTTTAAGTGCTATCAGACAAGACTGTGCAGAGAGATGCCACCAAATGTTTACTACTACTTCCAAGGAGACCTGTCCTACTCTCCCTTTACACCTGTCTCCCAGTCAGCAAACGACTCCTGTCCCATCTCTTCTTGTGGCATTGAACCTAAGTAACAAGACACAACAGGGTGAGCAGGTTGAATGACAATGATGCAAGGACAGCAACATGAGCATCAGTTGATACCCTGTTACATGCTCCAGTTAGGGCTTCAATATTAAACCTGCGTTCAGTTAGTTCATGCTAACAGTTTGCAGACATTTAATTGCTAGCACTCCCAGAAGCCACATGATTCTCTGCCCAATTTCAAGGCTCATTTTCAGAAAGCTTGACAAAAAAACCCCCAATCACCAAATATATGGATTTCCCACTAGAATCAGAAGAATTCTTTACCCAGTCAGTACAATATGTCAAGTAGTCAGTCTGATCAATTTAAGTACAGCTGTGCAGTTTCATCCTCTATCCAATTAATGTCACTTGACCACAACATAGCATGAACTCCTCCAAATGCTAATCCAAATCTCTGCAAAGCTGCTGCTAAATACAGAGCTTATCACATGGAAGATTTCTGACTTTCACTAGGCATTTTTCCTCCTCCTTTCACCTGATTGCTCTTAAGAACACATTGACTCCAAAAGGAGTTAAATTTTACAAGTGTGAATAATCACAGGTTAAGCACACCAGCAGGTTTTACTGTAATCTTATGCAAAGCACAAGAGATGCTCTTACTAAATGTAATCCTACTTGTCAGAGTACTAAACATAGCTCATATGGGAATGCAAGCCCTTGAAGTGGAGACACACACATGTCAGAGACACACAAACTTTCAAGAATGGTTTTAAACTGTAAGCAAAGGGTAGAAGTTCAAGGTAAGTCATTGTACATCTCTTTGCTTTAGTACCGCACATTCTGGCACCAGATTTTTCCCCAGCACAGCTCTTCCAAGAGCCACCAGCACTTCTCCCACTTCACTAGGCAGAACAGTTAAACTGAGTTTTTCAACTAAGTAAACTGAAGAGCCTTCAAGCTGGAAAAAGGGTGCCTGGTTCAGCATTGCTGAAGGTCTCTCATTGTGCATTTATATTCTCTTGTAAATTCCTTCAAAGGATTCGAAGTGGGAAGGAGATACGATACATTGCATAGACCATTCAAGAGAACAAGTTACAAGTCACAAAGAACGCTGAAACTTCCTAGGAAATAATGCGCTTGTGACACTACCAGAGTTCACTACTACAAATGCTACAAAAACATAAAAGAAAGAATTCCAAAGTCAAGGCCAGTAATTTATCAGTTCATCATTTTACATGAAAAAGTCTGCATGTCGCAGCTCTGAGCCTGTAAGGCTGCCAGGATATTTCCTTTCATTTACATAACCTGCACTTTTCATTTTGCCCATATGAATCCAGATGAAAATTGCTGTTACCCCTACTTCAAGTTGCACGCTGGATCACTGGCAGGTATCACTTGCACTCGAACAATGTACTTACAAGCCTTTCCAAAACACAGGACCCAGAGATCTCTGTAACAAGAAACATGCCTAATGCTATTACATGTCAAATCCTTCTGGACCAGACAGACTGTAGTGATTCGAGATAAAATACATATGGTAGCTAAGGAAAGTCTTTAGATCTAGATAAATAGATAACGGGAGTTTGTTAGATACTATAACTTCATCTGCTGTTTTCCTCATGCTACCAGGCAGCACCTTCCATTGCTGTTACAGTAACATCTTATTGACGCTATCAGCTTTCAAAGCCTTACCCCTTTAAGTTTCATCCACTTCCTGCCTAGCCAAAGGTACCACTGCAGCTTCAGCACTACCGTTTGTACCAGCACTGAAGTTGCAACACAGGATCTCAGAGTTTAAGGAGAAGCAGCAAGGTCTAATTTTAAGTCTGAATCCAAAACAAGCACAGCAGACTTGAGATGAGCCTTCCAAAGCATGAAGAACTTCACGCACACACATGCAGTTGTACCAGCATTACGTCCCAGGGTTCACTAAAACCAAGTGCACCTCTGCACTCCAGAAGTTCACCGCGTTTTAAACTCCACTTGCATAAGGTCATGCTTTACTGGTAGAGCTCAGGGATCAGAGGAGACTGAAAAGGAAAGCGCCTGGGATCAGAAGTTCCCTTAGGGGCATCATGAAATGCCACTTGGTTTTGAGAATGAGAACAAACCCATACAACCTCAGAGTATTACTGACTGATAAATTGAACACCACTGTTCAGAGCTCCAGGCAACACTGTCTCACAAAACATTCATTTTCCTTATCAGTTTCAACACAGTGCTTTAGAGCCACATGTCAGCATTTAAATATCGACCACTCAATACAGGCTTGTTAATTATCTTCATTTACATGTACTAGTGCACCATTTAAAGCTCAAACAAGATCTATGCCCCTTTCTTCATAAGGTCCAGTCCCGTAACACTGGGACACACGTCAGGAAGCCCTCAGCCTGACCTCGGAGCTAGCAATTGTGCAAGTCCCAAGTTAGGGCTGATGATTTAAAACATCTGCTTTGTTTTACTTTTAGCATAAGCTTCACATGCCCTGTGGCCCCACTGAAAACCACACTTTGTACAAAATGTTCTCTTTATGTGCTACACTGACCTGTAAGAGCTACACTTCCTAAAAGGTAAGGTTTACTTCCAGTTAATGAATCTGATCTGATTCTGATCAATGGAAACTATTGGGATGCCCTGTTAGCTACTTTTATGACATCATTTCTGATCACAGCAACATCTCTTCTCGCACTAAAAAGCAGAATCTCTCCTGGACACATCTGTAACTTCTGATCAAGTCTAGTCACCCCACTTCACCTCCTCCCCAGCCCACTCAGGCCACAAGAGATGCAGAGATCAATTAGTAGCTACACCCAAATGAAAGCAGAAGAATCACAGAATCACAGAATCCTAGGGGTTAGAAGGGACCTCGAAAGCTCATCCAGTCCAAGCCCCCTGCCAGAGCAGGGTCACCTAGAGTCCATCACACAGGAACGCAGCCAGGCGGGGTTTGAATGTCTCCAGCCAAGGAGACTCCACAACCTCTCTGGGCAGCCTGGTCCAGTGCTCTGGCACTCGCACAGTGAAAAAGTTTCTCCTGATATTCACATGGAACCTCCTGTGCTCCAGTTTGCATCCATTGCCCCTTGTCCTATCATTGGTCAGCACTGTAAAAAGCTTGGCTCCATCGTCCTGACCCTCACCCTTTACATATTTGTAACCATGGATGAGGTCACCCCTCAGTCTCCTTTTCTCCAAGCTAAAGAGCCCCAGCTCCCTCAGCCTTTCCTCATAAGGGAGATGTTCCACTTCAAGAAGTTACAAGGGACTGTAAGAAGTTACAAGGGACAAGGCACCGGCTTTGATTTCTATGAGGTGCACACACATCGCAGGGGTCCCTGACTGTCAAGGGCTACTACAACACACGTGAAACCCTGAGCTTCACACTCACTGTCCTGAGCTCCAGCTCCTCACTTCCCAAGCACACGTGTGCCAGCTTGCAGCCTACGTGTCCAACCCGGGACAAGTGCCTGGACTGTGGATCACACCGCCTGCCCCGCGCCTCCGGGCTCTCCTCTCCCACCCGTTCCTCGCCAAAGGAGGATCTGCTTTCATCCTGCGAGGGATGAGAAAGGAGATTGAGCAGCCACCCCCCCACCATCTGCAGCGAGCGGCTGCCGGGAGCCTGCCCGCACCCCGCCTGCCGGCTCGGGCCGGAGCTCCCCGCAGCCTGAGTGGAGCGGGCTGCCGGCCCGGTACCCACCGGCGGCGAAGTGGAGCGGCGTGGACTTGCGCCCCGCCATGTCCTTGGCGTTCACGTTGCCGGTGTCCACCAGGCGCTTGACGCGCGTCACGTCCCCATTGCGGCAGGCCTCCAGCAGCTCCCGGAGCGCCCCGCTCGCCGCGCCCGGGCCCGCCGCCTCGGGGCTCTCCGCCGCAGGGCTCGACGCGACCGA